>OY720450.1:50372998-50477998 GCA_963082715.1 Harpalus rubripes | reverse complement strand
TATATATATATATATATATATATATATATATATTATATATATATATATATATATATACCGGGTGTCTTAGGCCGACCGACACATGGGCGATTAACATGTAAAATTAGTTAATTGTGAATAGTATCTCCCCAGTGCAAGATATTAAGATGAAATTTTGCATGCTTATCCGGGGATACTATTTCTATGGATTTCAATTCAAATCAGTCAATTTACAAGTGTAATATTAGAATAAATTAAGAAAAATTGTAGAAGTACGATGAATGTTATTCATATCTTGAAAATAATAGTATCTAAGCAACAGCTCTGATAGAGTAGGGGTAACGTGCGCGCTTCACAATTTAGAGTGTCGGGTTCGAAACCAACCGACAGCAATATTTATTTTTTAATTTTTTCTTTTCAAAATAATTTTTATTATTAATATGTTTTTAATCTTTTATTAATATTTAATTTAATAAAGTGGATACATTGTACGTAACAAGATTTATTTATTTAAAAAATATTAAATCGTACCTACTAATTACAACATTAAAATTTAAAAATTATAATAAATATTCAAAATGGCCGCCGTTTTGCGCTAAGCAAAATCCGAGACGATCGTAACATTGCTGTCTCACGTTGCTTAGCTGTCGATTAGAAATAAGCCTACATTCATTCCTTATTGCCGCTTTCAGGTCTTCTAAAGTGGTCAATTCATAATGGCCGTAAATTTTTGATTTTAAATGACCCCAAAGAAAAAAATCTAAGGGGCTTAGATCAGGAGACCTTGCCGGCCAATTAATTGGTCCATTTAAACCAATCCAAGAATCTGGAAATGAATTGTCCAAATATTCTTTGACAATTTGCACGTTATGCGCTGGACACCCATCCTGTTGAAACCATATCCTCTCCATATTTAATTCTGTAAGTCTAGGCCCAACTACTGTTTCCAATAAATCTAAATATTTTGGACCGTTCAATGTCCCTTCAATAAAATATGGTCCAATAATGTGTGATCCCAAAATTCCCGCCCAAACATTAACCTTCTGGAGATATTGGGTTCTTGATAAATTTTGAAAAGTTGGTTTAAATTTTGACCAGTGGCGAAAGTTTTGCACATTCGGTTCGTTATGAAGAGTAAATGTGCATTCATCGGTATAACAGAGGGAGTACAAAAAGTTTCTGTTTTCATTGGCTTTATCCATAATTGTTTCACAATAAATTGCTCTTCTTTCTTCGTCGCCGTCTCGCAATTCTTGATGGTTACCTACTTTGTAACTTCTAAATCCATTTTTCTTAAGTATTCTAGCAATTTTTGTTCTACTTATTCCACATTCCATTTGTAAACTTCTTAAACTAATAGTAGGCTCCACTTCAACCCGCGCAATTATTATTTCTTCAAATTCATTTTCAATTGGTTGTATTTCCTGCTTTGTGTGATTAGCAACACACCCAGTTTCTTCAAATCTGTTAATAATACGCCTTACACGGGATTTATTAACTACTTTTTCTGGATTTTCGGCAGAAAATACATCAGCAGTTTGCTGTAGGCTATTACCAATGTGAAATAATTTCACAATACGAATTTTATCTTTTGTAGTTAAATCCATATTATTTAAATAACACTAGCAACAAATAAAGATAGTACAATACAAATCTGCATTTGACGTTTGATTATTCAAATCAAATGTTCTCGTTTTTTGTTTTCGTCAGGGCTAACTATAATTTGAAGAAATTTAATTTATAATAAACCAATAAAGCAAATAATAAAATATTTTTTAAATAAATAAATTAAATATTAATAAAAGATTAAAAACATATTAATAATAAAAATTATTTTGAAAAGAAAAAATTAAAAAATAAATATTGCTGTCGGTTGGTTTCGAACAAGACTCTTTAAATTGTGAAGCACACACGTTACCCCTACTCTATCAGAGCTGTTGCTTAGATACTATTATTTTCAAGATATGAATAACATTCATGGTACTTCTACAATTTTTCTTAATTTATTCTAATATTACACTTGTAAATTCACTGATTTGAATTGAAATCCATAGAAATAGTATCCCCGGATAAGCATGCAAAATTTCATCTTAATATCTTGCACTGGGGAGATACTATTCACAATTAACTAATTTTACATGTTAATCGCCCATGTGTCGGTAGGCCTAAGACACCCGGTATATATATATATATATCATAAATCTTTTGTTTATTTACATTAGATATTAAATCGCTTAGGGTGGGACCAATTTGGCTGTTTCTTGTGTGTTTCAATAGGTAATGATGTGTAAATGGGTTGAAGATTGGGCAGCGTAGCATGGAGTCATCTTCTTCAAGTGTATTACAAAGCGTGCAGATTTCTTCTTTTTGGAATTTTTGGCCGTGGCCCTCAAAATAGATCCTGGTATAATAGCTGCAACTAGATCTTAATTGAGTTAGAAGTTTGAGGATGTGAAAAGGGATATTTAACTTTAGATAGTTTGAGGAATAGTTGTAGGTTTTATACAGGATGAGTCTGGGAAGACGCCCCCCCCCCTTTAACTTTTTTATTATAAGCAATAGAAAAAAGTGGTTTATATAAAAGTTTTATTATTTTACATATACTATTTGATGGCAGATGTAGATATTTTTTATAATGTCAGGTTTACAAGATACGACTCTCAACTTTTATTTTTCAAAAGGCAACCTATAATTATTTTAATAAACTAGAAACCGCCATTTTTTTCTCTTTTCAACGATGTATTATTTTTTATTGATGTATTTGAAAAATTTCCAGAAAAATGAGAATTTAGAAATATTAGAAATAATTTTTAAACGAATATTATAAGTTGCTGTATTTCGTTTTGGTTTTTTAACTGAACTTGTTTCTCGAAATCGGGTAAAAATCCTTCTCAGTGCTCTTAAACTCGGTTGCCGACATCTAGGAAACCGCTCCCGGTAAATTCTTTTTGCTCTTATGATTCCAGTCGATTCACTAATTATTAAAATCATATCAATTAATTCGTTCTTCGTACACATTTCAAAATGTTTTTTTTTTGTTTACAAAATAAGTTAAATTAAGTAAAAAACAAATGTATACTTTTTTGACATTAATTTAATTGTTTCACATTGTTACGTTTTGTTTATTTTCACATGGCCACCTATAATATTTGTTTAAAAATTATTTCTAATATTTCTAAATTATCTCATTCTTCTCGAAATTTTTCAAATACATGAATTAATAATAATACATTGTTGAAAAGAGAAAAAAATGGCGATTTCTATTTTATTAAAATAATTATAGGTTACCATTTGAAAAATAAAAGTTGATAGTCGTATCTTGTAAACCTGACTTTATAAAAATATCTACATCTGCCATCAAATAGTATATGTAAAATAATAAAACTTTTATATGAGCCATTTTTTTCTATTACTTATAATAAAAGAGTTAAGGGGGGGGCGTCTTCCCAGACTAACCCTGTATATTGGATTGTGGGAAGAGTCTTTCATTCTGCGGGTATCGATCTCGTGTATTACTTCCCGGTATGATAGTACAATGTTGTTTAATTCCATTTTCAAAGTTACAACGCTTTGGGTTTCCCAACTGAAGTTTGTCTTCTTAAGCATGAGTTCTAAGTTTCTTACCCAGTTGTATTTTCTTTGTTTGTCTGCTTCGATTTCTTTCTATTTAATTTTAGAAGATGGTTGTAGTATATTTTTATATTACTACTTTCTGGCGCTAATAGTATTTTAAGCCACCATTTTAACATTTTCTCGAATATTAGTACTTCCATCTTTTGTTGGCCAAATTCTCTTCGCACGTAGTAATTTGGAGCATTTTTCTGCAAGCAGTACATCGCCTTAAAGAATTTCGTTTTGGCTTTTTCGCAAATGTCATTCACATTACTTGTTCAAATTTCAGCTGCATAGGTTGTTGAAGGCATTAGGATCGTTGTATATAGTTTTGTCATTGTATTCCAGTTGTAAACTTTTGTTTTCGTTAAAGTTGCCCTTATTGCTCCCGTTATTTTGTTGGTTTTTCTTGTAAATTCATATGCAGCTTGGGTATAAAGTCCTGATATTGTGAATTTTACGCCTACGTAGGTGTAGAAAAAGGTTGTTTCAATTTAATTTCTTGACAGGTAAATTTAATATTTCTTTTTGGCGGTCTACCATTATGGTAATGGAGGACTTTAGTTTTGTTTGGATTGATTTTCAGTTGAAGTTTATTGCAGTATTCTTCTAGTTTTCTTAGTTTGTGGTGCACATCAATCGGGAATTTAGCCAGTATAACTATATCGTCGGCAATTATAGAGACAATATACTAGATTGGCGTGTTATATATATATATATATATATATATATATATATATATATATATATATATATATATATATATATATATTCCATCAAGGTCTTGAGGTCGGAAGAAATCCTCAATATTGGCAATGTATAAGGCGAATAGCAAGGGACTTGTATATTCACCTTGAAGTACGTCTTAACTGATAGGTATTTTGTTGGTGAACTAATTATTGACTTTGATTTGTACTGTGGCTTCTTCATACATATTCTTTATTAGTCTAATGAATTTGCAACTCACCCCGGTTTGATATAATTTGTCGAATAATGTGGCATGTGGAACTGAGCCGAAGGCTTTTTGTAGATCAACGAAAATGGCATATTTACCTTCCTTATTAATTATCATTCTGGAGCGAACAGTAGTATCCAGAGTGAAAAGGTTGTCGAGATATGATCGTCGTTTTCGAAATCATGCTTGCGCTCCTGGCAGAATTTCATGGCTTTTCACTCATGTTTGAAGCCTATTATTTAAAATGAATGTAAATAGTTTTAAAATTGCACTTAAAAGAGCGATTCCTCTGTAGTTATCCGGTTTTGTCATGTCATCTTTTTTATGTATAGGTGACAGTTTTACTTTTTTAGCTCATTTGGCACATTTTCTTGGGTCAAGAATTCGTTTAACATGTCTCTTACATAATATATCCAGTTGGTGGGAAGGTGTTTTAAATGTTCGTTAAGTACGTTGTCGTTTCCAGGAATCTTGTGTTTTAAATTTCTTAATGCGTATATTATTTCTCCTAAATAAGTTATTGCCGTGTCCAAGTAGGGATGTAAAGCGTCGAAATATGTGGTATTCGTGTGTATTTTTGGTTCGTAGAATAATAGATAAAAGTTTTCCTATTTTTCTGGAGTTATAGGATTTGCGTGATATCGTGATGTTTGGAAAGATCTTATAGTTTTCCAAAACTGCTTTTAGTCTCCTATATTTTCTAATTGTTGTCGCATTGTGATTTCGTATTCTTTCTTCAAAGCACTTGTTGTATTTTTATATTTCTTTTTTAGTTCCAAGTATTTGTCTAGAGATTGGGGTTCCATGTCCAGAGTTTTGTACTCTTTAGGGATTTTTCGTGTAACAATTTTAAGATTTTTGCAATTTTCGGTGTACCAAGGCTTATTTTTCTTGTTGATTTATATTTTATAATATTTATTTCCTTTACTAGTCCAATTTTCTGTAACGTATCTTATATTTCTGTTTTTAAATTATTATAAGAGGATGATATATCTGAGTGAGATATTTGGTTTTCAAACCTTTGCTCCATTTCTTCCTTATATAACTTTCCATTATTTGGTGCCATGTTAATTAGTTTTCCTTTAAAGTTTTGTTTCTTTCACCATATTTGTTTGTGTGTATGTAGATTTGTAGTATTTTCGATAATAAGTGAACAGATAAGATGGTCTGATAAAATGATTTCAGTAAATATAGAGAGGTCTTTTATTGATTCAAATGCTAGAATATTTTCCCAGATTAGATTAATTATACTTCTGCCGGTTTTGCTTAGATATGTAAAGTTCGCAGGTGTGACACTTAATTTTCTTCCATTAATGACAAACCAGTTTTCTAGATTCATTATGTCGAGCAAGTTTTTTACATTTTTGCTTATTTTATGGTCACGTGAGGTTCGTGATGCCGTAAGATAAGTATTTGTGAAGAGAACATCTTCTGCCTGGTTTGAATTGCTAATTCGGCTATTGAAGTCCCCACCTAGAATGATGGAGAAGTTTTCATATCTTTGCGATATATGCCGAATACTTTCTGAGAAAAGTTCAAAAAGTAGTTCGTTGATATATGTTGGCGAGAAATAGATTGTTCCTAGAATAAACTTTTGTTGTTTTGTTTCTATTTTTAAGAAAATCCAATGTACTTCACTCTCAATAAGAGTAATATTATTTTCATTTGACTTGCAAAACACTATAATTCCTCCCATAGTTCTTGACACTTGTATTTTAACTTGGGTTTTAAGAAAGAGACTTTTTGTTTATTTTAACGTATTCCTATGATTTTTATTTGCCCGGTTTTGACCAATTTTACATTTTAATAATAATAATAATAATAATAATAATAATAATAATAATTATTATTATTATTATTATTATTATAATTATTCCAATTTCTTTAGTTTGTTAGATCTGTTACAGTTACATCTAGCAACCATGTGTCGATCACACAATTCGATCAAGACACCTATGAAAATGTTTTAATGTTGTTAGATACGAAATAAATAAAAGTGTTTTCCCGTTTTCGCTCTGATCCAAATTCATTTGTGTTTATTATTTTGCTTTACATGTTATACTAGTTTAACGTTCTTAACAACATGTCATTCTCTGACTCTAATATTTATTATATTATATCCTATACAAAACTATATATTTTTATTATTTATACAATAAAGTAACGCAACCAGACCACTTCGTCGTTACATTGGTGACCCCGAAAATTGAACAACGCTCCTCGACAAGCAACGTTTCGTGCCGTACGCCCCACCTGACGAAGACCGGGAGGGCGACTACCGGGCCCCGCTCTACAGGAACGTGGAGATCAACGGCATTACGGTTCGCATGAAATGGTGTATCACTTGCAAGTTTTACCGGCCGCCAAGGTGTTCACATTGCAGCGTCTACAACCACTGTATAGAATCTTTCGACCACCATTGGACATCAGTGGAAGAAAGAAACTAACAGGTACAGCTCAGCCATTTTTACACTATTTTATCTCAAACAACATAATTAAACGTCAAACGTCAATCACTAAACACGTCTTGAAAATTTTCTGGCACCTCTCTCTTCGCTTTTTCTTCTTTCCTCCTCCCTTGGAAGCAAGCAACCATTTCCCCGGTCGGCAGACTCACTTGCCACGACCGTGGGAAATCTTTTTTTCTGATAGGCATGTTCCTCATGAACATGTCTATGACCTCAAAAAGTCCAGATAAATTTTCAAGAACACATAACACAACCGCAACTACATCAACAGCAGCAACAACAACAACAATAACAACAACGACAACGACAACAACATCAACAATAAATACTACAACAAAATGGTTGAGACCTGTACCTGTGCTTTTTTTGGGCGGGGAGTAATGTAGCGGCTGTATCAAGTAGCCGCTACGTTGCTCACCAACACATTGTTTTTATTTATTGATATTATATTCAGTTGTTATATATTTTTATAAAAGATTGACATGTCATTCTCTGACTCTAATATTTATTATATTATATCCTATACAAAACTATATATTTTTATTATTTATACAATAAAGTAACGCAACCAGACCACTTCGTCGTTACAGATCTTTTGCATATGTAGTCGTTCCAAATATTCTAAGAATTGATAAATCGCGTTTTTTGTCATACCATCGTTCTGCAGGAGTACAATCCATTGTTGAGGTTGGAATTTTGTTTAAAAGAGAAGTGGATGCATACAGTGCTTCACCCCAAAATTTGTTTTGTAGTTCAGAGTCAAATAATAGAGATCTAGTTTTGTCCGTTAATGTTCGATTAAGACGTTCTGCACAAGCGTTCAGTTGAGGAGTATGTGCAATAGTATAATCTAAAGTTCCCCAGAGTTGTACTCTCCTCCAATGTCGCATCTTAATTTTAATATTCTCATATTCCATTTTGATTCTACTGTTTCCATATATTGTTTTATAATACTTGGTACTTCACTTTTCTTTTCTAGGAGATAAATCATTGTAAAATGAGTAAAATCACCGAGACAAGTAACAAAATATTTTTTGTTTTGACTTCTGGCAAACTTCGCAAACCTCTTCTAGTTTCTTCAGATTTATTCATTTCATACAAGTACACATTCAAGTAAGTTTTTTGATATTTTCTGAGCTTAGATGCTCTTATTTACGATGCCATTCGACATCCACGTTTTTGTTTGTTTCTGAGGAGTAATACGTGTTTTCTTTGTTTTCTTGATCATCTTTAATGTCGATAACTTATAAGCCTGTTCCATTTTTTGACCTTCTAGAATGACCTGTCCATCTTTTATAATTTTTACATTATTTTTAATCAATTTTATTTCGGCACCATTATGAATAATAGTTCAATAGTTCTGGAACAAGAAGTACATCATTTAAATTACAAGATTGTGATAATGCAGTTCTGATACTCTTTGCTTTTACAAAAATATCCTTTTTTGAAGTTCCTACATTTGTTGATACATTTTCTGGTTTATTGGAATATATTTATTGTGTGTCATGTGCCCAGTAGATCCTGAATCTAATATCCATTTATTTGTGTTAGTACAAGATTGTGCTAGAAAGGAATCATTTGATTTTGTGTTTCTTGAATTTTCATTTTTTCTTATTTCTTTTTGTAGACGCAATTCTTTTCTGCGTGATTGATCTTCTTACAAACGTCACACGGAGGAAAATTATTTTTCTTATAATAGTTCTAATTCTTGCAGTGATGAGAAATGTGATTTCCTTTACATATATAATATTTTAGTTCACGTGTTTTAAAAACTAACGTGTTTTCATAATGTTATCTGTACTATTGCGAACTTTTTCTTTTTAAAAGACGAGATATAAGATTTGTTATAGTTTTTTTTTTATCTGTAGGAGTTGAATCCCACGCACTTTTAAAGTGTGCAAAGCATTTATGTAACACTCAAATATTTTTTTTGTGATTATCATATCATCGTCAATTTTGTTTTCAATACAATTTATATTATAAATAATAATCTGAAATTTTCTCAAATTTGGGGTGGGATTCCACAACTCGTAACAACTGCAAATAACCATTGTTCTTGTTAAATATCAATTACAAATCGTAATCGGTATTCTATGAGGCAATAGCAACTGCAGATAACAGTTGTTCGCGTTATTTTCCAATTGATAAATAACGTACCAATCACAAATAACAATTACTGTTATAGAATCGCACGTTTAATTTGTAGTTGATATTTACAATCATATCAAGTTCAAATAATAGCAATTGAAGTTATACAATCCCACCCTTGTTGCCATATCTACCGAACTGTCATATTTAAATTAAAAAAATTCTTTAAGCGTTGAACATTTTTGCTGTATTGAATCATGTTCATATATTGAACGTAATTTTGTAAACATTTAATTAGCTGTTTGACAGTTCATTATATGTATTTTATTTGTACTATCTGAGCCTGAGCATCTTTTTACTTCCAAATATCTATCACTGCTTTGTTGACTCACTTTTTCCACTCCACATTGGAAAATTCTTTTGTTTGTTGAAAGTTTCGAAAAGTGAAAGCTCATTCCCAATATGACTATGACATTTTTAAAGACATTTTAGTTTTTTATTTCAATTAACTGGCCACGCACGGGGTACAGGTTAATTTTATTCTTCTAGATTATTTTTTTTATATATAACCGTTCTTCTGCTTATCGTACATCTATACCCCATAACCTGTTGGACAGAGTGAATATTACGCAATGGATTTTAGTTTTACTTTATTTCATAAACTATTAAATAAATACACTTCCTGAAAAGTATATCTATTACTATGTTACTAATCTATAATAAATATCAATGTTTACTTGAGTCTGTTCAACGAAAATTTGTGAAATTTTGTTATTACAAACTTCATAGACAGTATCGCAGTTTTGAAACTGAGTACATCTTACTTGCAGAAATTAACATAGTGTCACTCAATAAGCGGAGAAAAATTCAATCATCTCTATTTTTGTATAAGGTTTTACATTGCATCGTGAATGATCCAGTTATATTTGCGAAAATACCAATATTTATTCCTAGACATATTTCACGTATTAAGAGAACCCTTCATAAAATCATCACATTACATTGGCATCTTTTTTGGCTCGTTCTCGAAGTTTAAGAACGCAGTATAATGTTACTATGAGTTATGACTCGAATAATTATTTTGTTATATGTGTGCTATGAAAACCGATATTATCTAAGTTTATTTTCTTATTACATTGCTATTTATGCTAATTAAGGTATTTTTTATTGCTTTTTTTATAATCTATTTGTAATTGGGATATTACACCCTGTAGGTCAGATTGATAATAAATAAATAAATTATTATAATAATAGGAAGACTTAAACTAGAAGTAAAAATTAATCACAAATTCTAATAAAAATAATAAAATCATCAAACATAAATTGTTTTATTTTTCGTTGCACTCCGATAATTGCCTTGAATCGTGTAATTTTTTGCTTCTAACGTACATTTCTGAAATTAATAGGTAAGAAGATATCGCCAAATCAAAATTTAACATTGAATTTCCTATGTTGTCCTATTATGTGATGCAATAGGGAATGTAATAATTCTTACAAAATTACCGATTGAAGTATCAAACTTAATAAATTTACTAGAAAATTATATGAGGAATAGATGCTTAAGAATATAACTTTTCAACAGATATCTTCTATATCATGAAAAATTCTATTGGATTTACATATTTTCTCATTGTAAAAGATACTCTACATCACCTCAGACAAGGCATATGATATTTACAACTTTATTCATGTTTCATTTAAGATTCGAAATTTTATATGGAATACTTACACCACAATATTATAAATTGTACCAAACTCTTTTTGTATAAGCTTATGCTTGAATGCAAATAAACGTATAGTCCAGTAAACAGAGGTCGAAAAAGGGTGTTACCTTACAAAAGGTCGGGTAGTTCTGAATTTTTGATATGTTGTATAGGATGGTTGATTATTGAAAAATCCAAATTTCCACAAATCCACTTCCTCTGCTCCCTCCGCCATCTTGTAAAAACCACCATTAATCGGCACTTTTTTCAGTTTTTCGCCTATAACATCTATCTGGTGAATTTTAGCGAAAAAAAAGTTATTTGCCGACTTGTAGAGGATTTCTAAAAATTTGGTACAAAAGGTTTTTTTCCACGATTCATAGCAATAGAGCTATGAAGCTCCCAAAAAAGGCAACAATTGCGCACTTAGCAAAATTTTGAGTTTCTTTCCACTTTACATCGCAATAACTCCGTAACACTTCATTTTAGCGTAAAAGTCCTCGTAATGAGTCTTGTAGAGAATTTAATTACCTACAAAATCAATTTATCAATTTTTTTACGACCAATGATACAGGGTAGGGGTAAATTTACAAAAAAAGAAAAATTGTGTTTTTTTCCAACTTTAGTGCAGCAACAGTCTTTGGCTCATTATTTCTAATTATACAACTATTATTTCGAACAGAATATCCTATATTGATACAAAATAAACGTAATTATGTGTTGGTGAATGTCAGTGAAGACTTGAGGGACTACTAGAACAAACTGTTATAAAACAGGACTTACTTATTTTATTTGCCTGCGAGATCTTTCTAGTGCTCTTAACTCAACATGGGACATTTGTTGTATATTATATATACAAGTATAGTGTCAAAAATCGGAGGCAACGTCGCTACACTAAAGTTAGAAAAACACTTTTTCGTTTTTTTTTTGTAAGTTTACCCCTATTCCTTTGCATTGGCAATAAAAAAAATTGACACACGGATTTTGTAGGTAATTAAATTCTATAGATTGATTATAAGGACTTTTACGCTAAAATTAAGTGTAACGAAGTTATTGCGATGTAAAATGGAAAGAAATTAAAAATTTTGCTAATTACGCAATTTTAGCCTTTTTTGGGAGCTTCATAGCTCCATTGCTATTAATCGGACCAAAAAACTTCAAATACAAAATTTACAGGAAATTTTGTCCTCTACAAGTCGACAAATAACATTTTTCGCGCTAAAATTCATCAGAAAGAAGTTATAGACGAAAAACTGAAAAAAGTACCAATATGCGGTTCTTAAAATATGCATAAAGAAAATATGAAAATGGATGTTTCGCGGTAATCTGCGTACTCTATATTTTCTCCATTTTGTAACGTTAGAGCTGAGTATAGCAACTAAAACTATATAATGAAATTTTATGATAATGATTTATTTATAGCTATGAAAAATGGGAAAAACCTCAACATTTTTCTAAGATCGCTACTTTTGCCTTGTTGAGAGCGGAGCAGATCCACCACTATTTGTTTGACAAAAAACATAATATGGCAAATTTTTAGAAAATTAAGTGTTAGGATATATATAATATACGGCAAATGTCCCATGTCGAGTTAAGATCACTAGAAAGTTCTCGTAGGCAAATAAAAGAAGTAAGTGCTGTTTTGTAACAGTTTCACTCACTGACACATAATTACGTTTATTTTGCATCAATATAGGATATTCTCTTTGAAATAATAGCTGTATAGTTAGAAATAATGAGCCAAAGACTGTTGTTGCACTGAACTTAAAAAAAACACACTCTTTTTTTTTGTAAATTTGCCCCTACTCTGTTTTATTGGTCGTAAAAATAAATTGATAATCGGATTTTGTAGGTAATTAAATTCTCTACAACACTCATTACGAGGACTTTTACGCTAAAATGAAGTGTTACGGAGTTATTGCGATGTAAAGTGGAAAGAAACTCAAAATTTTGCTAAGTGCGCAATTGTTGCCTTTTTTGGGAGCTTCATAGCTCTGTTGCTATGAATCGTGGAAAAAAACCTTTTGTACCAAATTTTTAGAAATCCTCTACAAGTCGGCAAATAACTTTTTTTTCGCTAAAATTCACCAGATAGATGTTATAGGCGAAAAACTGAAAAAAGTGCCGATTAATGGTGGTTTTTACAAGATGGCGGAAGGAGCGGAGGAAGTGGATTTGTGGAAATTTGGATTTTTCAATAATCAACCATCCTATACAATATATCAAAAATTCAAAACTACCCGACCTTTTGTAGGATAAAATATTTCATTTACTGGACTAGTATTATTATTTATTATTATCAATATAACTTTTCAACAGATATCTCCAATATCATGAAAAACTCTATTGGATTTACATATTTTCTTATTGTAAAAGATACTTATCGTATGAATTAAATTCAAACAATGGTGGTTATGAATGAAACAAACAAATTGTGTAATAATGTTTCTTAAGTTAATATTTGAACAAGATATAATACAAGAAGCAGAAAATTATCTTAAATTGTATAATACTTGCAGTTGTATGATATAGAAGTCTATTTTTGACATAATTCGTCTATTTATTATAAATTTTGTACATGTAAGTTAATGGTATAAATTCTCATGGTTTGTATTTTTCCTATATTTTCTTTTCCGAGCTTGTGCAACTGATTCCACTTAGAGCCTGGTATATTTTCAATCAAGAATCTTCATTTATTGAGAATATAAAACAAAGATATCGTGATATGCAGAAACTTTCTTCTTTCCAATCAACCAAGTTTTCCAACTCTTTAATCGCAATTTTCATGTGTTGTGCATCTTGTAATAGATATTTAACTAGTATAAATTACTAGCCTAAGCTCGGCTTCGCCGAGTTTACCCTAGGGCTCCGCCGATAGTGTTTTATAATAGTTTATACGTACATCCAATCTGTCTACGCACAATTTAAAACCAAAGTGGTAACGCCAACAGTCTTGTCAGATACCCAAGTTCCCCCTTCTATCAAACGAATTAACTTTATGCATAAAACAAAATCCAATCAACCTGTCATAAATTTCCACACTTGTGTCTAAAAGTTCGTAACCAGACCTCTCATTTGATACCAAACACGACATATTTCTAGCACCTTTATACAAAAACAAAAGCCGACCGAGATGTCTATTTGTTGACACTTCTATCTTACAGCCCTGCAGAAAAAAATTCACATGATCCTAATCACTACATGGTTCTGACAACTTTATGTAAAAAACAAAAGCCGGTCAAGTTGATGTCAAAATTTTGAAAGTTCTATAGTTTAGCCATGCAGAAAACTTTTCATTTAATACCAAACAGGATATACAGGTGTTTCATACAAGAGTGCAAGGCGTTGGAGTATGAATTCTGATACCAAAAGGGGGAAAAATCCCAATAAACATTGATGCTATAACGCTTTCTAACAGAGATAGGTACCCAGGATTTTATTAAAATAAAAAAAAAACAGGAAACAGGTTATTTTTATTTATTTTTGTATTGGGTCATAAATAATTATTTATAAAAAGAATCCCAGAGCAAGTGTTTAAAATGAAAGGCATTACATTCAATAAATAAATCAGTATTATTTAAAAATACTACGGTAAATTATTAAAATATTACATTTTCATTAAATACAGAAGGCTTGGCAATACTTTTTTGTATTAGAAATATTATCAAAATATTAAATAACAGGTGTAATAATTAAATAATTATTGGATTGAAATAAGTGGAATTTTTAATTAATTAAATCTCATTTAAATTTTAAATGAATTAAACAAATGCCATCAGCCAACTATTTTCTGCTATTTCAGTATTATGCTTCATTTAAGATAAATCCTCGGTATCTCTATTATGAAGCGTTCTAGCACCAATGTTTATTGGGGTTTTTTTCATGTTGCTGTCTAGAATTCATACTCCGAAGCCTTACATAGTTACATGAAACATCCTGTATTTCTGACAAATTTATACGAAAAACAAGAAATGTTTTCTCATGGACTGTCATAGAGAATTGTCAAAAATACGACAGCTCGATCGGCTATTCTTTTTTGCATAAAATTGTCAATAATATTTCGGAAGTGTAGTATCTATAGCTGAGTGCACGATGTATAATGTATTACAAAGAATGGCTAAATAACCGGGTTAGTTCATACAGTATGCCGCTAGATGTCAGGTTTTTTGCGACCCGGTTTTTACAAAAATATTTGAAATAGTAAATTATTCCTATATATCGCACAATATTTTATATTTTCAATACATTACCTTTTATCTTTTGTCAGTTCTATGTATGTATTTTATACAAATTCCATACAACAGGCTTCTATAATTTCAGTAAAATTATAAAATAAACATAATGTCATGTACTTGACACTGACATCTTTCAATCAGAATTTTCTAAATCGTAGTACCTGTTTCTATGGTTATATCATGGCTGGCTGCTACAAAATCGCACATTTTGGCACCTTAAAAAGACTATGGTCCGTATTCTTACATCTTAAAGTAGCGCTACTTCCGAAAAATCGCTACTTCAACTGTCAACTTTAACATTAAAATGAGAGATATAAAAATAAATTAAATTGTAAAAAGCATTTATTTCTAATGTCATAGGTTTCATTTACAAAAATATGAAACCTATTCTTATCTACTCATAAAATTATATAAATAAAAAATCGAAATAGCCCTACTTCCGAAGTAACGTTACTTCAAGAGGTGAAAATTCGGGTCTATATCTCTTTATTTGATCCATACCCTGTTGTACATCCTATATCACAACATTTTCTATTTAAACGCGAACTTATTTTAACCGCAACCGACACACTGCGGCACACCAACTGCCAAACGCCTGTCAAATGGTAACGGGTCGCGTTAGCTTCTTTTTTACCAGCTAGTTATGTCAACACATCTCGTACTCTCACCTATAGATACTACACCGTGGTAGGAACTGATGAAAACATATAATGAAATGAACAAATGCTGCGCATTTTATGCGAGCAAACGGGACAAAATTACAGGATAAATATAAACATAATACAAGGTGCCCATTTTATATGTTCCCGCCTGAAATTTTAAGAGTAAGCAAAACCATATACATTTTATAAGCCACTTGGTGAATATTAGTACTTTTAATCGAATAATCACAGTAGGTATAAGAGCAAAACAAAATTTTAAAAACCAAGTCACTTATGAAATGTATCATGGATTGCCTAATCATGAATTTTCAGGCGGGAACTTTTAAAACACAATACTAAATCTAAAGATAAAAATAAATCAAACAAAACTAAAAGATGTGATATTTTAATTCTAGAGTAAACAGTTAGTTACAAACTGCAGAAAAGTAAGTACTTACATTACATTAGATCTGAACTTTTACAACGAATTTGAAAATATATCAATAAAGTTTGGATTGTTAAAAATGATAGGTATTAAAGATTACTTTTCTGGCTCATGCTGTATGATTATGTAATTTAAAATATTTTTTATTAGTACGATACAATAATTGGGAATAAAAGAATTTTAATATAGATAATTTTAACGTAATATAAGAAAATAAAATACAGATTAAATTCTGTACCGTTTTAAGATAGATATCGAATTATGTATAATCTGAAATAATTTTAAACGTAATGTAAGAAAATGAATTACAAAAAAAGAACAGATTAAAACATACTATCTAAAATTATTGAATTGTCTTGTTCCAGACTATGATTTTCCTGTACACGTCTTAAAATCATTACATATACCTATATATACAATCGGTTTATAACGTTGTACCATGTCTTCCGATGCGAATTCTCCACTGGTCTTGCCATAGATCTTCATTCTCTCTTATTTCTTCTTGGATTCCTGCTACCCAATTCCTTCTAGGTCTCCCTCTTTTCTTTTTGCCGCTA
The DNA here is from genome assembly GCA_963082715.1 of Harpalus rubripes. Lineage (NCBI taxonomy): Eukaryota > Metazoa > Arthropoda > Insecta > Coleoptera > Carabidae > Harpalus > Harpalus rubripes. The sequence goes on along the minus strand of OY720450.1, from coordinate 50,461,315 downwards.
GGAGTTTACTGTGGTATGTGTTTTGCCATTACTCATTTGCTGTACGTGATCGTACCATCTTAATTGACTTGTTTTTATATCATCGGTTATAGTAATTGATACATGCATAATTTGTCATTAACATATCAAATATGACATGACAATGTTTATCTTTTTAATTTTGTACTTCGATTGTGATATTATTCCTACCTTTCTGATCCTTTTCGACGTGTTTCCTTATACATTTTCCAAAATTCTATTTACAAAATAAAATATGTAACATAATAATAAACATGGCTTAAAATCATTACATATACCTACCTTGTTAAATTCATCATCTTTTCTTTAATTATTACATATTATTTAAACATTTTATTGCATTTAAAAGGAAGAAAACTGATAATTTGTCATCATTGACATTGACAGAACAGCGTTTATCGTCTTAAATTTTCAAGGAAAACTGTGATCCAGCTACTGTGAAAAATATTGTTTAGCTAGAAATATTTGTTTTTTACCTAGTTACTTATGACACATTTGGTAACACTGTCCAAATACATATGAACCGTCAAATTTTATAATTTTTAATTAAAATGGTTTAGGCCTTTTTTACCTGTGCGGATATAATTGCCCATTCTCAATATTTATAATTATGAATTAAACTTCTTTCAAATTGTATCCATTTCATAAATATTTCCATTTAAAGGTTCAAAATGACATGACAAACATGGCGTTCTTCGTCTTAAATTTTCAAGGAAAACTGTGATCGTTACTGTGAAAAATATTGTTTCTGTCCCAATTTTCAATCTTTAATAATTTTTTACTCAAAAACTATGCATCCTACAGAAATTCGTCCCATTAGAAGGGCCCTGAAGCCAATCATTTCCTACAATTTGATACAAATTTCATGAAAATCGGTCGCACCGTTTAAGCTGTAGCCTTGTCTTAAAGTTTGGCGATCGTCTTGATTAAAATATATAACTATAGTGAGTGAATCTAATCGTTTAGTATATAGGACTAGCCTAAGCTCGGCTTCGCCGAGTTTACCCTAGGGCTCCGCCGATAGTGTTTTATAATAGTTTATACGTACATCCAATCTGTCTACGCACAATTTAAAACCAAAGTGGTAACGCCAACAGTCTTGTCAGATACCCAAGTTCCCCCTTCTATCAAACGAATTAACTTTATGCATAAAACAAAATCCAATCAACCTGTCATAAATTTCCACACTTGTGTCTAAAAGTTCGTAACCAGACCTCTCATTTGATACCAAACACGACATATTTCTAGCACCTTTATACAAAAACAAAAGCCGACCGAGATGTCTATTTGTTGACACTTCTATCTTACAGCCCTGCAGAAAAAAATTCACATGATCCTAATCACTACATGGTTCTGACAACTTTATGTAAAAAACAAAAGCCGGTCAAGTTGATGTCAAAATTTTGAAAGTTCTATAGTTTAGCCATGCAGAAAACTTTTCATTTAATACCAAACAGGATATACAGGTGTTTCATACAAGAGTGCAAGGCGTTGGAGTATGAATTCTGATACCAAAAGGGGGAAAAATCCCAATAAACATTGATGCTATAACGCTTTCTAACAGAGATAGGTACCCAGGATTTTATTAAAATAAAAAAAAAAACAGGAAACAGGTTATTTTTATTTATTTTTGTATTGGGTCATAAATAATTATTTATAAAAAGAATCCCAGAGCAAGTGTTTAAAATGAAAGGCATTACATTCAATAAATAAATCAGTATTATTTAAAAATACTACGGTAAATTATTAAAATATTACATTTTCATTAAATACAGAAGGCTTGGCAATACTTTTTTGTATTAGAAATATTATCAAAATATTAAATAACAGGTGTAATAATTAAATAATTATTGGATTGAAATAAGTGGAATTTTTAATTAATTAAATCTCATTTAAATTTTAAATGAATTAAACAAATGCCATCAGCCAACTATTTTCTGCTATTTCAGTATTATGCTTCATTTAAGATAAATCCTCGGTATCTCTATTATGAAGCGTTCTAGCACCAATGTTTATTGGGGTTTTTTTCATGTTGCTGTCTAGAATTCATACTCCGAAGCCTTACATAGTTACATGAAACATCCTGTATTTCTGACAAATTTATACGAAAAACAAGAAATGTTTTCTCATGGACTGTCATAGAGAATTGTCAAAAATACGACAGCTCGATCGGCTATTCTTTTTTGCATAAAATTGTCAATAATATTTCGGAAGTGTAGTATCTATAGCTGAGTGCACGATGTATAATGTATTACAAAGAATGGCTAAATAACCGGGTTAGTTCATACAGTATGCCGCTAGATGTCAGGTTTTTTGCGACCCGGTTTTTACAAAAATATTTGAAATAGTAAATTATTCCTATATATCGCACAATATTTTATATTTTCAATACATTACCTTTTATCTTTTGTCAGTTCTATGTATGTATTTTATACAAATTCCATACAACAGGCTTCTATAATTTCAGTAAAATTATAAAATAAACATAATGTCATGTACTTGACACTGACATCTTTCAATCAGAATTTTCTAAATCGTAGTACCTGTTTCTATGGTTATATCATGGCTGGCTGCTACAAAATCGCACATTTTGGCACCTTAAAAAGACTATGGTCCGTATTCTTACATCTTAAAGTAGCGCTACTTCCGAAAAATCGCTACTTCAACTGTCAACTTTAACATTAAAATGAGAGATATAAAAATAAATTAAATTGTAAAAAGCATTTATTTCTAATGTCATAGGTTTCATTTACAAAAATATGAAACCTATTCTTATCTACTCATAAAATTATATAAATAAAAAATCGAAATAGCCCTACTTCCGAAGTAACGTTACTTCAAGAGGTGAAAATTCGGGTCTATATCTCTTTATTTGATCCATACCCTGTTGTACATCCTATATCACAACATTTTCTATTTAAACGCGAACTTATTTTAACCGCAACCGACACACTGCGGCACACCAACTGCCAAACGCCTGTCAAATGGTAACGGGTCGCGTTAGCTTCTTTTTTACCAGCTAGTTATGTCAACACATCTCGTACTCTCACCTATAGATACTACACCGTGGTAGGAACTGATGAAAACATATAATGAAATGAACAAATGCTGCGCATTTTATGCGAGCAAACGGGACAAAATTACAGGATAAATATAAACATAATACAAGGTGCCCATTTTATATGTTCCCGCCTGAAATTTTAAGAGTAAGCAAAACCATATACATTTTATAAGCCACTTGGTGAATATTAGTACTTTTAATCGAATAATCACAGTAGGTATAAGAGCAAAACAAAATTTTAAAAACCAAGTCACTTATGAAATGTATCATGGATTGCCTAATCATGAATTTTCAGGCGGGAACTTTTAAAACACAATACTAAATCTAAAGATAAAAATAAATCAAACAAAACTAAAAGATGTGATATTTTAATTCTAGAGTAAACAGTTAGTTACAAACTGCAGAAAAGTAAGTACTTACATTACATTAGATCTGAACTTTTACAACGAATTTGAAAATATATCAATAAAGTTTGGATTGTTAAAAATGATAGGTATTAAAGATTACTTTTCTGGCTCATGCTGTATGATTATGTAATTTAAAATATTTTTTATTAGTACGATACAATAATTGGGAATAAAAGAATTTTAATATAGATAATTTTAACGTAATATAAGAAAATAAAATACAGATTAAATTCTGTACCGTTTTAAGATAGATATCGAATTATGTATAATCTGAAATAATTTTAAACGTAATGTAAGAAAATAAATTACAAAAAAAGAACAGATTAAAACATACTATCTAAAATTATTGAATTGTCTTGTTCCAGACTATGATTTTCCTGTACACGTCTTAAAATCATTACATATACCTATATATACAATCGGTTTATAACGTTGTACCATGTCTTCCGATGCGAATTCTCCACTGGTCTTGCCATAGATCTTCATTCTCTCTTATTTCTTCTTGGATTCCTGCTACCCAATTCCTTCTAGGTCTCCCTCTTTTCTTTTTGCCGCTAGGAGTTTACTGTGGTATGTGTTTTGCCATTACTCATTTGCTGTACGTGATCGTACCATCTTAATTGACTTGTTTTTATATCATCGGTTATAGTAATTGATACATGCATAATTTGTCATTAACATATCAAATATGACATGACAATGTTTATCTTTTTAATTTTGTACTTCGATTGTGATATTATTCCTACCTTTCTGATCCTTTTCGACGTGTTTCCTTATACATTTTCCAAAATTCTATTTACAAAATAAAATATGTAACATAATAATAAACATGGCTTAAAATCATTACATATACCTACCTTGTTAAATTCATCATCTTTTCTTTAATTATTACATATTATTTAAACATTTTATTGCATTTAAAAGGAAGAAAACTGATAATTTGTCATCATTGACATTGACAGAACAGCGTTTATCGTCTTAAATTTTCAAGGAAAACTGTGATCCAGTTACTGTGAAAAATATTGTTTAGCTAGAAATATTTGTTTTTTACCTAGTTACTTATGACACATTTGGTAACACTGTCCAAATACATATGAACCGTCAAATTTTATAATTTTTAATTAAAATGGTTTAGGCCTTTTTTACCTGTGCGGATATAATTGCCCATTCTCAATATTTATAATTATGAATTAAACTTCTTTCAAATTGTATCCATTTCATAAATATTTCCATTTAAAGGTTCAAAATGACATGACAAACATGGCGTTCTTCGTCTTAAATTTTCAAGGAAAACTGTGATCGTTACTGTGAAAAATATTGTTTCTGTCCCAATTTTCAATCTTTAATAATTTTTTACTCGAAAACTATGCATCCTACAGAAATTCGTCCCATTAGAAGGGCCCTGAAGCCAATCATTTCCTACAATTTGATACAAATTTCATGAAAATCGGTCGCACCGTTTAAGCTGTAGCCTTGTCTTAAAGTTTGGCGATCGTCTTGATTAAAATATATAACTATAGTGAGTGAATCTAATCGTTTAGTATATAGGACTAGCGTAACCTCGGCTTCGCCGAGTTTTCCTTAAGGCTCCGCCGATAGTGGTTTATGATGCCCACGCAAAATGCCCACTCAAACTGCCCACGCAACATGCCCACCCAAATTGCCCACGCAACATGCTCACCCAAACTACCCACGCAACATGCTCACCCAAACTGCCCACGCAACATGCCCACCCAAATTACCCACGCAACATGCCCACGCAAACTGCCCACGCAACATGCCCACCCAAACTGCCCACGCAACATGCCCACCCAACTACCCACGCAACATGCCCACCCAAACTACCCACGCAACATGCCCACCCACACTGCCCACCCAAACTGCCCACGCAACATGCCCACCCAAACTACCCACGCAACATGCCCACCCAAACTACCCACGCAACATGCCCACCCAAATTGCCCACGCAACATGCCCACCTAAACTACCCACGCAACATGCCCACCCAAACTACCCACGCAACATGCCCACCCAAACTACCCACGCAACATGCCCACCCAAACTACCCAAGCAACATGCCCACCCAAACTACCCACGCAACATGCCCACCCAAACTACCCACGCAACATGTCCACCCAAACTACCCACGCAACATGCCCACCCAAACTACCCACGCAACATGCCCACCCAAACTGCCCACGCAACATGCCCATCCAAACTACCCACGCAATCTGCCCTAAAGAGCCCCACACACCCCGTTATTTGTGTACGGTTTAGGTTTAGAACATATGGGTAAAGCCGTGCGAATAAAACACGCTGGACTGCCAACCCAAATACTACCAGTTTCTTTTTGTCAGTTTTGTAAAAGTATTTACAAAATAAAATATAAATAAACATATCTTAAATACACTGACCGGCACAGAAAACAATCCTTGCCATTCTCTCTGTACACTGTACAATGTGTCCTCCCAGTCTTTCTTGTCGTTGATGCTTTTCCTACATTTCTCGTCCATTTCGTCGTTTAATAACCTCGAACATTTTCAACAATTTATTTACAAAATAATTTATAAAATAAGAATAAACATATCTTACATTCATAGCGTACCTTACGTTGTTTAATTCCTACATTCTTTTCTTCAATTTTAAACTGACTATTTTCTGTAGTTTAAATTTGTCATTAACATTTCAAATGTGACAGAAGACCGTATTTATCTTTTTAATTTTATACATGTATTCTTCGTTCGATTGTGAAACTCATCTACTCTTTATCAACGTTTTCGTAGTTTTTAGTAACTTCTGACATTTCGTAAAATCTATTTACAAAATAAAATCTAAATTAACAATAAATATTGCTTAAATTCATTACGTATACCTACCTCGTTTAATTCATATTCTTTTCTTCAATTTTACACAATATTAGCATTGAAATGGTCGACAACCCATACGATATTCATAATTTGTCATTATTGACATTGACATCATGCCAAATTTTGCACATGACAGCATTTTTATCTTCTAAATTTTTACATGTATTCTACGATCCATTGTTTAATTTTACGTTTAATAATTTTTTACTCGAAAACTATGCATCCTACAGAAATTCGTCCCATTAGAAGGGCCCTGAAGCCAATCATTTCCTACAATTTGATACAAATTTCATGAAAATCGGTCGCACCGTTTAAGCTGTAGCCTTGTCTAAAGTTGGGCGATCGTCGTGATTAAAGAATATAACTATAGATAGTGAATCTAATCGTTTAGTATATAAGATAATAGAAAATTAAATATAATAAAAAAGTTTACAGAAAGCACACATATTATGAAAAAAATTGTATTTTCTGCCACAGTACCTACCTTTGTTGGTATTTCTTCGAATTAGTAATTAGTCACATCACATATAGCATTTTAAATAATTTCTTTGTTCATTTCAATATATTATAATGTATAGTATTCATATACAATAGCAAAAATCAAAATAAAATTGTGAATTGTATCACTTTATCAAAATTTATTAAGTATCCAAATACACCAAAGTAGTCGTTAGAAGCGCTGATGCTCAAAATGTGCACATCGCCTATGTTACGTTCAGGATCACAGTGTCTTTGTCTGGGTAAATATTGTCGGGCCGATGACGTCAAGATTGAAATAGACCTTTTCAATTTAACGGCTATCTCTTTCTATCGTAGTAAGAAAATGGCGCGAACAACTGCCAGCTGGGCTGTCAAACGAAACGTCCAAAATATTGCAGTCATTATAATACCTGTATTCTCAGTGAAAATTTGCACCGTTAGACATTTTAACTTCAATAAAAGCTTTTGTAACATATTTCGATACGATTTTTCAAAGTTATCTGTGATATTCTCACATTTTACATCTAATATTTTTAGAAACAAACGCCATAGATCTTAGTTGTTCTTACTATGCGCAGATCCCCATTGCGCATATCTTCTATCTCTTTAAATTGAAAAGATGAAAAGGTCCATTATCTAGTGATTTTGAACAATCAAATTTTCAAAGAACAAACTACTTACTTTCTTCTACTTGCACTAAAACATTGCAATATCATTCTCATTTAATTTATTTGAACAGTTAATTTTTCTTACTTGATAAAATTACAATTGTGTATTTATCAAGCTTTTCACCTAACTTGTCGCTTTCTATCAACTTTTAGAACACAATTATAACTTGTCATGATTTAGCGGGTACATAATAATCACAGCCAAATTGCGCATATCGGGCGACCTTTACCTTACTAAATGAGAAGTGTAAAAAGTCATCCAGACCGTGATACAGAACGCAAAATAATTTTATCCGAGTAAATTTTCTGATAAAATAGAACGACTTTATTTACCGGAGTGACATCTGGACCACACCTGTACATTAATTTTGAACGTACCCTTATAGAATTCTTTCTGTGATGTCATGATGTCGCTTTAAAACTACAAACTGGTAGCATTCTGCCATAAATTGTAGTATCTAACTAAACTACCTGCATTGTCGCTTCGAAACGAGAGTAGAATTTATAGTCGATTTCACTCATGCACATGCAGTTAGCCATTTCTCTTTCTTTCTCATGAAATAATATATCACAATTTGCAATTCGCAACATATATGACAGCTGTCATTAATTTTTCAAATTTTGCCAATATACAAATATAAATAAGAAATGTAAAGCTGAGAGGTGAGTATGTGTAATTAAGTTGTTGAATAATATAATTTTAATTACTTAAAAATAATAAATATACTAAAACAAATATTACTATAATAGATTATATATTATTTGCAACTATATAATTTTCTCTTTCCTTTTTACCTTCCGTCACCATTAGGTAAGGAAGGTATTGTCTTTGGTCAAAAAATTCGGTGGTGAGTTTTTGATGAATAAGCACGTTTTAGGGTCCCTGGAATACGATTTTACAATTTTTACGATGATGTCTGTATGTGTGTGTGTGTGTGTGTGTGTGTGTGTGTGTGTGTGTGTGTGTGTGTGTGTGTGTGTGTGTGTGTGTGTGTATATATATATATATATATATATATATATATATATATATATATATGTATGTGTGTCCGTGTGTGAGTGTGTGTGTGTGTGTGTGTGTGTGTGTGTGTAACAAAATTTTCGTCTACGATAACTTCCATACTACAATTCTAAAAATTATAATTCTTTCGTATTTCTCTTCGTTACATCCATGCGAAGAGCTGATTATATTTTGGTTAGAATTGGACAACCGGAAGTACCCTCATTTGAAGATTTTAACAGTTTTTCTTGAAAAAACTATGTTAAATATCATTTTTTCACATTTAATGTTATTATAAATATTAAAGAATATTTTATTTTCTATACGATTTGATTGCATTTTATACCTAATATTAAATGGATATAGAGTTAAAAAATTATAAAGAAATTAAATTTCATAAAGTAGCCATAGCTGTGGAAACAGCTACTATATTAAGAAAATTTTGATTGAAAGATGTCAGTGTCAAGTGAAATTGACATAGTGTGTTTGTCTTATAATTTTACTGGAAATAGGTATAGGATCTTTTGCTTTCTGTATGGAATTTGTATAAAATACATACAACTGCGTTAAGGTAATGTACAAGAAATAATAATGATAATAATAAATCTTTTATTTCTGCAGATACATTGCAGTGTATATAGAAAACGTCACAAAATAATAATTTTCTGTATGAAATTTGCATAAAATACATGCAGCTGCCGGAAGGTAATGTACAAGAAATAGAATATTTAATTTAGCAAGGAACTTTCCGTATGAAATTTGTACAAAATATATAGAACTGACGGAAGGTAATGTGCTGGCCAGATCAGATTTTTTACTCTAATTTTACCCAAAAATGTAGCTACTTTAAAGTTGATTTTGTTTAAAATTAGATATTCATTTCTATAGTGACGAGGATGGTTAAAAATTGTAGACGTACTGTGTCTAGTTACACAAAAGTTGAAACAAAAAGAAAATTGCCAATCGAAATTTTTACAGCAAAACATTAAAACACACATTTCCCTTTAATTCGGGCTTACACTGATCCTTTTTACCTTCCATCACCTTTAGGTAAGGAAGGTATTGTCTTTGGTCAAAAATTTCGGTGGTGAGTTTTTAATGAATAAGCACGTTTTAAGGTCCTTAGAATACGATTTTACTATTTTTACGATGATGTGTGTGTGTGTGTGTGCGTGTGTGCGAGTGTGCGTGTGTGCGAGTGCGCGTGTGCGCGCGTGTGTGTGTGGTGTGTGTCAGTGTGTGTGTGTGTAACAAAATTTTCGTCTACGATAACTCTAATACTACAATTCCAAAAATTATAATTCTTTCGTACTCCTCTTCGTTGCATCTATATGAAGAGCTGATTAGATTTTGGTTATAATTGGTCAACCGGAAGTACCCTTATTTGAAGATTTTAACAGTTTTTCTTGAAAAGACGATGTTAAATATCATTTTTTCACATGTAATGTTATTATGAATATTAAAGTACATTGTATTCTCTATACGATTTGACTGCATTTTATACTTAATATTAAATGGATATAGAGTTAAAAAATTATAAAGAAATTACATTTTATATAGTAGACATAGCTATGAAAACAGCTACTATATTATGAAAATTCTGATTGAAAGATGTCAGTGTCAATTGACATATTCGTAGTATATTTGTGTTATATTATAATTTTGCTCGAAATTTAGGATCTTTTGCTCGAAACTTTCTGTATGGAATTTTATAGAAAATACATAGGCATTTACGAAAATTCTACCGGTAGATACTGCATCTACCGACTATGTTCGAAAACACGACTGGTAAAAACTTACCGTGTTCGAAAATTGTATAATATCTGCTAGATCCATCTACCGGATTCATGAAGAATCTAATCTCAAAAAAAAGGTAGTGATTCAAAGCGAAGTGCACGCGTTAAAAGTGGAAATGTGTTGAAAGTATGACTCTGCTCAGTTTCAAATTTCTAACCTGTTTAAAATTTTCATTTTTTTTATAGGTTATGGATCTACCCTGTTTACCACTTTTTAAAATATCGATTCCGGTAGCTATAACCTGATAAACAGCTGTTTACTGGTAATAGTTCACAGATAGAATTTTCGTAAATGCCTCATATAACTGACGGAAGGTAGTGTGCTGGCCACATCAGATTTTTTTAGATTAGAGTTGAGATACAGCCGACCATTGGCAATATTTATTGCTTGGATGTATCGAACGAGATATATGTAGATTTAATCTGTAATAATTAAATAGTTTTGTTTAGACTGAACGGATTGCTGGCATCTCGTAACTGTCTTGTTTTATTCTATATTTTGCCTTAAAATAAAATATCTTCTTTCTTCGTTTATTAAAATATAACACTCATACACTATTATTTAAATAACTGAAACTGAACATTTTTAGTAATTATCTTCATATTTAATAATTAAATGTTATTTACCTACGTTATCTTTGTATTCAACAAGCTGTTACCACCGTTCTACATTTGTCTGGCCGACCATAGCTGTTTGAGGAAGGAACACACACTTGCACTTTCACTTGATGAAGGATGATAAACACTTACGTTATGGATACAGACATTCTATGGATTTAAACTACTATATTTTATTTACAAATAATTATTGAATAATATTATTATTTACATTTACACTAAATTAATGAACTAATTATTTACTAATAAAAACCAACTTAACTAAATCCTAAAGATGCCGATGCATCTTAGCAGTGGCGGCTCGTGCACGAAAACTTTGGTGAGATAAGTTATCCATCATTAAAGGTCAAATGCCTCATAACTGAAAGGTATATTTTCTCAAGGGATATGAAGCTGCATGTTTTTCCTCTTTCATGTACAAAAATAAACTTCTAGATTACAGAACATTTTAGAAAAAGGAATATATTTAACGGATTGTTGATTTACCTGGATAAATTGTCTAAAGTCTAAATTTACGAGGCCTACGTTACATTACAATAAAAATGCTAGACAGGTTATGTTTATGTTCGAATCTTATAATGCAATATGCATTTATGTATTTTGTATCATACAATATTAATTTTTACAGCCTAGTAGAAACAAATTGTAGCGAACATGCCTCGGCGGGCCTTGACGCCCGTGGCTCACACTGTAGTGACGTCACACACGTTTAAAGCGAAACGACAGTCCGGCCAATAAGGGTGCGTTCCCCCGCCTACGTCACAGCCAATAAGGGACCGTCCTTCGACCTACGCTACGACCAATGAGAGGGCACGTCCCACCACCGGCGCACGGCCGGAATGGTATAAGAAGGGCGGTCCGGCTAAAGCTAAATCAGTCCAAGTCTCAACGACTTAGAACTCACTCCACTGCAAAGTAGAGCATCCAAACATCAATACTCAGCTGAAAAGCCGATATTCCAAACATCAGTACTCAGCTGCAAAGCCGATATTCCAAACTCCCTTCTCAACTAAAAAGTTGAGGATTCACACCACCAGGAGCTACCTCACCGGCTTCACCACGGATCGTCCGAGTAAATCCAAGGGTCCGCCGCGACGCCTTGCGCTTCGCAGCCAGAGCCACCCGAACCATTCGACACGTGTCACCATTGCCGCCGTCACCACCCAAGGCGTCCAGGAAATCCCAGCTCAGCCCACGTAAGCGACGACGCTCGATTTCACCAAGAAAACCTGTGCCAAAGCGATTGCGACAACAGTCGCCAAAGAGTGTCCCAGCCCCAACAGCAGCCGGTTACCGGCTAATCCCAGCGTCGCCTACACCTTCTCACTACCACACCGTGGATCGAAGCCGAGTGCACCCTCGTGACCCACGGCTGGACCTCGTACGTCGTGCTCAACGGAACCACGCAGAAACAATTAACATTCGTCCATTTGAGTAGGGCGCTTTGAGTGTTTTTAGTGAGAGTGATTATATTGTGTATAACAATCAACATGTGTTGAGCAACTTCTTTATTTTTGTATTTGTGTGTCGACGATCAACCTAGGTTGAGAAACTCTCTTGTTGTGCAATTATCTGTAAATGTTTTTGTTGTAAATTCTGGCTACATAAAGTCATCAAAACCAAACCACTTCTGTCTTTTCACCACGCCAACACATCCTCTCACTGATCGCAAATTAAATAAACAGTCGGCTCATCGCGCCGACAAAATGTATTAGATATCTGTCACGTAAATTTTTTATTCAGTGTCTACTATTACTAGCGCAAAATTTATACTGGATGTTAAAATTAACACGACGAGATATAGATTACACTCCAAACATTTAATTTGACTTGCAACAATGTACGGTAGATTATTGCATTTGAAGCATGCCACAAACAACTCCTTGTCTTGTGTACATGTTTCGTACCGGAAAGAAAGATTTATCAAAAACATTAGACATACTATTTATTTCAAGACGCAAGCGTCACGGGTTCTAAATTAGGTGAAATGCATCACAAATTAATTATGGTGGTGGCTTTAATTTTGCTTTTCATATTTATAAAGACAAACATTAACGGAATAAGTTAAAATTTAATATACAAAAAATAATTAATATGTTGAAACGATATTCTGAATTATATCTTTCCTGGTGAGGTACTGCCTCACTTTACCCTGACAAGCCGCCACTGATAGGCAAAATTCTCGCGTTACGCAAAACTCGAGCCAGAACTTAAACTTTTACACGTTTACTATTTCTCGACGTGACAAACTAATGTAGACTAACTAAAAACAAAACAGTTATTTCCGAGGGTATGGGTCCATATGGCATCCACATCAAATTATCAACCCTGCACGTAGGCTTGTAATAATTTAGACTTAATTATCAACAAATAAAGGTCTAGCCCGCTGGCTAGCACGGTTGTGCGTCTACGCGTAATCTATGAAAGATTACTTACACGCGTAGAATACGTAGAGAATATAAATAGGTAAACTTTGTATATATTGCACATGCGTACCAGAGTTTTAGCGAAATACACGTGATTTCTTACTAAACCTGACAATCAAGTGAAAGTAAGTAATTAGAATGGGAAGTAGAAAAGCGAACAAAAATTTTAATTTTGCTTTAAGCATGTAAAAGACAAATAAAAAGTACTACGCAATGTTGCAAAATTTTATCAGATACTAGTGCATCTCGGCTCATTAATTGGTGTTTTTGTTTTTGAATTTTACGTAGTTAAGACTGATGGAAATCACGTTTTGAAAAATTATGCTCTATTATGTCATTTTTTTACCAGAATAGTAGTTAGCAACCCAACAGAATTGGTGATTCTCAGTACATGGTCAACTTCATTCAATTGCGCTACTCTTATTATGGCCGTCTCATATCGTGATTTTCCTATATAAAACTTTGTCGCGAGTTTTTTTTTTACATATTTGTTGCGTACAGTAGTGACATCAAGTTGTTTTAATTAGGAGGACAGTGTCAGGTGTCGGCGTCCCTGATTTACCTCTGTCAACGAAGTTACGTGCAAATGTGGTATCATTAAGTAAATACAAAATATTTGAAAATTAATTGTTTGGATTTTCTCATTTCATAGTACCGTAGTAAGATAACAAATGTTAGAATACTTTCAAAAGGCAGTATTGTAAATGAAAAATAAGACGGATTCATAGCTTGCAAACATTGCAAACAATATAAGGAATTACCATGAATCAAACGAATATAATTAATAAAAACGAGGTAAGTTACAACTTTCTACTTCTTGGTTTATATTCTAATGGTCTCCTCTTCTTTTTAAGATCTGTTGTTTCCAGACAAATATTATCAAGAACTGGTTTCACAATTGCTTGTATAACAAAATCACAATTTTGTGAGGTGAACAGCAAAATATTGAATTTTGTTGCAAACGTGGCCTTATGATGGCAACCAGTTGCCAGTTGTCTACACGTTTTATCAAACTTCAAGAAAGGTACAGCTTCTACAATAATATCTGCTATTTGTTTCACAAATAATGAAGGGGAGTCTCGTAGCCGTGTGCCTGAGTGTCAGGTCTCGAATATGGGGAACCGGGTTCGATCCCGACCGACGCCAGATATTTTGAATTTTAAATAACACAAAATTGACCCCTGTAGTGCACTCTCCACGTCAGCAATGAGTGCCCGTGAGGTGACGCCTGGTAAGCGCCCGCATGGTGCAAATATTTCATAATTACCGATATCTGTATACAAAGCAGATTGGTACACCCAGCAATGGGTAATAAGCAAAGATGATATATTTATTTTATTTATTTATGTTTCACAACTCTTACAAATGCAAAGAAAATACATACATTCTTTTTCTTAAAAACAGTAGGATGTAAATATTTTATTGTTAAATGTCTCAAAGGTTCAATTAGTAATCCTTGTTGCAGGTTATATATGTATTTTGAGAAGGAAGAAGAAATACTACTTTCAGACGAATACATGTCGTGGTCTAAAAACAAATTCCGCGCATTTATCATGGCATGACAGAAATCTAAACTTAGGAATAGTGGAATTTGTTCAAGAAAAGAGTGTGTGATGTAATTTTTGATGGATCAGTGGAGAGCATTTTGAAAAGAGCAACGTTGGAAGAGAATTTATCAGTTACAAGTCTTAAAACAATAAACCCACATTCTGTTAAAAGTTTCAGTACATATTATAAAAAGTGTCAGTTGTTAGAGAGTCATGGAAAAAATATCCTGCTGGCATAGTACAGCTCACCCAACGAGTCGTGGCAGTTGAGCTAAGATGCGCAGTGGTAAGGGTCCGAGAGTGGGGGGTGAAATATAAATTCCCTGTTTCATATTAAAGAGTACATTGCGTAAAGTACATTCTGTGCGAAAATGGAGTTTAAAAGTAAATTGAACGGGCGCGCTCTCAATAGCCAAAGTCGGGAGATTATCGCTGACATTTATTCTTTTATGAAGGAAGAGAGTGAAAATGGTGCTCCAATTATTTCTTTAAATAATATTGCAAAACGAGTGGCAGCTACAAGTGGTGTATCCGAGAGAACAATTTTTCGAATTTGTGAAGAAAAGAAGAGCATTGAAGAAGGTACATAAAAAGTTATTAATGTATTAAAATGTCAATGTAGAATATAAATAGAACCCTATATTTCAAAAGAGTCTAAAGTAATAATTAAACAAACTATTTTTGACAAAAAAAAATTGGCAAGGCTATCTATATTATATTATATAAATCTTCCTTAAACAAGACCTCATATCATGATTAAAAATAATAACCTGATTTGAACAATAATTAATAAAAATTACTTTACAGGTTTAAGCAGCAAATTCTCATCGCCCCGGAAGAAAATTGAACGGCGAAAGAGTGTTACAGATATCGGAGATTTCGACAAGGGTGTTCTAAAAAATATTACTTTAAATTTCTGCGGAACCGAGAAAACTGTTCCAAATGTCTCCCAAATTTTACAAAAATTCAAAGCGGATACAGGCTTCCAGGGGCAACGCGAAAGTTTGCGATCTATTTTGCACGAAATTGGTTTTCGATGGAGGAAAACTAAAACAAATAGAAAAATATTAATGGAAAAATTCGATATTCAAAAAATGCGCGTCGATTATTTGAGAGCAATAATGAATTTTCGTCGCGAAGGGCGCAAAATAGTTTATATCGATGAAACATATATGCATTCGACACATACGGTTTCAAAGTCATGGAATGATGATTCCAACGCGGGATTATTACAGCCGGTTTCCAAAGGACAACGACTAATTATTGTACATGCGGGTGGTGAAGACGGATTTGTGACTAATGCACTATTAATTTTCAAGTCTAACTGTAAAACAGGAGATTATCATCACGAAATGAATTGTGAAAATTTTTGTAAATGGTTAGAGGAAAAATTGATCCCTAATTTGCCAGAAAAATCTGTTCTCGTTATAGATAATGCGCCTTGCCACAATGTTCAGGTAGATAAAGCTCCTGGATTTAATGACAATAAGCAAAGCATGATCGATTGGTTACGAGCTAGAAATGTTAATTGTGATATGAGTATGTTCAAGTCGGATTTATACCATCTTGTTTTGCTACATAAACCAAGATTTAAACAATTTGCACTAGATAAAAAATTAGAGAACATGGTCATGACGTTTTAAGATTACCACCGTACCATCCGGATTTAAATCCGATTGAGTTAGTCTGGGCCTCCATGAAATAGTACGTGGCAAAAAGAAATGTGCAGTTCAATTTAGATAACGTAAAAACCCTTTTGGAAGAATTTTTTACTTCTTTTTCTGTCGAAGAATGGAGATCACGGTGTGAGCATGCAAAAAATGCGAAGAAGGATTTTTAACTAGGGAAGGAAATATTGACGCAATTATTAATGAAGTAATTATTAATGTAAATGACGACAGTGATGAAAGTACCGATGAATCTGACTATTCTGACTAGTTTTAAATTTTACACAAAATCAATAAATGATAATATGAAATGTTGACTATTGTATATTTTTGTACACGAATTTTAATATATGTAAATAAATATTTCTGTGTATGTACATGAATAATTTGTTTCAATGCATTTCAATAAATATTTTTTACTGCAAATAAAAGGATTCTGTTCTTAATTTGTGTGTATATTCTTGTATATGACTATATGTAAAAAATATTATTTACATAAAAATATTTTATTTTTTATTTCATCAGACATTTATTTATTTATTTATTTATTTATTTATTTATTTATTTATTTATTTATTTATTTATTTATTTATTTATTTATTTATTTATTTATTTATTTATTTATTTATTTATTTATTTATTTATTTATTTATTTATTTATTTATTTATTTATTTATTTATTTATTTATTTATTTATTTATTTATTTATTTATTTATTTATTTATTTATTTATTTATTTATTTATTTATTTATTTATTTATTTATTTATTTATTTATTTATTTATTTATTTATTTATTTATTTATTTATTTATTTATTTATTTATTTATTTATTTATTTATTTATTTATTTATTTATTTATTTATTTATTTATTTATTTATTTATTTATTTATTTATTTATTTATTTATTTATTTATTTATTTATTTATTTATTTATTTATTTATTTATTTATTTATTTATTTATTTATTTATTTATTTATTTATTTATTTATTTATTTATTTATTTATTTATTTATTTATTTATTTATTTATTTATTTATTTATTTATTTATTTATTTATTTATTTATTTATTTATTTATTTATTTATTTATTTATTTATTTATTTATTTATTTATTTATTTATTTATTTATTTATTTATTTATTTATTTATTTATTTATTTATTTATTTATTTATTTATTTATTTATTTATTTATTTATTTATTTATTTATTTATTTATTTATTTATTTATTTATTTATTTATTTATTTATTTATTTATTTATTTATTTATTTATTTATTTATTTATTTATTTATTTATTTATTTATTTATTTATTTATTTATTTATTTATTTATTTATTTATTTATTTATTTATTTATTTATTTATTTATTTATTTATTTATTTATTTATTTATTTATTTATTTATTTATTTATTTATTTATTTATTTATTTATTTATTTATTTATTTATTTATTTATTTATTTATTTATTTATTTATTTATTTATTTATTTATTTATTTATTTATTTATTTATTTATTTATTTATTTATTTACTTATTTATACCCGAGGAATATTAAGTTTTATTTTATTTGACGAAGTAGTATCATCTATTTTATTATTAATTAGTTTATATAGATATAAAACAGACAAAATATTTCTACTTGACTGAAGGCTGCTTTGTCTAAATTCATTTAACATTATGTTATAACTAATTTCACATGAGTAGGTTTTAAATTTTTTAAACCAGCAATATCTTAGAAACTTCTTTTGAATATTTTCAACTTCAATGACGTACTTATTATAAAATGGATTCCAAATTTGTATGCAATATTCTAACTTAGATCTTACATAGCAGTAATATAAACTCATAATTGTATTTACATTATTAAATGATTGAGAACTCCGTATAACAAATCCCAGATTTCTATATGAAGTTTTACAAATGTATGTTACATGCTGATCAAATTTCAATTTTGGATCAAATATAATTCCAAGATCTTTAAATCATGAACTTGCTACGCGAAGTGTACTTTTCGAGCGTACTACCTTTCTCTTTTCAACCCGAATACTTTCTCCCTCTGCGCACGATCACTGCTTAACTGCCACGACTCGTTGGGTGAGCTGTATACTTTGTTGATAGACCATGAACTACGAAGCAGAGTATCTTAGTTATTATTTTGGGGCTTTCACCTATGTTTGTGGAAGTACAGTTATCTAGACCGTATATATGCTATTCGGATCTAATATAATGTACTTTTTCCTTTATGGACATTTCAATATTGAGTAAATAAATGCGCTCAATAGGAATTTTAGTTGCCTAATTTCAGCTAGCATTCTTTGTTGACATAATTCATTGGACCCATTATATTTTCCCAGATAACTTAAAATTGTTTGTTTTGAAGGCAATTTTATGTAATTTTTTCTGTATATATGTAAAGTAGGATTAAGTCTAGTTTTAAATTTAGATATTTAGGTTCTTCATTATTTTAATAAAATTAGCTATTTGTATATATAGGTACTTATATAGTTTAATCATTTGTAATATATTTTGTACACAATTTTTTATTTATTAATATGTAATGTACAAAAATCAAATAAATCTTTTAAAATGAAATTTAATAATTGTTCACCTATTCTTGTGATGTGATTTATAACTGCAACATGAAAATTCTATAAAATATTTTATTTAAGAATGATGTGTAATATTGATGAAATAATAAAGAAATAGTTAATTTATTAATGAACGACAAAATCAATATTTATTTGTGATTTATGACAGATAATTTGTCAAAATAGTACAATATTACGTCGTACGGTGGCGTCACTTGGCGTGTTTGCTCTGTAAATTTCGTTTTTTGTAATTTTAATGACATTTGAGACGACCATAATAAGAGTAGCGCAATTGAATGAAGTTGGCCATGCTCAGTCCAATAGTGTCATCTACTGGTTATAATACGACTTAAAATACTATCTTGCTTCATTATTTCAATAAAATGACATCGCATACTACTTTCAACGGCTCATTCATGTAATATACCTTGTAAATTTAACAGTAATTGTAATATATTTTGTCACTTTTCATGCAAAAAAATAAAATATTTATAGTCTACATGCGCGTAGACAATATACAAATTCTAATCACGTGAACAACATCATTGCCTATGCGTAGACAATGACGTATTTTACGTAGCATAGATTACGACTAGTGATGTGTCCTTCATGAACGAGTCGTTAATTTGAAATACTTACTTTAATGAGCCTTGAACGAACGGCTCTTTAGTTCGCAACAGCACATGGTTCACCAGTTCATATTATCTCTGCATTCGTTCTCGCTCTGTGCCATCGTTCACGTGCTGTGCTAGACCGATCATCGTTCATTAAACATCACACTAGCACAGATGACTCACCGCCCAGTAAATAGCACAGTAGAACAGCTGCACGAAATACAGCACGGGGCATGGAATAAAGCTGAGCTAATGCAGCACCCTACGCTACGAGACGTTCAAAACATACGACATTCGAGCAAGTCAGTACAACAGTCACAGCAAACATGAAGAGCGCTTGTGCGTTTAAAAAGAGTCGTACAAGTCAACGACTCATATTGAACGACTCACTTTAGGGAGCGGAACAAAATGAACTCACTTAAATTGAATGAACAACCCATCAGTATTTTATTTTTTTCACGAAAATCTATTCAGAGCTTCAAGTAAAGTATGACTGGTTTATCAATTTTAGCCAAAATTTAATATGTTGTTTTGAATACCAAATTTGAAAAGTTTGGATTATCAATTATTTGAATAAATAGGAATCGTATCAATATTTTCAAAATAATAAATTTAATGTAAAATAAGAGAAAAAAATAATTTCGCGGTAGAACATATATAAAACAATAACCTTGACATTTTAACATCATTGAAAAGAAAAAAAAATGTTAATTTTTATGACCGACCCCGGTAGTGCAGTGAGCAACGTAGCGGACTCACGACCCAATGATCCCGGGTTTGAAACCCTGGTAAGGTATGGATGTATGTGTCTATCCTTTTATCATCTTATCTCCATCAGCGCAACGCAACGTGAGCAGTGGAATGGCAATGTTCCAAAAATATAATGAAAAAATGACTCATCACTATCTACTCATATTATCAGATTGTAGTAATAAGTTGATATACAGTAAATATTATTATTAAATTTTATAAAGAAAAAAATAAATATGCGTTCTATTTAAAAGTTGAAGATTGAAATTGTCTTAATAGAAAAACTATTTTTGTATGGCACTGGATAGGCATTTTAATATTCTAACATTTATTTGAAACATTTTTCTCGATAACTGATAGTTTAGAAATTTTTCGCCATTATCTAGTAATCTATGCTTTTTCCTGGAAAAACAAAACCACCACTAAAATGAACTTCTAATACTGCAATTTTGTCCCACTACATCGAAGTCGTAGCTTTTACAGCTTCCGAGATACCAATAGTGGCATTGATATAAAAACACCCTGTATATATTTTTGTAATCAATTTTATGTCAAATTTATCTTATCATTTTGAATGTCAAAATTCTTTTTCAAACTAATGTGTACTCCTGTCTTTAAAGTATTCGTGCCTTAAATTGGGCAAATCAAATAATCAGCGATAGCTAGTCACTTTTTCACACTATTGCAAAATAAAATCACTTTTAATACTTATATCATGCACTATTTGTTCTACAAACTCTATTTTTACATTTAAATTTGTATTTGTAATATTTTTTTGACATATCAAAAATGTCGATTGTTATTCCATTCGTCATTACAGAGGTAACTAATTCACTTTTAACATTAGTGTTCAAAGTAACAATGAACTGTAAACTTCTAACACTGGTGTCATAAAATAAAATCGCATATCGAGATTTTGCTAAATGACCACGTTTTAAGGTCCCTAGAATCCAATTTTAACATTTTCCTGATGATGATGATGATGATGATGATGATGATGATGATGATGATGATGATGATGTGTGTGTGTGTGTATGTGGGTGTGCATATGCGTGTATGTGTATGTGTGTGTGTGTGCGTGTGTGCGAATCCTCTACTCGAACTGAAATACTATCCTTCAGATAATTTTTAAATCTTGTATTTCTACCTCTACCTTATTCTAATAAAAGAAGAAGCCATTAGATTTTGGTGTAAATCAGATAACCGGAAACGGTAGTTTACTTGAAGCTCAAAATAGTTTTTCTTCGAAAAATTCCATGAAATGTTATTTTTTGGGATTTATGTAATTATAAAAATTAAAGATCATTAAATTTTCTATAGATATGCATAAATCCTTTTTCTATATATTTTTTGGATAAATTTATAAAATTATCTATAATTTCAATCCCGGAACATACTCTTTAACAAGCACAATTCTTTGGTTACACAGTTCATATCACATTAATGTATGTAACTGACAAACTGACAGGTAAATGTCATTGCCAAAAAACTAATCACTTCAAACTAATAATAGTAACGTTTTAAAAAGAAACCACCAAAATTATACGTTATATGGAATTGATCCAACGACCATATACACTGAATGGGTCTTAATTCACTTTCCAGCATAACTAAATATGTAAATATGTATATTTAAATTAATAAAATTTAAATAGCGGGAGATATTATGTTGGCCACATCAGATTTTTAATTCTAAAAATAAACATTAAAAAGCATACTTTTAATAGATTTGTAGAGAGTAGTACATTAAGTTTAAATATACGTTATTTCATTCTGAGGAATTTCTATTTTAGTTGTTTAATATATACTTTATGAAAATCAAGTAAATTAAAAAAAACACTTATGGTAGTTTATGTATTAAGGGCATAATTAAAAGAGCACGCGGGAATGTTTAAAGCTCGACGCGTAGCGGAGAATTTTAATTTTCCCGAGTGTTATAATCTTGATTATACCTGTGGTACACACGTTTTATTTTATTTTGGTTCTCGAAATTTAGGGATTCAATGGGTATATTTGTATTTTGTTATCGTTGTGCTGGCGTTGTGAATTTTAAGCATGCTTTTGTTTCTACGTAAGTTGTTAGTGTTGCTATGTTATAAACAATTTTAATTTAGTGTACAATAAAAACGACAAATATCGATTATTCCAAAGAAATATCGAATGAATTTGAGTCTGCACAGGGCAAGTTAATTCGAGAAAGAATCGAAAGTTTTGGAAATGGCGGTGTTTAAAATGTGATTTGCCGAATTTGTTGTATTGTCTGACATTTATCTATAAACCACGATTTTTATATGGTTGAATAGCTGTTGCCTGGCAACTGTATTGGCCCTCGGACAATAAAAGCCAAATTGCATCCGCTTTTGAGAGCGAATAAACAAGTTTATGATTCCAAAATAAAATAAAATGTATTTTTCAATTACTATTTAAAGCTTCAAATAAATTATCACTTCCGATTAGTTTAGATGATTAATTTAAATAATATAATGTATCTATGTACACATTAATTAAGAAATGTATTATAAATTATGTTAATTAGTAACACCACAAATATGTAAAATTGCACATTTAAACCATGTATTATATTGTAAATAGAGAATGCTGAAATAAAGATTTAATTTCAAAAAATCCACACCCACACAATTGTAAATGGTGCATGCTGAATTAAAGTTATATATTAAAAAATCTGATGTGGCCAGCACATTACATTCCGTCAGTTCTATGTATTTTGTACAAATTTCATACAGAAAGTTCCTTGCTAAAGATTATATTTCTTGTACTTTACCTTCCGGCAGTTGCATGTATTTTATGCAAATTCCATACAGAAAATTTATAGCAAAAGATCCTATATTTCCAGTAAAATTATACGACACACTATGTCAATTTCACTTGACACTGACATCTTTCAATCAAAATTTTCTTAATATAGTAGCTGTTTTCATAGCTATGGCTACTTTATGAAATTTAATTTCTTTATAATTTTTTTAACTCTATATCCATTTAATATTAAGTATAAAATGTAGTCAAATCGTATAGAGAATAAAATATTCTTTAATATTTATAATAACATTAAACTTGAAAAAATGATATTTAACATAGTTTTTTCAAGAAAAACTGTTAAAATCTTCAAATGAAGGTACTTCGGGTTGTCCAATTCTAACCAAAATCTAATCAGCTCTTCACATGGATGTAACGAAAAGAAATACGAAAGAATTATAATTTTTAGAATTGTAGTATTGAAGTTATCGCATACGAAAATTTTGTTTCATACACACACACACACACACACACACACACACACACACACACACACACACACATACATACACACACACGCACACACACACATACACACACACATACAGACATCATCGTAAAAATAGTAAATTCGTATTCTAGGGACCCTAAAACGTGCTTATTGATTAAAAATTCATCATCGAATTTTTTGACCAAATACAATACCTTCCTTACCTAAAGGTGACGGAAGGTAAAAACAACCACACACATACGCACACGAACACACACACACACACACACACACACACACACACACACATGCGCACATACGAGTATACATACACACACATGCACACATACGTGTATACACACACATGCGCACATACGAATACACACGCACACGCACGCGCACACACACACACACACACACACACACACACACACACACATGCACGCACGGTTGCCCGCTAGTCAACTAAGACCCGATATTTTCATTACTGGTTAAACTGTCTATTGACTAAACCATCAGTTAAAAGAAAATTATTGCACCGATACTATAGAATAAGTTGCAAAAATTAAACAGTATTTAACTATGTTTCTATGCAACATTTATTTTATAACTAACATTTAATTTAACAAACAGTTTAAACATAGATGAAAATACCGGGACTAAGGTTAAGAGTGATTACCGATTTTTAAATCGACCGTACATGATCTCTGTAATATACCCCACAGCACACAGTTATCAGGGCATATGTGGTGAAAAATCCTGCTCATGCATTGATATTAGTGTCCGTCTTTATCGTTTCCATTTTTTATTCATTTATAATCATAATTAAATCGACTGCGTATACTCATTAGAAGTTGCGTGGCCTTGAAATATTTTTTCATTCCAAGATCTAATATAAATATTAAATATTTAGATAGAATAATGTCAAGTAACAAAGTATATATATTGTACGGAAATTTGTGTATATACAAGAATTATTTTCCTCAATACTTTCCTTATATAAAAAACTTACTGGGAATTTTTATTGCTCACACAAAATATATAAAATAAGAATGAATTTAAGCAGATGTATCAGTTGAAGTAGGTACCTACTGATAGTGGTTAGTGTGTTTGCATATTGAGAGACGGAGAGATAAATACTATCAACTGAGTGAAGGATTATAATCTGCACCAACAATCTGTAAGTAAAATTATAAATGAAATGTTTAGAATGCCGTGTTCTGAATGTTTAACGCGTGAAAATTGATTGCGCGATCAGTTTTCCGCGATAAATTTTCTTGTAATCAATTTTTTGAGAATCGTAGAATACTTGTCCCATGCTCCATAAAGCAAGGTTTTTCAAACTATATGAGTCTTTAGTGGGTAAAAAAATAGAAAAAAATAAGTAACGCTGCCATAAAGAGAGAAAGTAATGCGTGTACTGTGCAGATTTGTGGTTAGAAACTATTTTTATATACCTACAGGTATTTCATTATTTAGTATGTATCTATTTTAATCCTCGGGGGCGCGCTTTTTAGAATTACAGGAGCGAACGCGCCGCGGTATTTACACTGCATCTGGGATTTCAAATGTATTGTCTCTAGTTGAAAAAAAATTATACTAAGTATAAAATACACACAAATATAGATTTGTGAAGGTATATTATTACATAATAATAATTTTAAAAAATCTGATGTGTCCAGCACATTACCTTCCGTCAGTTCTATGTATTTTGTACAAATTTTATACGGAAAGTTCCTTGCTAAATTAAATATTCTATTTCTTGTACATTACCTTCCGGCAGTTGCATGTATTTTCTGCAAATTTCATACAGAAAATTATTATTTTGTGACGTTTTCTATATACAGTGTAATGTATCTGTAGAAATAAAAGATTTATTATTATTATCTCTTGTACATTACCTTAAATCAGTTATATGTATTTTATACAAATTCCATACAGAAAGCAAAAGATCCTATACCTATTTCCAGTAAAATTATAAGACAAACACACTATGTCAATTTCACTTGACACTGACATCTTTCAATCAAAATTTTCTTAATGTAGTAGCTGTTTCCACAGCTATGGCTACTTTATGAAATTTAATTTCTTTATAATTTTTTAACTCTATAGCCATTTAATATTAGGTATAAAATTCAATCAAATCGTATAGAAAATATAATATTCTTTAATATTTATAATAACATTAAATGTGAAATAATGATATTTAACATAGTTTTTTCAAGAAAAACTGTTAAAATCTTCAAATGAGGGTACTTCCGGTTGTCCAATTCTAACCAAAATCGAATCAGCTCTTCGCATGGATGCAAAGAAGAGAAATACGAAAGAATTATAATTTTTAGAATTGTAGTATGGAAGTTATCGTAGACGAAAATTTTGTTACACACACACACACACACACACACACACACACACACACACACACACACACACACATCCACACATCCACACACACACACATCCACACACACACACACACACACACACACACACACACACACACACACACACACACACACACACACACACACACACACACACACACACACACACATACAGACATCATCGTAAAAATAGTAAATTCGTATTCTAGGGACTCTAAAACGTGCTTATTGAGTAAAAACTCATCGAATTTTTTGACCAAAGACAATACCTTCCTTACCTAAAGGTGACGGAAGGTAAAAAGACATATATGTATTATTCGTAGTTTTCAAAAAAGCATTCGACACTGTTCCTCATTGCTTACTTTGGGAGAAATTTTTTAATTTGGGAATAAGCGGGAAATATGTCAGATTATTAAAAAATATCTATAGTGAGGCAACATTGCGAGTGAATATAAACAATGAACTTTCAGAAGAAATACAGATTACTAAAGGTGTATTACAAGGCGAGTGCACAAGTCCACTTTTATTTGCACTATATATATCAGACATGGAGGACTTCTTCAGAAGCAAGGGGCTCGAAGGATATTATATAAATCAATCATACGACATTATTTCCCTTGTATATGCTGACGATATGATTATAATCGCTAATTCTCCTGTAGACCTAAATAACAAACTTAAGGCGCTTACTGAATACTGTGATAAACTTCTTCTCCAGGTAAATTCAGAGAAGACCAAAATAATGAATTTCCATAAAGGAAGACCACCGAGGAAAATATTACGATATACTTGCCAAAATCAAGAAATTTTATTCACAACTTCATACACGTACCTGGGTGTAACATTTAGAAGCTATGGATCATTTATGGAGAACACAAAAGAAAATATATCAAAAGCAAACAAACTAACAGGCACAATTAAAAGTACAATGATTAAATCAAAAGCATTTTCCTAGAACACAATGATAAAACTATACAATTCTTTGTTAATTCCTTCAATACTCTATGGCGCAGAAATCTGGGGATACTCACAGTACAACAGCATTGAAAGGGCACAAGCACATTTCTTCAAAACCATGATGTCCTGGCAACAAACAACTCCTAACTACATCATTAGAAGAGAAACTGGACATTTCAATTTACAAGCACTTATACTTAAAAAAATGCTGCAGTGGTGGTACAGAATTCTAATCATGCCTGAACATCGACACGTCAAGATATGCTTTAACAAATTGTTAGAAATTAACAAGAATTTTTCAATTAGCTAAGAGAAACAAATTAAATGGAATTGGACCAGAAACCTTGAGTTAATGCTAATTAAAGCAAATTTCCATTGGCTTTGGCGTGAACAGAACCCAGTACTCCTAAAACAAAATATCAACAACGTCATTATAACCTATAACGAAATCTTGTATGCCAACGATTCAGAATCCATTAAAAAATCCTCATACAATCCTATCTACAAAACCTTAAACACTGCCTTAAACTATCTTGATATGAACATACCACAGCATGCCCTAAAAACATATAGCCAGTTACGCACAACAAACCCAAACCTGTTCTACATTTATCACGATGGATACTGCCACAAATTTAACGCAGAAGAAACCTGCAGTATCTGCAACAAATATGAACCGAACAGCATAATTCATTTTTTGTTCCAGTGTCCCATCTTTACCCCTTACAGAATCGCGTTCCTGGAGAAATACACCATCAACAACATACTGAGCCATCAGACCCTATTTGCTGAAGCATCAAGACCTAAAATGTACGATGTAAACAACTACATAAAGAATGCTCTAGAACTTCGAGCTTTTATTATGCAAAATTAACAATAAAGAATGAACTGTGTATAATGTTTATATGAATATGTATTATATCACGTGTTACCAAACCTCTTTTGTACGGAGATGTAAATTTCTCTTAACAAAATAAATATATTATTATTATTTAGGTTAATACTGTATTTATATTTAGGTTAGTTTCCCGCCTTATACGAACAAGATGCTTTTTATTGCTAGTGAGCCAGAATTTATCAATTTTCCAGTAATTTCATGCGGATATTTATTTATGCCGCTGGGGTGGGCATAATCCAAAGAGAAGTGTTTAATTTTTGTCATCTGATTGGAATAATAGATTAGATTTTGTCCAAAATTGATAAACTGAAAGTGATATTTTTTTTTTTTTTTTATTTGAAAAATAACGCTTTAACGTCAAGGTCATTAGCGCTTACAAGAGATTGTTTGTGATACAATACGTTATATTACATTACTAATTTAGTTAAATATCATTATAAATGTTTATAGATTTTATGTACTGTATGATGTTGTTGGTTTCTTGGTAAGATAGGGATTCTTTGAGAGTCGGTTTTATGTTGTGTCTCGTTCTTTCTTCTGTGTATTTTTGGCAGTCTATCAGGATATGTTTTACGGTTTGGGGTTCATTGCATCTCTCGCAGAGTGGCTGTTGTTCTTTAGTGAGGATGTGGCTGTGAGTTATTCTGGTATGGCCAATCCGTAGCCTACTCAAAATTATTTGTTCTCTTCTGGTGTGTCCTGTTATGAATGGTTTTGTGTTTATTTTACTTCTCTTAGTTTGTTGTTTTGAGTTTGGTGCCATTGTTCTTCCCATTTTTGTTTTATTCGGGTTTTGTTGTAGGTTTTGATGTCTTCTGGAGGGATATGAATATCTGTGATTCCTATGGACGTGGCGGCTTTTGCTTCTTTGTCTACTTTTTCATTTCCAGGTATCTGTATATGTGATGGTATCCATGCAATAGTAATTTGGTATTTTTGTGTCAGTAGGTCGTGTATTATTTGTTTGATTTTTTGGATGATGGGGTGTTTAGGGTGTGGTTGTTTTATTGCATTTATGGAGGAGAGGGAGTCAGAGAAGATTATGTATGGTTTTGGTGAATTTAATGGTTGGATGTATTTTAAGCAGGATAGGATGCTAAAGGCTTCTGCGGAGAATATTGAGAGTGGATTGGGGAGGTGATGTTTTATTATTTTGTCTTGAATTAAGGCTGCTGTTCCGATTCCTTCTCTGTTTTTTGCTGCATCTGTGTAGATATGTATGTGTTCTTTGTGGCGTTCGCATATTTTTTTAAATTTTTTGATGTATAATTCTGTTGAAGTGCTATCTTTTCGGTAGTACGATAAATCTGTGATGATTATTGGATTGTTTGTGGTCCAGGGAGGGATGGTAGGAAGAGTATAAGGACTTGGTTTTGGGATGTGGATATTGAATGCATTTAAAGTATTTTGGAATCTGGCTGGTAGTACGGAGTGTTCTTTTAGTGTGGGTGTGGTTTTGTTCTGTTGGAATAGGGTGCTATAATTAGGGTGGTCTTTTTGTGTTGCGATTTGGGTGATATAGTTGCTGATAATTTGGGCCCTTCTGTGGGTTAGTGGGGGTTCTCCTGCTTCACTTAGTAGGCTTGGTATTGGGCTTGTTCTGAATGCCCCCGTGATTATTCTTAGTGCCGTGTTGTGTATGGCATCTATTTTCTTTAGTAAAGAGGGTTTTGCATTTGCGTACGCTATACATCCATAGTCTATTTTGCTTCGTATGAGGGCTTTATATAATGTTGTGAGGGTTTTTTGGTCAGCACCCCAACTGTGGTGAGCTAGTGTTTTTAGCAAATTTAGTCTTTGGTTGCAATTTGTTCTTAATTTTTCGATGTGTTCTTTCCATGATAGTTTTTTGTCAAATGTGATGCCTAGAAATTTTAAGTTGTTATTGTACTGTATCGTAGTTTCATTTATTTTAAGTAGAGTTTCATTTTCATGGAATTTCCGTAGTTTTGTGAAATGAATGGCCTTAGTTTTTTGTATAGATAGTTTGAATCCATGCTGTTGTGTCCATTTTTATATATTGTCGATGGCTTTTTGTAGATTACATTTTGCTGATTTTAGAAATTTTCCTTTATAATAAATCAAGAGGTCGTCTGCAAATAGTGCTATTTTGACTGATTTTGGAATTGACTTTGTAATCTTATTTATGGCGATTAAAAATAGGGTGACACTTAATATTGCGCCTTGTGGTAGACCATTTTGTAGTATTTTTTGTTTTGAGAGATATCCATGGTTTTTGACCTTAAATGTTCTATTTGTTAAGAAGTTGTTGATGTAGTGGATTATGTTGCCATTTATTCCGTATTCTATTAAAGATTTTATTGTATTGTGTCTCCAGGTTGTATCATAAGCTTTCTCGATGTCTAGGGAGATAGCTATTAGGTGTTCTTTATTCTTGAAGGTGTTCTCTATATCTGCGGTTAGTTTTATGATGTGGTCTATGGTAGATCTAGCTTTTCGGAAACCGTACTGTTCTTTTGTAATTATGTTTTTTGTTTCGAGATACCAAAGTAAGCGTTTATTAATAATTTTTTCTAGTATTTTGCATAACGTGCATGAAAGTGTAATGGGTCTGTAATTTAATGGATCTCTTTTGTCCTTTCCGCTTTTGTAGATTGGGATGATTAGAGTTTCCCTCCATTGGTCTGGGAATGTTTGTTTAGACCATATGTAGTTATATATGTCGAGAATGTATGTGATGGTGTTTTTTGGTAACTGTTTAATAAGCTCATATGGAATGTTATCGGGTCCTGGGCTACTTTTTAATTTTGTTTCTTCTAGCACGGTGAGCAATTCTTCCATTTTTATTGGGTTGTTTATGGGGTTATTTGAATCTTCTGTTATTTCCAGCGGCTCTGACTCCTTTTCTATTTTTAAATTAATAAATTCTTGATCATAGTTTTGGTCACTGGAGGTTATTTCGAAGGTGTTTGCTAGGATTTCAGTAATTTCTTGTTGGTTGTGTGTAAATGTGTTGTTATTTTTAAGGATGGTGATTTCCGGTACAGAATTTTTTCCTTTAATTTTCCTGATTTTATTCCATGTTTCTCGAATGGGAGTATTTGTGCTTAGTGTGGATACATATTTTTGCCATGAGAGTTTCTTACTATTTTTTAGAGTTCTACGTGTTATAGCTTTTCTGCGTTTAAATTCTATAAGGTTGTCTTGTGTTCTAGTCTTTTTAAAGGCCTCCAGTGCTGTTCTTTGGTTTTCCATGGCGTTCTCGCAGTCATCATTCCACCAAGGAACTTGTTTCTTTTTGTGTCCTTTTTTGTATCCTATTGTGTTCTCCGCTGTTTTTGTTATGTAGTTTATTAGGTGTTGCACCATATCGTTACAATTTGTGAAATCTGTTATATTTGCATTCATATGTTTCATTTGTTCACTGTACGCTTCCCAGTTAGCTTGTTCTAATTTCCATTTTTTAATTATTGTGTGGGGATTATTACTGTGTTGATAATTTAAGGAAATTTTAATAGGATAGTGGTCACTGTTATATAGGTGTGGTAGGACTTCCCACTGTATGCCAGAGGCTGAAACTGGATCTGATAGTGAGATGTCTATTGCTGAGAATGTACCTGATCTGGAGCAAAAATGTGTTGGAGATCCGTCATTGAGGAGGGCTAGCTCGTTGATGATGATATCTTCTAGTTTTCTTCCATTGGGGTTGTAGTATTTGGATCCCCACAGTGGATTATGGGCGTTTAGATCTCCTAGGAGTAGGTATGGTTTTGGGAGCTGTTGGATTAAGGTTTTTATGTCGTTTGGATTTACTGGCTGATGTGGAGGGATGTATATGGAGCAGATCGTGATTGGTTCTGGGAATGAGGATCGGATGGCTACAGCTTCAAAGTGAGTATGTAAGTTAATTTCCTTTGCGTGTATCGAGTCTTTGATTAGGATTGCTACTCCCCCAGATGCATGTCCATTATATTCCCTGTCTTTTCTGAATATTTGGAAATCTTTTATGTTTAGAGAGTTTCTTTCATGTAAGTTAGTTTCTTGTAGGCATATTGTGTGTGGGTTATATTTGTTTATTATAACGGCTAGTTCTTCTCGATGTGTGTTAGTGCTGTTACAGTTCCACTGTATTACTGACATTTTTACTTTTATGAATGGTAGAAGCTTTAGGTGCGGTTATTTGTTGTAAAGTGTGGTAGTTACTAATCTCGGATATTGTTAGTTGAGGAGGAGTTTTCTCCGGGAGTCAATTGTAAGAGTAGGTTTTCTTGTGACATGGATATTTGGGAGAGGTTTTCTTGTGACATGGATATTTGGGACAGGTTTTCAATTGATGATGAGTGGGGAGGGTCATCCGTGTCTGACCATTTTGGTATGTTTAGACGTTTTATTGTTCTTGTTATTCTGTTTTTTATTCTGCTGTTGTCTATTGTAGTATGG
The DNA here is from genome assembly GCA_963082715.1 of Harpalus rubripes. Taxonomy (NCBI): domain Eukaryota; kingdom Metazoa; phylum Arthropoda; class Insecta; order Coleoptera; family Carabidae; genus Harpalus; species Harpalus rubripes. The sequence continues at coordinate 50,428,918 of OY720450.1, read as the reverse complement.
ATTTCGTTTAACATCTTAATACCCTTTTCTATATCGTCCGTGTACTCTTCTAGGAGGTTTCGCGGGTGGTTTGAAGTTAATATATTTTCTAGAAATTCCTTGAGTTGTTCGTAACCCATTATAAAGTGTTCTGGTGTTGCTAACATTTTTTGTTTAATGTCTGGGAGTACTTTTCCTATTTCAGTGTCCATTGTGATTTGTGTTTGTTTGTTTTGTTTTTTTGTTGTTTTAGGTTTTTTGGTTTGGTTGATGCTATCCTTGTTTTTTATGGTTGTTGTGTCCGTTTCTGTGCTGGATTTGCGTGCACTTCTTTTAACAGCGGTTTTATTTTGGATTTCATTTGTTTTTGGGATGTCGGATGATGTTTGTATGGTGTTTTTTGTTATAGTACTTATTGGATTTATTTCCTTGGAAGAAGCAGGTTTATTTATGTTCGGTAATGCAGGATATTCGTCAAGTATTGATAGTTCCTTAGGAGGTATTTTGTGTTGGTCATTGTTAGTGGGTGTTATTGATATATCTTCTAAGTTAGTATTTTTGCATTTTATTTCCGTATGCCCTTGTGCGTTGCATTTTTTGCATATAACTGTATCAGAGGATAGAAAAATTCGGTGTTCTGTGTTTTCATAATTAATTATGAAGCTCTCCGGTACATTCTGCTTTTGGGTTTCTGGAATATAGACCTGCCTTCTAAAACTTAATATATGTGAGTAAGATTGATCTGGTATACCGGCTTTTAAGTTGTGTATTGGTGATAGCGTTTTTATATTCAGATTGTGTAATACTTTTGTTATCTCTTCATGTGGTATGGAGGGGCATACATTTGATAAGATTATTCTAGTTGCCGGTGTAATGTATCGTCTAATTTCTGTTTGGTGGTTTTGTACTACTACTTTACTGTGGTTCGTGACTAAAGAGTCTACTATGGCTTTGTTTTTCAGGAAGATGCATATGCGTTGGTTTGATAATCGGGATACGTGAGTTATGTTTTCTGGTTTTACTAGATTTCCAATTGCTATGCAGTATTCTTTTGAGGATATCTCATTTAATGCATTAATGATAATTGCTTGGTCTTTCATTGGAAACGTATTTTGAGTTGTTTGTGTTTTGTTTTGTTTAGTAGCGTTAGAGTATGTTGAATTGTTCGTTGAGTTAAGGCTGCCTCCGCCATCTCCCGGGTCAATCATGTCGAAGCTTGAGGTACAAGACGCAAACCATCGATGTAGAGGTCTGCGGTTGTGTGACAGCTGTCTGATGACAGATGGCAGGTCGCTGGTCCGATGTTCTACAATATAGAACACTGACAGCGACGATGTTTCTTGGACGTTATGATTGGGTGTATCGATATATCGGTTTTTGAGGTCAATTAGATTGTATATATATATATATATATATATATATATATATATAGAGCAGTTAGTATTGTGATGTGTTAGTGTATTTTTCCCAATGTATAGTTTGGTAATACCTTAGATTTTTAATCTTTTCCGTAGATCACTATGGAGCGTTTCACAAGTTGAAAAGTCCCTAGTATACTCTCGAAAGTGATATTTTATTAGAAGTTCTAAACAGATTTTTGTGAAAAGTATATATATGATATATTCCAAAACTTTTAAAATTTGGTATTTAAGTCTTTTCTATAAAGGGGGACGACATATTAGATTTTGGGTAAAATTGATATACCGCAAGTAATACTTTATTTAAAACTGTGAACAGATTTTCGTGAAATAGTTATTTACCAAGTGATATAAAGTATATCTTTTTCACACAAGAAGGAAAATTTGCCGAACAAACCGACAGCGAGTGCACAAATCTTTCGAGTGAAAAAAAAAGATATAATTTACTCACGAGTTACATACAATTTTTTTTTACGTCTGCAATGAGAGCGTGAAAAAAAAGTGCCGTAGCGTTTCATTATTGCATTTCGCAGCGTTAAGAAAAGTGCACTTTTTTCACACTTTCGCATGTTAAGAAAAGGCATACTTTATAAACCCATTTTAGTGAAAAAGGGTACTTTTTTAACAGACGTAAAAAATATATATGATCTTTGCTATTTAAGACTTTTATATTAATGATAGAAACATATTAGATTTTTTCTAAAATTGATAGACCGGATATAGTACTTTACTTAAAGCTATAGACAAATTTTCTTGAAAAAATATATTAAAATATAATCCAAAATTTCTGAAATTTGGTATTTACAACTCTTATATAATTTGAAACAATATATTAGATATTGACTATACTTATATTATAAACCGATAGTGGTACTTAATTTAGAGCTCTTGACAGATTTTCGAGAAATACATAACAAAATATAATCCAAAATTTCGTATTACATACTCTCCTATTTATTAGAACAACTTAGATTTTGTTTACAAACGATCAAATGGAAGTGATACTTTACTTAAAACGCATTGCAATTTTAAATATGGAATTGGCGCTGCCAATTTGGCGGGAGATCATGTGCTGGACACATTAGATGTTTTCCTTTTGCTATATGCCATGATAATAAAGGCAAATTTCGATGTCCGTGAAGTTGGCCCCTTAAAACCATTATTTTTGAAATAAATATACATCAAAATATTGTAGGTACTTATTACTGATTGTGCTTTACCATATGCTAGCATATGTCCAGAATTCAACACTTCATCATCCTCACAAAAATGTCTGCTACACGCAGAAGCATTTAAATAATTTAACACATTCTTTATTAATAGTCTCATTACTAATAAACTATTAATTCATTAAATATATGTATTAAACCAGCAATACACACACAAACATTAATGCAGAAGTGAACGACAACTTGAAAACATACTCGTAGTGACGTCACGTTTTAAAAGTTGCGGGGAAAGTTATTTGAATCGCCTTTAGAAAATGAAGTCGCCATTTATCAGTCTAAGCATGGACTAAAATGACATCGCCATCTATCAGTATAAACATGGACTAAAATGAACAGATTTTTGTAAGAGAGACAGAACTAGCGTATGCCTTCCTTTTGTACCTATTCCTTATTATTTATGAGTATATTAAATTGTACCAATTACGAAGAAGCAAGCAGCGATAGTGAAAAGATGTAATTATATTTACGAAATAAATTAATTATTTAGCTACTAAATATTAACACGTAATGCGTTAATACTGACTAATACAGCGTTACCGATTTATTTATAATATATTTTTAATTAATAGATAGAATAAATAGATTTGTAACAGACATTTTTTAATTCATATTTAATATTTAAAATGACGCTGTACTTACACAGCAGTTATTTTGAACCTAATACTCACCCAACAAATAAATGTCATGCAATTGTAAGTTCAGTTTTATTGACTGTTTTAAATGCTATTTCAGTAACATTTATATTTATCTCTTATTTAAGTTTATTTCTAACCGAATAATCACAAGTCATTCATCTGTATCCCACGATGTCAGTAAATTTTAAAATACTATATGAATAAACCAAAATTTACACCATATAGAACTTTGTTGGGTACAAAAGATCCCTACCTACCGTTTATTTGATCAGGTCAATTTTACATTAACAGTAAATACGTGAAATAAATTTGCAGCTTTTATGAAATTACAAAATTTTATATTATTACTAGTTGATACCCTCGAACAAAAATGTGAGTTTAAAACTGGTTCAATACCTCTATTTCGGTTAGTTAGTGTTTATGTTTACAAAAATGAACTTTATTATCAATTTAATTTAAATATAACTTTACTGGCATTTATTAATAACTTAATAACAATTGTATCTAATAATTCAAATTTATCTTGGTATACTATTTTTTATATATTTGACAAAATTTTAAGTTTTCATTGGGAACTTTGGGATATAGTTCTAATTTTTCTTGATTCCTATAAAACAGTTCTTCTAATTTTCGTTGTGATGAATAAATCTATTATATACACCACGTCACAGACGTCATTGAACCAATTTTTATGTTTATTTTCTATATGTAATAAAAAAATATTTTTTTTTCAATATTGTTTTCTAATTTAAAACTCATAATTTTGCTGAAATATTATTAAAGCTTCTTCCATAACTATCAACAATCATTTTATTGGTACAATCAAATATTTTACTTCACCTTTTTTACAGTCATAATCTTTTAACATTATGAAAATTTTAGTTTCTTCAATAGAAAATGTACTCTCTATTTCTTGTAATTTTTGCCGACATGTTTCACATTTGAGAGTTTTCAAGGCTTTTTAAACTAAATACCCGACGAAATATTTTAAACTGCACATTTCGATAATCCTTACCTAAATCATCTTCTTCGCAGTTTCCAGCTCCTGTGTTTTTTAGTATCCTGATATGCATAACATGCTGTAAAGCTATTCTAAATTGTTGAGAACTAGGATTTGAGCAGTAAACCTTCTTTATTACGAATAACGGAAAATAAGTTTTCTTCAGGATCCTGTTGTAAGCTGTCTTTTAAAAGAAAAAGGTAGTTGTCGTTCTTTAAATCAGAAAACAAACTTAGGATGACTTTTATTGTTTACCTTTAAAACAGTAAATATTATGTCTTTCATTTCCGTCTTTGTTAAAAACTTTACAATTATTAAATAAATTTAAAGATTCCTCCAAAGTCTTTTTTATTAAAATATTTCTGTCAGATAAGGCGCTACGGTAAGGATTACTGTGTATTAGTACTTTACTATTTAGTGCATCAAAGATATCATTAACTTTTCTTACAAAAGAAGCAGTATCTGAAGCAGTTTCTGATTTTAAAACTTTTGTTTCTAACCCGGTTTCTATCTCTGCTACCATTGTCCTGCTAAATAATTGCACAGCTAATTTAACAGACGTTTATAAATATATGTTTGTCTGATAATTTTGGAAGTAAGTAATAGGACTCTTAATGATTGTGAATCTGTCTCGTAAATATCGTGTATATCTTGCCACGAAACTCTTTTTCCATTTACAAATATATTTGTATTTCGCAGAGTATTTCTAACGTTTTTTATAAATGTGGCACGTCAAAAAGTTCGTAATTTTTTTTGTTATTTACCGAAAATGATATTGTTTCGTCCGATATACCTAGCAGAGTATATGCTTTTCGGTTGTTTGCTTCTTGATCGCAAAGTATACATCGTACATTAAGCCCACACTCTAAACATTTTTTAATATTTTCTAAAATTATTTCTTTCAAATTATTTCCACTTACGGGAGACGACGATAAATAATATGAAACAGGGATCTTCCAATTTTTTATTAATCCGCGCACTAAAACAACAAGCGCACGATTTGCTACTTTACTTGAAGGTGAAAGATATCTTGAAAACCCTCTATATTAGATCTAACTTTTGATTAAAATCAAAAGATTTCTTTATGGACATTTCATCAAAAATAATGATGCACTCTTTTTGAGATGATTCCATTACCTAAACTTTAGATTTTAATATGTCAAATAATTTAGTTTCCAAACCTGTAGGCAAGAGAATTTTTTTAGCCAATTCTTTATAGTTCTTTCATTTATAAAAATATAAGAGAGCCAGTTGTTTCTCTTTCTCAATCTAAGATGATCGACACCTATGCAACATTTGCATACGAACGAATGTTTTGACATGTTGTCTTTTATTCTGTAAAAAATTATTAAAACTATAGTTCTGTCGCTGAATTGTTTTATTAAGTTTAAAAAACTGAAATCTTCTCCTTTTTAAAAGTTCTCTCTGTTTCTTAATTTATAAGGTACTGCATGGGTACTGCATGCTTCACAAGCCTTTTTTCTGGTTATTTTAGCTACTTAATACAAATTCCGGCTTAAAATGATTTTCACAAATAAGTTTTGAGACCAAATCCTGATTTGTTAAACCATACAAATTTATATTTCCACTGTTTTCTATCCATTGTTGTAGCCTTTCAGAATTTGATGTAGGAAAGGTAAAAAATGATAAATTTTTGCTATCGCGCCTGTTATTTTGACAATTCATGTATACGCATGTATGACATGAAGTAGACATTTTCAATATGTTTATTTTCGCTTTCTCTTCGCTCTTTGTATAGTAGCAGCACATGCATGTTTTGAACTTACAGAGGTACGCGTTGCGCTTGGGTCTATATGGTTGCGTATCTTTGTACGGAGTATTATATAATCAATGGTACTACTCACCCCTACAGCTCACGGCTTGTACATACTGTACTATATTAGTATTATCTAAATATGTACCTATACTGAAAATGTAGGAAAAAAAATAGACGTAAAAAGTATAATTTTTAATAATAAAATTGGCAAAACATATTGAAATGAAAAATATAGAATAGTTTACTACAAATGACTAATAACTTTAGTAGTATTACATTATAAGTGAAAATTTACTTGATTAACAATTTTAAAATAGCTGTAAACATTAATTTATAAACGAATCAGAATTAAATTATTGAACCATATTAGCTTTAGACGGTTGTTGTTTATTATACTAGTACATATGTCTAGTAACAAAACTTTACCACTAAGTTCAAACAAAATAACTTGTAGTGCAATCATTAGTAAACGAATTACAAATCCACTACATAAAGTAATTACAAACATTAATTTAAGGAGTCATGGATCTGCCCCACAATATTTTAAAGTGTTACTAATTAACTATTCGGGAACAAATGTTCTAATTTCGCAAAAATTGTAAATTTTAACGGCAGTTCTTAAGATGATACTATCATGGCAATCTCATATACATTATTGTAAATATCATTAAAAAAATCTGATGTGGACACCACACGACTTCCTTGTACGCAAGACCAATATGAAGTATAGACCCAATTATAAAATTGCACGTATTTGACGTAATTTGACATAAACATCTATATTTTTGTTATTTTTTGTTCTCATCCATAGCAAGCTTCATTACAAAAACCAAAAAGTATATAAGTTTTAAATATACATATCTCGCTTATACAAAAAGCTAATTGAATAATACTTGATGTGCTAGACGCAGAATTTAATTCTCTAAAACTCTTATTTGAAGCATTTATTTCTAAAGTCAAATTAAAACCATTTTATTCAAGAAAAACTGTTAACAACTTCAGGTAATATATCACTTGCAGTTAGCCTGTTTTTACCAAAATCTACTACGTTATTCCAATTGACATTAAAAACTTATATACCAAATTTGAAAAGTTTTGGATATGTTAAAATAGTTTTTCATTAAAATCTATTATAGGCTTCAAATAAAATACCATTTCTGGAAATTATGTAATGTCCAAAAAGGGAGGTGCACAACTAGATGTTATAGCAGTCCTAAATACAAAATTTCAACTTTCTACGTCTTACCGTTTTTGAGTTATGCGAGATACGTACGCACGTACGTACGTACGTCCGTACAGATGTCACGACGAAATTAGTCAAAATGGATTCAGGGATGGTCAAATTGTATATTTCCGTTGAAATCTGAAAACCGAAATTTTTCGCGATACAATACTTCCTTTACTTTGTACAAGGAAGTAAAAACAAGTTTATACAAGAAAAATATGTAGATAACTGTTTTAATAAACGCAAAAATTTTTCTTCTAAAGAGAATTTCTGCAAAAGTAACTCATGTATAAATTGTCACGTGAACTATAGTTATGTAGTTTACTTTTTAAAGAAAATCTGACGTACATTTTTTATTACAAAAATTAAACTTCCCTGCGCTGCTTCTATACTTAGAGTGCCAATGTATTTTCGCTGTAGCATAATAATTTAGTTTTTAGATAGTAAACCTTTTTAAAAACTTGTAGGTACACTTTTGTAAAAATTTATGAAAAATAACATATTTTATATATCTAGATCGAAAAGTGAATATTTAAGGTACAAACATGTTATTTGCAAAGTGCGAGTACCTTAAAGACACTTTTTGTCTGAGGTACGTACATAATTCATAAATATTTTTGTCGTACTGGTTTCTAAAGTTGTAAAATTATTAAAAATAAAATGAAACGTGTGCTTAATAATTTTAATAGAGTCTTTAAGAAATGTTTTTTTCATTTAGTTATATATAAACTGCAAAATGACGTTGCTTGCTTATATTCTCTAGAGACATTGATTTTAAGTTATATATTTTGTCTCCATAGTTCTATTTATAATCATATAAATTTTGATATCATGAATACCTCGATATAAATGCATAATTTCTATTCTAATAACTGATAAAATTTGGTAATATTTTCATTTCTTTGGTTACTGGTGCTAGGAATTAGGAATTGATTACATAAACTGTTAAATACCTAACTATTTTTAACATCAAACGTTCCAGTAGTAAGATGCTCAGCAGCGGATAGTGACTTATTCCAGAAAACTTGTAATTAGTTCTTCTATCTTTTAAAGAAAATTTACTTTTTGTATGGTGGTTGTCTACGAGTATTGTCATACAAGGTATGTATTTTGTAAATTTTGAAATTTCTTTTTAAAATTGTGAAGAAACCAAAAACATAATAATAAATGTAAATACATTTCTGTATGCAATTTTTAATTCTGAACAATTTTGTACTCTACAGTTTTTGCCGTAAAATAAACAGAAAAGCAGGAAATTGCAAAAAACTAAAATCCCATGTTAAATCCCTATATTCATCCCTAACCGCCACCACCCTGTATATATATATATATATATATATATATATATATATATATATATATATATATATATATATATATATATATATCCTTGGAGAGTAATCCGTTCAAGTATGCTGCAGTGATATCGAACTAATGGATGGTCATTTTATGTTGAGCCGTCAGTGCACTTGGCAAGGCGAATCAAGCTCAGGGGAGCCCGTGGAGGAAATGTTTCGTCGAAATCGACGCCGGGTCGTTGAAACCATCTGCGATGATTCTTGCATTTCTTCGCTGAATAGTTCCGTCCAGGCCGTATTTATTTCTCAATACTATCCTGCTACCGCCGACACGCCCTGAGGATGGGCAATCTACTTTCAGCTCTGTAGCCGTGGCGTCGAGCCAATCCCTGGAGTTTGGAGCTGAAACAGCTGAATTGAAATCAATTTCGCATAGAAGACCGTAATCGGAGTCATGAGTTTTGCATTTTGCATGTTGTAGATCTTTGTTGAGCGTCCTGGTAAACCAGTTTTAAGTTTTCGAGGCCTACCTGCACTTCGTTTTACTTACAACTTATTGAGGCACGTCGTTTACATGGGTTTTTCCTCTGCGTCTACGTAGGTGTCGGTTTCGAATTCTTGTTCGGACTCGTCCACATCTTCCTTGATATCTTCGAACTTAAAATTCTTCGAGACGTTTGCATTGCTCGCGTCAGTGGATTCCTGGAGCGGTGTCAACGGAATTTCTATACGTTTGGTCGATGGTTCCGAAACGGCTTGTTCCAAGAACTTGACGTCGCGTATCACTTCCACTTTGTGTTCGTTCGGAAACCAGACTTGATACCACTTGCACTTCTCTGAGTACCCAAAGAAAACGCCTTCTCGCGGCCTTTAGTCAAATTTTTTCTTATCGAATGATCTAAGACGAAAATCTTGCATCCGAACTCACGAAGATTGCTTACTTCCGGTTTCTTCCCGGATCGAACCTCGTAAGTTGTTTTCTCATCTAGTGACTTCGAATGACTGCGATTCCTTATATAGTTCGTAGTATACACAGATTCTATCCAAAATAATCAGTCCGGACTGAATAAGAAGACATCTTGCAATTTCAACGAGAATGCAATACTTTCTTTCTGCGATGCCTTCCAGATGGTTCGCGATTGTCAGTCGTCTTTATTACATTTTTCTTCTTAATTCCTTCCGTATCGGTTCTTCGTGTTTTTCAATTATTAATATTTTCATTTCAATTGTAATGATATTAGAATTTATTTTCCGTTTTGCATCCATTCTACTATTATAATTCTTTAGCCGCAATAAACATTATAAACTGTTTATAATCTGTCAGTTTTTATTTTTTTTTGTTAGAATAAGAGAGATAGTTTATGTTATGTTAAATAACAAGATATTAAAATGAAAGAAAATATTTGGTACCATAAATAGTACGAAGTTACCTAAAAAAGATTTAATAACATTATTATGTCCAGAGTATTCCACCCATACAAAACAAATAATTAAATATATTTAAAGTATTACTCAATAAATAATATATATTAATAATAATAATAATAATAATATTACTAATAATACTAATATTAAAAATAAAGGGATTAAATTACGAGTATTTGGATACTCTTCGATGCTAAATTAAACAATCTTTCTAGCCTATAATTTTTAGAAATAGTATTTTATTTCATAACTGCCTTGTTTCATAATTAAATTTTTACTCTATATTTTCAAATTCACGTATGTGGGTATACCAGGTTTGATCTAAAAAAATATTTAAAACACAAAAACTCATACCAATCGAGAGAGAAAAAAATAAGAATTTGTTTGAAGAAAAAATCAAACACGTGTTCAATTTAATAAAATGTAAGTTTGCGTTATATCTCGAAAATGTACTAATAGAAAAATTATTTTCGTATGCCACTGGAAAGACAATGAAAATATCAAACTTTTTTATTTGAAACATTTTTGACAATTACTGATGGTTTAGAAATTATTTCAAAATGAATATATCGACCAAATTCAGAGGGGGTACCACATGTCCCATTTAACTGAAGTCGTATCTCTTATAGTTTCCGTGATACCAATAGTGACCTTCGAAATCCGGACACGCTATATATATATATATATATATATATATATATATATATATATATATATATATATATATATATATATATATACAGGTGTTTCCTTCAAAACAACCAGCGCTTTTTTGGGTGAACTAACAACTTTAGAGAATGTATTAATACTAACAAACCGAAAATTTAACCAGTAATTCTCAAACGGTAGAACAAAATTATATTTTTTTAAATGACACCCTATATAATTTTTTAGCCCTTTAAATAGAATATTATTTTCTGATTTTAACAATAGAAATATAGCATAGGGTTGTATAACAATTATTTCGAGAAAAATGGTATTACAAACTAGAAATAATGTAATAAAAACTGAGTTTACTACTAGCGTAACTAGGCAACAGACGTATCAACCTGTGTATTGCATAGCCCATTGTAATATTATAACATTATTTTTAAAACCATTTATCTCGAAATAGTTGTTATACAAACCTATACCACATTTATATCGTTGAAATCAGAAAAAAATTCTTCATCTAATAGGCAAAAAAATTATATAGGATACCATTAAAAAAATATATAATTTTGTTCTGCCATTTGAGAATTACTGGTCGAATTTTCTTTTGTTATTATTAATAAATTAGCCCCTTATTCTTGATCATTTCTTGTATATAACATTTTTTTTCTAAAGTCATTAGTTCGCCCAAAAAAGCGCTGGTTGTTTTAAAGGAAATACCCTGTATATATATATATATATATATATATATATATATATATATATATATATATATATATATATATACCGGGTGTCTACTTTTTTATGGACCATAGGAAATACAATGTTAAATTTTACATATAGCTGTAAATGCCCTATTAATTTTAGAACAAAAGTGTAAATACAAAAAATATTCAGAATTAAAAACTGCATTAAATGAGCCTAAATTTATTTATATAATACGTTTCTTTCATGAGATATACGTAAAATAAAAGTTATAATTTTTAGCTATTTACAGAGTGCCATGACATACGAAATAAAATGAAAATGTTAAACAATTGTATTATTTGAATTTGACAGATAACATCTGTCATGTTTTATTAATTATTAATTTCATTAAATTATTTTTTGTGCAACCGGACGCGAAATAAGCATTTCGCAGCCGCAATACAGGCTGCGAAATTGTATTTCGCGAGCGTTGTTATGGTAACGGCCGCGAAATTCATTTTGCGGCCGTTGTCATGGTAGTGGCCGCGAAATTAGGTAAAAAATCACTTTGACACTTGAGAATTGCATGTTTTGTTTATCAAATGTTAATCCCACAGCCACCTTGAAAGCTAACTTTCTATTTATAATGAAACTGTTTAAAATTAATAAAATTTGTAATTACATATTTTTTACGGTTGCACAAAAAATATTGTGAACACCTTGTCCGCGAAATCCTTTAGCGCCTTCGAGATTGTCTTGCCTCGGCCGCAAGCGGCCTCGGCGACAATGTTTCTCTCGGTACGCTAAAGAGTGATTTCGCGGCCTTGATATACAAATAACTATATCAGTAATTCAGTTAGAAAAGTTCATCACTAAATTAAAAAAGTCTAATTCATAATTTTAAATATTTTTTTATTTTTCAATAAATACTACCTAACAACAATAATAACTAAAGTAAATTTTCAAATATATCGCCATTGATGGCTAAACAATGTTCCAATCTATTGTAAAATTCTTGACGAACAGCATTTAATTGTGTCACTGTTATATTATTACATTCTTCTATTATAGCATTTTTCACTTCATCAATGTTATTATACTGGCGTTGGTAAACTTTTTCTTTAAGAAATGACCATAAATATAAGTCACACGGTGTTAAATCGGGAGATCTAGCAGGCCAGTGAATTGGATCTCCTCGTCCAATCCAAGAATTTGGAAAACATTGATTCAAATATGATTTTACATCCTGACTACAGTGTGCTGGACATCCATCGTGCTGGTACCGTACCACATTATCATCGTTCGCATATTCTTTTAATTGCGGTCCAATATAATTTTGTAGCAAATCCAAATATTTATTACTATTTAATGAATCGTGTATGAAAAACGGCCCGATAATATGTCTTCGAAAATTCCAGCCCATATATTAATTTTCTGGGGGTATTGTGAACGGGTATTTATGACTAAATGTGGGTTTTCCTTACTGCAGTACCGAAAATTTTGATTATTTGGTTCACCGCGTAGTGTAAAAGTAGACTCATCAGTAAAACAAATATACCTCAAAAAATCTCTATTTAAATTTGCTCTCTCCATAATTATTTCACAAAATACACTCCTCACAATTTTGCCGGTTTCAAATATTTCTTAGTGTTTTTAAAATTTGTACGAATGATAATTTTCATTTTTTATCTTGTGCACTGTGGAAGGATGGAGATTTAATTCAGCACCAATATGCCGTACACTGGTGGTGGGGTTTTCTGTCACGCATAGAAGTACATGTAATTTGTTGTCATTAATTTTTTCATTATTTACATTTTCGTCATTAACATTACTACATTTTCTGCACAATTTATTTACACTACCTGTTTCATCAAACAGTGTAATCAGACGAATAACAGTCGTCTTAGAAGGAATGGGGCGATTCTGATACAAAGCACTAAATAAATCTATAACTTGTCTAACTGAATTGCCAGCAAAATACCATTGAAACATAGTACTTTTTCTTTAACATTAAACCTCTCCATAATTTCAAATAAAAATTTTGACAATCAAACATCAAGGAATATAAATTAATAAACTTCTATCTGTCAAACTCAAACAATATGATAGTTTGAATTTTTATTTCTCATGGCACTCTGTAAATAGCTAAAAATTATAATTTTTATTTTACGTATATTTCATGAAAGAAACATATTAGGCCTGCAGCTCATACCCGAAAACTGCTCTAGAAATGAAAAAAGCGATGAAGGTGAGGTAACCGGTTCAAACCAATTGCAATCGATAGTAGATGTAAAAATGCATCGACAGTTGATTTTGACCGAAGTTTGGACAATGCCAACACATAAAAACAATAAAAATGCATTTTTTTCAGTACGCTGTTCAAACGGAATTTACACTTTACCTCGCCATATCTTAGCTAATTTTATATATATATCGATTTAAAATTTTAACACAATTAAGATTAAGTGAAACTTGAAATAATAACATTTATTCGAGCTCTTAATATCAGTTAGAAACAAAATGGCGAATTTTTAAAAAAATTCCAACCAATTTGTGAGATTCTTTTTTCGGATTAAAAAGTTGTGTTATGAATTTTTGAAATTCGCATTTTTTATTCCACAGTGTAGTCGAATACTTGAAGCAGTTTTCTGGAAAGTTTCAGATCAAAATATGCAGCGGTTCAAAAATTACAGCAATATTCAGTGGACGCTTGAAATCGCGAGCCGCACTCTCTCGTGTATGTACTACTTCTAAATCAGACTTATTGCATGTTATTGAAAAAAACGTGTCTATAAATGCGAAACCAAATTTATCTGAACCGTCGATATGCATAGTAGATGTAATGGCGGAAATTCAGAGGTTGACCACGAAGAATATGAAGTTTTTTGAAGATAGTGGTCGATATTTCATTGATAAATTACGAAAGTTGATAGAAAGCTATACAGAAGTCCATTATATATTTTATATCGATATGACAGCGTTCAGAATCCGAAAAATCAAGAAAGAGTTCGCAGGTATGGTAAAAACTCTTATCATTACGATATTACTGCTAACCGCCCACTTCCTGTATGGGTCAAGTTACCTACTTGGAAGTGATGTAAATAAAAAATCGCTGGTATTATTTATATGTAAATACATTGAAATAAATATTAACATGCCAACTAGTCATTCTCATGTAAAAAAATATACTTATCCGGTGGGTATGAAACAGGTATTACAACAAAGTTAATAACCGAGAATGGTTCGCAAGAATTCCCAATTTTATCCGCCAACCATATTGAAGCAGATACACGAATTATAACACATTTATGTTATATATTTGAAAATTATTCTGAAGCAAGTATTGTAATTAAATCGCCTGAAACGAATGTTTTTATTCTCGCGATTGCTCATAGTACAAAAATTCGATCCAATATTCGGGTATGGTTTCAAACTGGAACAATAACAACAAAAAAAGATTTAAAACGATATATACCAATTAACAGCGTCATTGAAGAATTGGGAAAAGAATTGAGTTTTGCACTTCCATCGATACATGCACTTACAGGATGCGATACTATCTTGTCGTTTTACAACATTGGAAAAACGAAAGCGTTTAAACCAGCGCTGAAATTAAATTATGACGAATCGATGTTGCTGGGTAATTTGGAAAAAGGATTATCAGATCAGGTTATTGATGTATGCACTCGTACCTGGAATATATTCCAAAATTTCACAGAAATATTAATCAGTTCCGTGTTATACTTTCGACCACCAAAATAATCGCAGTTGACAACCTTCCACCATCACAACCTGCGCTTCTTTAACATTTAAAAAGGTGTCATTGGCAAACTTACGTTTGGTATAATGCACACAAATCAATAATTGAACTTCTTGATTTAACAACTTGTGGTTGGAGATGCGAAGGAAATGTCATTATACCAGTAATGTTCGAAGGGCCAAGTAGTCTAAAATTACTACAGAAATATATTTGCAATTGTAGTGCGAAATCTATTTCATACAGTCAAGCTGAATCGTGCACTTGCTTTTCCCAAAAAATAAAATGTTGCCCACTATGTAAATGCGCCTCAAAATGTTTTTCACAACCCATACAAGACGAAAACGAAAATTAATATGTATGGATAAAGCAGATATACAAAGACTGTTTATATACATATTTAATCAAGCATGAAAGGAGAAAACTGTTCCAATAGACAAATAGTACATACAAGCTAGAGCGCGGCGCGCGATTTCGAGCATCGACTGAATGTTGATGTAATTTTTGAACCGCTCCATATTCTAACCTGAAACTTTTCAAAAAACTTCTTCAAGTATTCGACTACACTGTGGAATAAAGAAAAATGCGAATTTCAAAAATACATAACACAACTTTTTAATCCGAAAAAGGAATGTCACAAATTGGTTGGATTTTTTTTTAAATTCGCCATTTTGTTTCTAACTGATATTAAGAGCTCGAATAAATGTTATTATTTCCAGTTTCACTTAATCTTAATTGTGTTAAAATTTTAAATCGATATATATAAAATTAGCTAAGATATGGCGAGGTAAAGTGTAAATTTCGTTTGAACAGCGTACTGAAAAAAAATGCATTTTTATTGTTTTTATATGTGTCGGCATTGTCCAAACTTCGGTCAAAATCAACTGTAGATGCATTTTTACATCTACTATCGATTGCAATTGGTTTGAACCGGTTACCTCAATCTCATCGGTTAGGGAGTTAAAATGGGTGTGCGCTGCAGGCCCATATTATATCAATAAATTTAGGCTCATTTAATGCAGTTTTTAATTCTTAATATTTTTTTGTAATTACACTTTTGTTCTAAAATTAATAGGGAAAAATTTACTGCCATATGTAAAATTTAACATTGTATTTTCTATAGTCCATAAAAAAGTAAACACACGGTATATATACCGGGTGTCTACTTTTTATGGACCATAGAAAATACAGTGGTAAAATCTTCATATGACTGTAAATTCTACCCTATTAATATTAGAACTAAAATGTAAATACAAAAAATGTTCAGAATTAAAAACTCCATATGAAAAGTCCAAAAATATTGTTTACATACGTTTCGTTTGCGAAAGAGACTCAAAAGAAAAGTCATAATTTTTAGCTATATATACCACAGATACTTTAGGAATCTGCGCTGTAACATATCAAGTTTGTTTATATGGATATCGTAAGTTGGAAACCATACAATTATGCAGTATTCCAACTTGGAATGTATGAACGCAAAATATTATGATCTAAGGGCAGAATTTATAATAACAAAACCAAGGTTTTTATTATATATATATATATATATATATATATATATATATATATATATATATATATATATATATAGTAACGCGGAACGCCCGCCGTCACCGTCGCTGCCGCGCCGCCTTCGCTGCAGCAATGAGCGAGTGTCTATTTCTAGCGATGATGCAATCGCGCTAGCAGCCGGGCTACGTAAGCAAACCAGTCGCAATGTGTTTAATTACTTCCGGTCGCCTGAACCTTTTGTGTTCATTGTTATTATGCGGTCGAACATTCTAGAGCTTTTTTAGAAGATAGCGGCAGCTGTATAAAAGGGACGTAGCTATGCTCGAGAGTTAATTCAGTTGAGTTCCTGATCACACTACATTAGTTGTGTGATCGGCGGTTGACTTAAATAGTTCAGTTCCATTAGTGATGACGGACAGACACTTATATTAGTGCAGTTAGTTAGTTAGTTACATACAGAGTCATAGAGACATTGACATGGAGTGTTAGAGAGTAAAGTGTTAGTGAGTTGAGAAGCACAGCAGTATCGTAGTGAGCGTATGCAGTTGGTGTCGAGTAGATACTCGGGAAGTTACTGGTATAGCTGTGGATGCGAATACTCGGTAGTGTTGACGAGTATTGGGAAGCTATAGGTATATGGGGACAGTAACGGCAAGTGGAAGTGAATACTCGGCAGTGGTGTTGAATAATTCTGGCATACGGACAGTCGGTGATACTGAGGCTGTGGAAGTTAGACTGTTGGTTACATAAATAGACATGTAGTGAAGTGAAAGGTGTGACTTCTGTCCGAGCAGTTGAATATACAGACGCTGTTGAGTCAGTTGAGTATATAGACGCTGTGGAGGTCGGTAGGCGGACAGTTGAACGTTATAAGTATATAGTGATATAAAAATAGTTTTATAAATATCGCGTAAACAGTCTACAAGAGTCTGCAACAGACCGGCAGTCTAAGATTGGAACGCGTAGTGAAATAAATAATTAGTAATATCGTGGAAATAAATAGTAGTGTTAATTGGGTAAATAAATTGTGCTAGTGTTATCTAGTTAATTATTGTTTTAGTCTTATTTAGTTTTTAATAATTGTTTAATATTAGTAATGGTAATTTTCATTATAGTTTAATAAACACTTAATTTTAATTAATTTTAATTAATAATAATTGTCTAATATTTACTCTTCACCCAAATAAATAAAAACGTTACAATATATATATATATATATATATATATATATATATATATATATATATATATATATATATATATATATATATATATACAACGTGTGTCTACTTGTAATCCGTAATATAGGAAATACAATGTTAATCTCTTCAATTTGCTGTAGTTAGCTTTTAGACAAAACAGGTTCAGATAAAGGTTGTAGACAATAAAATTTTACACCACCTGTGTCACTAATCAGATTTCATGTTGTATGTTTTGTATGCTGTAAAACCGAATTTACTATTTTATAGAATATTTTAACTTGTAGTAATAGATAAGGAATTGACACAAAATTACTAATAAATGCATAATGCTTAAACTGTCATCAGTACTGCACTACTGTTAGAAAAACTAGTTTATTAGATTAGTTATCTTAATTGTGTCATAAAAAGACATGTCGTAATTATTACATTACTGTGATTTGGTTTATAAATAGGATGTTTTTATCAAGATGAAAATCTGCAAATAATTCAATAGTATTATTTTGACAGTTCAAACATTGTTATTTATTTGTAATTTTCTATCAATTCCATGTGTATCACTACAAATGGGCAACATTTATAAAATTTCAAATTCAGTTTCACAGGTTACGAAACGTGCAAAATAAAATCTTATTAGTGATTAATGTGTAAAATTTTATTA
This sequence comes from Harpalus rubripes, assembly GCA_963082715.1. Taxonomy (NCBI): domain Eukaryota; kingdom Metazoa; phylum Arthropoda; class Insecta; order Coleoptera; family Carabidae; genus Harpalus; species Harpalus rubripes. Next base: position 50,410,465 of record OY720450.1, on the reverse strand, counting down.
TCTACAACCTTTATTTGAAACATTTTTGTGTAATATTAATCGGTAAATAACTACAGCAAAGTGAAAAAATTTACATTGTATTCCATTATATTACGGATTTCAAATGGGGTATATATTTCGTATGGCAAAAAATAAAACATAACATGAAAATTAACAAGAACAAAAATTAAGTAACATATGTCCTTGTGTTTTGATTTATTTATTTTTCCAATAATGATATATACTATAGTAATAATTTTTATTACTTCGTGAGATTTTTCTTTAGTGTATGTTACCACTTGAAATTAATTTCATTTGTACACATATGTCCTTTCAAAGTACTGCGTGAACGATATAATAAATTACTGTAATTCATTTAGAGTATTAAGTACCCATGTTCATAAAATTATATGAAAAACTAGAATTTTCCATGAAACAAAACTGACGATGTCTAAACTTACAAGGATATAAAGAAATGGCAAATGATACTAGTTATTTGTAAGATTTTAGAAATAAGAAGTGGTCGAAACAAAGTTTTCGCATTTCTGAGATATTATATAGAAACTGCCGAAGGGTTTTTCCAAAGGTAAGAGTAATGGTATTGTTTACCGCTTTTGCAGGCTAGGTGGTGACAGAGAGATGTGCAATTTTTGTTTTTGTTATTCTGTTGTCCACAGCTGATGTCTACAGTCACAATGACCACACTTGAAACTCAGGTAAAAATATATGTTGAATTTTTAATTGTATAAAAACTAAGTTGTACTATTTTTTAGCTCTATCGATACAAAATAATATGCATGTGGATTGTGTCGATTGTAGAAAAACGTGAAACTTTGACAAAGTATGTTCGACGTATAAAGGTAATTTTCTTTGTTTCATTTTCTTATATACTTTTTTTCTTTATTCCATTCATATGATTTCTGAAATAATATATTGTTATTTTTGTGCATACAGTACATATAACTAATGTTAAAAGTTTTCATTTGATAGATTATCATTTAATATTAGTTACACTAGTGTTAACAAAATATTATTATTATTATTATTATTATTATTACAGGAAAATAAACTTTGAAAAGCTAGCAAAAGTTTTGAATGAAATTTTAAAAAATAACTCTTTGTTCGCATATATTTATTACACAGGAATACTAATTTTGCCTTGTCTGCTACAAGAAGATCCAAAGAAACTGAATAAATATTCTTCCACGACCTGCAAAAATTGAAGCAATAGCCAGTGAACGTGAACTTTTTTGAATACATAGGTACTTTATTTTATAAATAAAGGAATTAAATATGTGCGAGTACCTAATCAGGGCGCATTAACCAAACTGCTTTGTTCGCGGTTCACAGACATCGTTAAGGATGACATTCGTGTGTGTGGCGTTTACCTGACATCACATCAAAGATAATAGCTAATTGTGTATTAAGAGCGCAAAATGGGAAATTGTCGATTTCGAGAGAATGCCGCGCTCCTTTTACGCTCGAAACATACACAAGATTTTTTCTACTGACGCCACAATAGGGTCCTCCACCATAACAAAAATTTATTTGTTTCAAGTACATTAAGCTAGTGGAGTGAAGATGTGGATTTTCATTGGGAGCGTTCACGCCAAACTTTTGCAGGTGGCAGCGCAGCTGTTGGCACAATTTATTTTATATTTAATTTTAATCTAAGCATTTTATACTTTCGTTTTTGTAAATGAATGCCCTATTTTATTTCCACAGCAGTGCGGCATTTTCTTTGGTTACGTAACATACCGACAGAGAGTTATATTCCAGAAATAATTGTGAAGGTAGTAGAAGTGTAACTACAGTGCCATTAGTTCCTGACTAAACGTTTCCATTAAAAATGTAGACAAATGACATTTCTCAACATTGTATAGTTAGAAATTTGGACAGCGAGCGTTTCTTCTACTTTGTCGCACATGAACGACAAAGTGACATTTTGCGTTGACAAAAAAGAACGCAAATGGCTATTTTGTATACAGATTGTAGAAAAAACTTACAGTATATCTCATTTAATTTTATTATTATTATATAATTTATTATTTTCCTGAATCCTAATAGTAATTATATACTTTACAAAGAATTTGCAATGTCCTCATAATAGGGTTTCATATATATATATATATATATATATATATATATATATATATATATATATATATATATATATATATATAAATAAATAAATATATAAATCACTATAAAGCATTTTTAACAATCATATATGCAACTTATGTTACGGAAATTCCAAATCACTTTAAGCAGACTATATCATGAATATTGCCTGCTACGTTAGTTTTGAATATAAAGTTACCCAAGTAACACTGACCGACGGTCGATCAAAAAGTGACGTCGATTATAGGTTGAATTTAAGTCATACGCGGTCGTCTAATTTGACGTGGATGCGACGGCACTGCGACGTTGATTTTTGGTCTGAAATACGACTATTTAGACGTCTAATTTGACGTCTATGCGACGACACTGCGACGTTGATTTTTGGTCTGAAATAGGACTATTTAGACGTCGGATTAGGGGTCGCTATGACGACCATGTGACGACTTAATATGGTCATAATTAGAGCTATTTAAACCTTTGTCACACGTCTAATTTGACGTCTTTGCGACGATTATTTTTACTTTATTTTTAATATTTTTAAAAATTCATATTTAATTTTAAAATTTATTTAATTTGGCAACTTATAATTGTTTATAATAAACGAAGGTGTAAATTATTTTTATTTAAATGTCAAATTGATATTTTATTTTTTCTTAATGCAATAATATAAACAATAATGTTAAAAATTTTGAAAAAATGTAATAAAAATCAAATTTAATATACTTTTTTATTTAATTATGGTTATCCGTCATCGTCACCGAAATGGATAAGCCATGATGATATTTGTTTTATTTATTTAAAAAAACATTTACATTTCATTCATTCACGACTGTGAAAAAGTAACAATTTATATCTGTTATATTTGTGGTACAAAAAGTTATTATTATATTGGAAATTGCTTTAGAAATAAATCTTAAATCTTACAAGAAATGTTATTAAATGAAAATGTATTAAGGGATCTTTGAGTTTTGTATTTACAACTTTCCTCTGAAATTAAAAGGTCGTAAAATTAAAAAAATAAATTGTATTCTGTACATGTCAGATTTCCAAACAGATCCTCCATGAACAAAACAAAACAATGACAATACAGCATATCACCAAGATGGCGTCTGTTGCTTGTGATGTTAAAATGCTGCGGTTTGTTATTGTTTTCTGTTTTATTAATATACAGGTGTCCCATAACTTCAGGTACATATTAGAAGAACATATAGTTCTTAATGTCCTGATTACGGAACAAAAAGAATTTTTTCAAATTTCCTATAATTAAGGGTAGTTCACTTAAGAAGAACATTTTTTGTACCCTGGATACATAAACCATGCATTTTGACGTACATTAAGAGGAATATCTTCTAATAATTCAGGCAAATTAGTCTGCAAAAATTGTAAATAATCATTCCCAGACATTCTATTAGGAAGTATGTATGGTCCCAGTAACGATCCGTTTACCATCCCAGCCTAAACATTTAGTGAAAATCTGTGCTGAAAATAACTCCTGACAGCAGCATGTGGATTTTCTTCGGCCCAGTAGAGACAGTTATGAATATTACGTATACCATCACTAGTAAATATCGCTTCGTCGGAAAATATTACTTTTAACGTAAAATTGCCATCCTGAGCATGTTGGTTTAGAAGCCATTCACAAAACCTTACTCGAGAGTAATGATCGGGTTCAATTAACGCATGGACCCGTTGAAAATGACAAGGATGTAAATTATTATTCCTTAAAATTCTCCAAATTGTCATTCGTGGTACACCTGGTAGTTGACGAGATATTCTCCTTATGCTGATTGTTGGGTCATTGCGTACCAAATCTAAGACAGCATTTTCAACATTTACTGGTCTCCGATGAGCCCCGCCGTCTCTTCCCCGATTAGGTTGCAAAGAACCAGTGTCGCGAAGGCGTTGAGTAAGGCTTACAAATATGCGAGAATTCGGATGCCGTCGTCCTGGGAAACGTTCAGCGTAATAACACTGAGCTAGTCTACAGTTTTGCCCTGCTTCGCCATACATTAGCAACATATCCACTAACTCACTGTTACTGTAACCATTCATATTTGTAACAATAATCAGAAGAGCAATACCAAACTGTTATAAGAAACACATTTTATGTGGCCGGCTACTAGAAACCTAATGAAATAATTGTATTATGCAAACATTTCTTATTAATTAGATATAATACAACGGAATATTTAATATTAAAACTACCTATTCAACCAGTGTCCCAAAACTGTTTCCTTCAAAAACCTCAAAAACTAATTTTTGAATTTTGAAAAAAATCTTTTTGTTCCGTAATCAGGACATTAGTTATGGGACACCCTGTATTTTCATACAGAAATATTTTTTTACACTGGAGAAGAAGAGTGCCCTGTCTCAAAACGTGCTAATACACAGGAAGAACTAAGCTTATAAACGTCTAGATATCAATTTAGAAGTGGGGTTAGGTTAAAAAAAACAAACAATAATATTTGTACCAATGTTTTTGTTTTGTTATGGTAAAGGTATGTAAAATGTGACATTATTGAAATTATACTTATTACTGTTTCTTTTGTAGACAATATTTTCAGAAGTTTATGGAAAATTCTTCGTAAGCGTAGTATACAGCATATAAAAGGCATAAATGTACACACTGTGTTTGTATTTTGTAGTAGCTTATGTTCTGAAGTGACGACATTGTAACCCGTGACAATAACAGGTGAAAATTATCAGGTGGCTAAATCCATCAATTTAAAACAATGGCCATAGTAGAAGAAATTTATTTTTCTAGTTTAATATCTAACCATGAACTGGTTGGTAATATAAAACAAGACATTCGAGTAACAAGGCAAAGCAAAATTTTCTCATATTTAAGTGATTAACTATTTACTTTATAATAATTACAAAAATAAATACTCTTAAACTAAAACTACTTTATAATTCTAATAAGATTATACAGTACTCAAAGGAACTATTCCTGGGTAAAGATAAGTTAATATATAACAAACAGTTATTATTTTATCTATTATTGTTACATATTAATTTGAATACCTGCTAAGAATAGTTACTGATAATTTTCCGGACGAAATTGTATTTTTTGCTTCAACAGCTAATGCATCCAATATGATCCGGAAATTTTGCTAAATTTTCATGTATTCTTGTAATCTCCATTTCTGTTAAATAAATGTACATGTATGGTATAATATTAATAGATGCAAAGTTTAATTAATTTAAATTTATGAATATTTTTTTCAGGAATTTTATACGTTTAATATTTTATTGTATTTTTCATTTAAATTTTTGTCATACAGTATACTTCAAAAATAAATTGTTTATTTTTCCTTGTAATTTTTCCTACCTATTTAAGTTATTTTCGGTATATATCCGAGGTCTATCTACACGTCGAAATAACATCTTAAAAAGACGTCGAAACACCGTCTAAAAATGACGTGGAAACAACGTCTTAAAATGACGTCTAAACAACGTCTTAAAATGACGTCTAAACCACGTCTGAATATGACGTCGAATATACGTCTTAAAACGACGTCGCACAGCTCCACGCTGAGACGTCTTCTAGACGACTATATGACGTGAATTAGGACGTCACAGTGACGTTGATTTTAGGTCATTTGTGTTACGTGGGTAGGTTTCAAAATTTGGTGATGAAAATAAGAGCTGTGTAAAGTAAAGTTAAAGATGAAAAAACTCAAATACCAATTGTTATTTTTAAACCTTACAATGACCATGTGCATTATTTGTTACGAACTTTTCGATGAAATTTGGAATTAGAAATTGTTTGTCAGCGGCGCTAGGTCACTTGGCCTTAGGCAATTTTCTTCTAACCATCACCCCACAACATTATTGCATAATTATTTTTATATGGCTAGAGCACCCATACATATTTCAAACACCGGTGCCTATGATGTACATACTTATTTTATGTCGGCCACATAAATACATAAAAAAAAAACATTCAGTAGATACTATTACAGTTATAACAGATTGGCAGCCAGTACCTCGTGACCGCAAGTTAAGACAAAATTTGTGTCTTAAAGATAGGCGATGATAAAGTAAGTATCTACATTGTAAAGTTTTGATGTAGCCGCAGCTACATTTTTGGGTTGAAACTACAGTGTGTTAAAAAACTTAACTCGGAGTCGGCTATGAACAGAGAAACCTAGGACGTAGGTATGTCTGATCTTTATTCAATTCAAAAAACAAGTTGTCAAAATTGACCTTGAAATGAAATTTTAAGAAGAAATGATAAAATCGAAAAGTAGTATATTGCTATTTGTCGCTTACTAATTTATTTCCTTTTCGAAAATAAGATTCAAGAAGAAAAACTTCGATTTCTTAGATAACATTTTTCACAATATCTCGTGTCAATTTGACATTTAATTTTAGAAGCTGGTTCTACTCAGCAGTTTATTTGTGTTTAGGAGCAGGTTGTATAATTTTTACATTTTCTTTCTCGAGATTTTTTTTGTCAATGAGGTTTTTTGTAAGCAAATGTTTATATTGTAAAATAAAATATTTCTTTTCCTGCAAAATTTCTTCTTTTTACCTCCAGTCATACCGTAGGTAAGGGAGGTAATGTAATCGTGCCAAAAAATCGATGGTGAGTTTTCAGTAAATAAGCACGAATTAGGGTCCTCACATTTTTTTACTATTTTTACGATGATATGTGTGTGTGTGTGTGTGTGTGTGTGTGTGTGTGTGTGTGTGTGTGTGTGTGTGTGTGTGTGACGATTTTTTCGTCCACGATAACTCTTATAACAAACTTCCAAATATTTCTATTTTCCGTATTTAAGCTTTCTGCATTCATATAAAGAGTTGATTAGATTTTGGGTAAAATTGGATAACCCGAAGTGATTGTTTACTTGAAGCCCATAACAGTTTTTAATAAAAAACTATATTAAAATATACGCCAAAACTTTTCAATTTTAGTATTTAAAACTTCTATATCAAGGGGAATAACATGTTAGATTTTAGCTAAAATTAATAAACGAGAAGTGACACTTTACTTGAAGCTCTGAACAGATTTTCGTGAAAAATATATTATGATGTACTCCAAAACTTGTCAAATTTAGTATTTAAGACTTTCATATGAAGAAGAACAACAAATTAAATTTTGGCTAAAATTGATAACCCGGAAATGAAACCTTGGATTTATCAACATTCATCCAGATTCATACTTCAAAACAACTACATCATCCGCATACGCTAACGCAGGAAGAATACTTTCACCAATATGTACACCATCCATTTCACTCAACAGCACATCCATATATAAGTTAAACAACCACGGAGACATACCACAACCTTGTTTAACATTTATACGAAACCAATTACTTAACCTACCATCTATTCTTACAGCAGCCTCATTACCCTCATACAATGCTCGAATCGCTCCCAGACAGTTTCCATTCGCCCCATACACCCGAGTACATCCCACAAAGTATCTCGAAGAACATTATCATACGCCTTTTTTAAATCAAGAAAGCCACAGAACATCTTCTTGTTCTTGTCAAGTGACTTCTCAACAATCATACGAATAGTAAACATTTGATTGACACATTCCCTCTCAGGCAAAAAACGACCCTGAACATCACTAATTTTTGAAATTTTTAATGTTCGCACCGTATGAAATAAAACCTTACCAAAAAGTTACCCGACTACTCAACAAACTTATCGCGCGAAAATTCGTACATTCACTCGAACAGCCTTTGCCTATGAATAACGGACAAATAGCAGCTTTTTTTTAGTCATCGGGAACCATGCAACGTTTCAGACAAAATTTAAATAAATAAATAAACCATTCAAATACTTTCTCTCCTCCATATTTTAACATCTCATTTGTAATCCCATCTAAACCCGCAGCCTTACCATTCCTTACACGCCCCAATGCATCACACGTATCACTTTCATCATCTTCAATATCATTTTGACTACCAGCTTTACTACAATCGTCCCTCTCAATCTCACCTCCATACAAACCTTTAAAATATTCGCACCATCTATTCCTCACATCTGATTCATCCCACAATAACTCTCCATTCGCACTTCTCACAGCTTTCACAACTCGACCACTTCCACTCCGCAGTCTCTTCACACTCAACCAAAACACTCGCTTATTCGTACTAAAATCATTTGTCAATCTGTCACTCAACAAGTCATCAAGTCACTTTTTACTTTCTCTCGCCACTTGCTTCACCCATTTATTCTTCCTTTCACCTGATCATTCCACCATGCATTTTTCGGACAAGAGCCTAATCTGCTTTCACCACAAACTTCTTTTGCACATTTGAGGAGGGAATCCTTAAATTTCATCCAAACTTTGTTTATATTTCAATCAAATTTAGACTCACATTCGGGCAAGGATTCATTCAATCTTTCAACATACTGCATTCTAACATCTTCGTTCAAAATAGCAAAGGATTTTACGCCAAACATTTTCCCAGAACATTTCACCTTCTTTCGCTAAAATTTATTCAACCGCATTCGCTATACAACCAAATAATGATCATTCGTACCCAGTTCAGCGCCTCCTAGGTGTACAGGATGTCTCATTTTCGATGTTTTTTTAAGGTATCTCGGGTAATATTATTGATAGAGCAAAACCGTTTGCACATTGCAGGGTCAACTTTTCGAGAAAAGTTTAATAGTCACCACAGGAATTTTCGATCTTCTTTTGTTTCTGAGCTACAGGCAAAAACTCGTTTTTCGTTCATTTTGAAAATATATCATATCTTATTTATTATGATAGTTAGAGAAAAAATGTTTTTACAAAACTTTTACCGTTTTTTAAATAGAATAAAATGGCGTAATTAGATTTTTTGAAAACTTAATAATTTTTGAGATAAAACACAAACTTATGATTTTTTAAATGGGAACCTATGTTGAAAATAGTCTCGTCTTTTTTCTTATTTTATAAGCTTTTCAATGATATATAACAAGTCTACATTCTTTTGTTTTACACATTAATAAAAGACAAATTATTAATTTATTGAGGTGAAAATATTGGAAATTATTAAGAAACAAATGAAAAAATTTATTACAAATCATCATTTGTTTATTTTGATTCAATATGTATTAATTATATTCTCAAAATTATTCTTAACCAATTATTTTCGGGTTAGTTAAATTACTATTTATCTCGCTATTTATCGACGTTACAGTTGGCTTTGACACAATCCGAAAAAACTGGTTTAATATGCTTTTGAAGTAAATAAATTGAAAAAATAAGTAAAACTGAAACAAATGCTATTAGAAATATGCAAATGATGATCTCTAATAGATTTTTTCATTTGTTTCTTAATCATTTTAAATTTTTTCAACCCAATAAATTAATAATTAACTCTTATTCAAGTTTAAAACAAAAGAATGTAGACTTGTTATATATCATTGAAGAGCTTATAAAATAAGAAAAAAGACGAGACTATTTTCAACATAGGTTCCCATTTAAAAAATCATAAGTTTGTGTTATATCTCAAAAATTATTAAGTTTTCAAAAAGTCTAATTACGCCATTTTATTCTATTTAAAAAATGGTAAAATTTTTGTAAAAACATTTTTTGTCTAACTACCATAATAAATAAGATATGAGATATTTTCAAAATGAGCGAAAAACGAGTTTTTGCCTGTAGCTCAGAAACAAAAGAAGATCAAAAATTCCTGTGGTGACTATTAAACATTTCTGGAAAAGTTGACCCTGGAATGTGCAAACGGTTTTGCTCTATCATTAATATTTCCCGAGATACCTTAAAAAAACATCGAAAATGAGACAGCCTGTATATGTGAGCTAGCTTATGTTTAAAAATGGAATTTGAAATGCAGAGATTTCTCTCCAAACAAAATGAAACAATTCTCTCACCATTGTCATTCACTCGACATTCACCAAAACGTCACAGTACATTCTCAGATTCACCTCGTTTAACACCCACCCATCCATTCAGATCACCACACACTATCACTCTCTCACCCGGATCACACAAATCAATTACACTATTTACCGAAGTCCAAAACTGATCTTTTTCAAGGTCATTTATGGAGTCTGTTGGACCGTAAGGACCGTAAGCGGACACAACGAAGATTCGTATATAGCCTACCTGGAATCTCATCCAAGATACTCGCGAAGAAGTACAGCCATCACTTCGCATAAACGGCTTCATTCTTTCACTCACAAGTATACAAGTATAATATATGCTATAATTTGCTTTGCATTCAGTGGCGGATTTAGCTTTCAAGAGACCCGAGGCGTTAAAAAATTTTGGGGCCCCAATAAAATAAACATTTATGCACAATATTCGTATATTTTTTTATTTTTATGCAAAATTAAATACATATATACATAACAAAACAATTTATTGTGCTATAATTTTATATATCTTTAATTATAAAATAATATAATTATATTATAAAATAAAATAACATTTTGAAATTATAATAAACAGTATAGATATCACATGATTTTTTATTTATAATTGTACTTTTCGGCTTTTAGATGCAGCAAATTTATCTATAATGTTATCATAATTTAAGTGTTGTGTAATATCATTTTTCATATTTTGCGTTCATAATGAAGTCATTACGATACTCAATTGCGTATCGTAATGACCTTCATTTCGATACGCAATTTTTTGTTTTAGACGGTTGGTACTAGATGACGTTTCTTTAACCCATTTTTACCTAATTTATTTTTAGTTAATTGACAATTCATTTTAATAATATAATGTTGAAATTATTATTATTTTTTTTTTTAGGGAAGATTATTTACATGAAAATGTACAAATGGTTACAAATATAATCACAAATTGAGTAAGTAAATGTTATTGTAGAAGGCGCAAAATATAAAAAATAGTATAAAGAACTAATTTTATAAGACTTTCTTTCGCACTTGTCAATTAGAAAACTCGCTAACGATCGTTTTCTAAATTTTGACGCGTGCGAAAAAAACATGTCTTATAAAACACGTTCTTTAATACACTATTCTATAAACATTATTGATAAGTTTTGCAAATTAGACTGCCCAAGACTATTTCTTAAATAATACTTAATTCTTTTTAAAACGGAAAAAGATCTTTCCCCCGTTGCATTGCATATCGGTAAAGTTAAAAAAAACTTAAAACTGTCTCAACATTTGGAAAAGTTGATTGCAAACCGTCTATTATTATTTTATACATTTTAAAAGGGCACGTGATTTTTTCTTCTTTAATATATTTTAAAAACTGATGCACTTCATCATTGAAGTAACATACATCAATATCATTTTCATATTGATGCGACAAGTACAAAACACACTGATTTATTTCTTCATTACTCATTTTATGGTCGAAGAATATTTGAAAATTATTTAATACTGCCTTTTATATAACAGTTCTATTAGAAATTTCTGTTGCAAGTTTGTCGCAAATTACATTTTGAATCTCTACCACAAATGATTCTCGTCCTACCAGAAGAATATCATTTGTACATGATTCACCGAATTGTAATTTTCTTTTCCTTTCTTTATTCGTTTTGAACGAAATCGAAATAATACACAGCTGTTGAACAAGCCTCAGCAGCACAGTTACCTATCGAATTAGGCGTGTGACTGGAACACGGGATAAAAATAGCAGATTCGTTTAATTTTTTTATTCTAGCTTGTAATCCATTATACTTACCAGCCATGTTAACTGCATCGTCATACGTTTGACCGCGACAATTTTTTATATCAAGAGATAAATTGTTCAATGTTTTAATATTATTTGTTCAGAATAATAATTTTCAATTTGTAAAAAAACCAAAAAATCGTTCCTTGATATCGCCCTCTTTGTTAACGTACCTTAATATAAATGTCAATTGATCGATATTGCTTACGTATGGTGTGGAATCAACAATTAATGAATAATATAAAGCTTCCCGAACCTCTAAAATTAATTTTTCTTTTACTTCTGTTCCCATTAAGTTAATGAATTCATCACACGTCGTATGAGACAAATAATTAACTCTCCCACATCCAATATTACCATACTTCTCTAAGTGATTTTTTATAAAATCATCAAACTGAGCTAAATATTCTATACATGTTATAAAATTTCCTTTTCTATTAGAATCAACGCCTTTACTATGTCCCCAAAACGCCAAACCCAAACTAGCTAATAATTTTACAGTAGCCACTATTCTTTTTAAAACTCCCCGCCAATATTTTTGTTCAACATTAATTTGTTGCATTAATTGAGAATCAACGCGTCCAATCATTGATAATCTTTTTTTCAAAGTTAACATTGATGAAAAATGTTCTTTAGAAGATTCATGTTCTTTTAATGCGCGATTAAGATTTTTCCAGTCATTGTAACCAGTTATAAATTTAATATTAGAATGCATAAAAAGTTTACAAACATAACACTAAATGCATTTAGTAGTTGCCGAAAAAAATAACCATTCGCGAAATTCTTTGGTGCCATTAGCTTTTAAACAATAAAAATTAGAATTTGAAATATTTCTAAAGTACGTCTTATTTCTATCTTTGAATTCAACTTTTAAAGACGTTATATCTCCGATATTACACGGTTTATTAACTAAGTAATAATTTACCATTTTCTCTGATATATTTAGAGGCCATAAAGCGATGTCTATTGGAAAAGCAGAGTCCTGCTTTGGTTTCATTTCACCAATCCCATGTTGTTCTTGTTGATATTCATTTTCGATACTTTCTATTTTTTCGTATTCTTTTGCCCGTTCTTCTGTCGTGTCTGTATGTTCTTGTTCTTTCGTTATTTTTCCATCGCATTCAGCAAATTCGTTGCGGTAGATATCATCTTTTTCTTTATCTTCTATCTTCATCGTGTCCTTATCTTTAGTATTATTGGATGTTGCCAGAAATGTTTTCATATTATCTTTTTATTGAGAGCTATTTGTTCTTTCTCTTTTCTTTTTTTTTTTCGTTTTATGTTCGCTTCATGGCTAAAATATTATATATATATATATATATATATATATATATATATATATATATATATATATATATATATATATATATATATATATATATATATATATATATATACATATATTTATAATTTTGTAGTAGTCAAATAGCATATTCTTGTACTGTTGTACTGTAGGTATTGATGATAACTTACCTATTTGATATGGTGATTTTCACTCCTTCAAAAAGATAAACGATAGCTGACACAACCAAAATTATTATGTGTGGTATCTTCTCATGTGCCATTACTTATTTTTTATCAAAAGATAAAAAGTTACGAAAATATATTTGAATTTCTCTTGTATATTATTTCTGGGAATTGCTGCAAAAAAAATTATTTATTTTTATTCCGGTCTGGGGGACTAAAACTTCGTAAATTATACCGCTAACATTTGTACCAAAAAACAATATTCTAAAATTTTATATAGATGATTGGTAATTTCTATTTAATGTAGCCTAAAATTATAAATATTTATTAATTTAATAACGCATATTAACATCTCACCGCATTGGTGAAAAACAAACATAAAGATTTAAATAGTCTGTAAATAAATCTATTATTTAAAATATAAAATTACAAACAAGAAGAGTAAATAAAGAAATTAAAGTTTGATCTATGCAGAAATAAAATTTACTTTGAATGAAGTTTCAGGATTTACTATAAATTGATTTTGTTCATAAATTGAATAGTTTTCTTTTTCTATCGCAAACTTTTCTGCAATTCATTTGGAACTACAACATTTTTTGCAAAACTAACATCAGATGGGTATTAACCAGTTAAAAACTTATTTAGTTCGTTCAATGCATCTAAACAAGTTGCAAATTTGTAATGCTTTGTTCATAGAACGGTTTGCAAACGGTTGGAGTTTAAGATACAATGACGAATGCGCATGCTTGGTTTCAAACTACTTAATTGCAAATAAAACGTCTTGAATTTTTCTGTAGACGTGTAATGAAAATTACCGTATTCTCCAGCTTGATAATAAAAATACTGTTAAACTATACATCTTACCTCAATATCACTTGCAATTTGTTTGCTGATACGAAAGTGTTCAAAAAATCTTCAGAATACTGGGGTACTGTCAGTTCAACATAATTCTCATTTTTGTTTTTGTTATTTAATAATCGCCGTCTTCACTTGAAGAATCATTAATATTATCGGTACCTTATTACATTGCAAAAATGTACTCATCTTAAAATATTTATTTAAATAATAAATATAAATTTATTTTTAATAGATTAAACAGCAATTTCACAGATAACCTAAGTTTATGTAAACGTAAGCAAACTCGAACATGTGGAAACTTCCGAAAAAATTGCGCAACTAATAATTTCCAACAGAGTTGGAAATTATGTTGACCCCTTGCCAACTAGTCAGAAAACTTTTGTGAATACACAACCAGTAGACAGAGTTCGCAATTTATGATTATACGAATGCTTTTATGTAACTGCGCATGCCTCTCATGGTTACATACTGTGCTATGAACAAAGCTTAGTTCATTCAAATCCGAGAGTCCCGCCTCGAAACAATGAATGCGGCCGGCACGTGATTTTTCTGAGCCACGCGACCACCAATAAACAGGCTCTGTTCGCATAAATTACCCAGTAATGTGACAACAGAACCAATCACAACGCGCCAAGCAGTGAACACGTGCTAATCACGTGCTGGTCATTGTTTACATGCGATGACTCTCGGATTTGAATGGACTATAATTGTAGATCGATGAATTTTACTCACAAAATTTGCTTGAGCAGATAAATGTAAATATAGAATTTTTCCCCTAAACATTTTGCTTGGTGATTAGATTGTTTGTAGTCTCTTGCGTAGTCAGTTCAAATAACGGATCATACATTTTTTAATAGGACTAAACGAATACAAGCGCTTCATTTTGTAAATCTGCTCGTAATCGTACTAATGATGTTAGGTATTGAATTATTTTTAAGTGCTTCTCAACATGACAAGCGCGCCTCTGTTTGCAGACTGCAAAGTAATGTATTTCTATGTTTAGATGAATGCGTCATACAAACATTTCGTTATTAAACATTGTGGAGCATTATGAATTACGAAATAATGGAGCAAGTATCTTCAAATATGTAAGTAATTTATCATATTGTAATTTTCGCATTTTTAAATTTATTTTATTTTTAGACTTTATATAAAACAAAATAAAAATAGAATAGCCGCACTAATTTTATCACTATTATGTGTGATATTCATTATCGTTATAATAATATTAGCAGTACCAAGTAAGTTATTTTCTTTTATAAATATTTTTGATTATGGAGTACCTATGTTATCTCGGTAAGTATAAGAGTTACGACTTCGATTAAATTAGACTTTTTGTTTACCTTCCAGAGGTGAAAGTCAACGTAGATGTGCTTTTGTTAAATGTTGTAGCGACCTGGACCAATATTTAATTTTCAAATAACTTCGTAACTATTAGAAATTGAGGAAAATGTTTCATATAATATTCAATTGTTTTTTATAGTTTATTTATTAACATGGAAAAAATTTTGTCGATTACTATCATTTTTAATTTTTCTTCGATTCTAATATAAAATGGTCTCTTTCTCGGAAACAGTTGAAGATCAGGTCTATGTTGATTAACCTTTTTTACTCATTTTGGTCAATACTATAACCGGGTGTCTACTTTTATTTTGATCTATAGAAAATACAATGTTAATATTTTTTATTTTGCTCTAAGTTTCGACCTATTCGTTTTGCAGTGAAAGTGTAAAAAAAAAATGTTCAGATTTAAAAACTGCTTCCAACGAGACCTTATTTGTTGATACTAAACGTTCTGTTTACGAAATAAATGTAAATTAAAATTCACATTTCTGACCTGTTTACAGATCTTTAATTAAATTTAATAAATAAATATTTATTACAATTTTTATATCGATTAGGGCCAAAGGCCGAAGGGAATAGTACATTTTTATATAAAATTATAATAATAAGACTTCACAGAAACAAAACGAACTCGCCTTTGCGATTCTAAAAAAATATCAATAATTGAGATGATAAAATCTTTGTTTTTGTTATGTATGTTATAAATGACGATTAAATGTTAGCGCTAAAAATAAGAATATTAAAACACATTTATCACCCAAACCAGTATATACAGTATTAATACAAAAAAATAACAAATCTAGATGACCGTTGCCTGGCCGAACCCGGTCACGCGGAATCCTTCTCCACGCCGTGATTATTTCTGCAAAAGAATTAACACATGAGAAATACTCAGTGAGGAGGCAATTATTCACAAAAGGTACAGGCATTCACAAACCGTACACACATGTTGGCAACTACGGGCAGTACCGCTAGTTACTACGGAACCTCTGCTGCTTCGGTGGTGATCCGGAGAAAATCCTCTTAACCAACTGGATCAGATTACTATAGCCCTAACTGCTGCTACGCTGGCGACCACATATGCGGGTCACTACAGCCTTCCCTGCTGCTTCGCTGGCGACACTCGGGTTCACACGAGCGGCTACTACGGAATCACTGCCGCTTCGGTGGTGATCCGGAGACATCCCTCTTAACCAACTGGATCAGATCACTACAGCCCTAACTGCTGCTACCGTTGGCGACCACATATGTGGGTCACTACAGCCTTCCCTGCTGCTACCGTTGGCGACCCTCGGGTTCACACGATGCGGCCACTGCAGTACACCGTACTGCTCGCACACACACCCACAATCATACACATCCTAGATTAACTCTCTCACCTGAATCACTACAATATCGATGTTCTCACACTGAAATCTAGAAATAAACTGAAGTAAAATACTTGAATACCGGTATCATTAAATGTAGCTCTTATCCAACAGCATCGATTACGTACCTAAATAGCTAATTAGAGACAAAACATAATAAATTTAATAAAAATAATCTTACGCAAAATAATTACTGTGACATGTATAACTAGTGAAATGCGTCAGTAGTACCCCTCCCGACAGTAAATTATTATTCAGCCCCATCTTACGTTTTCAACCACATCTTCATTTGTTGCTAGTCTGTCCATTTTAATAACAAATGAATCAAGGTATAACAATTATTATATAATTAAATAACAAACTTGACATTTTGAAGTATAACGACATGTACAATATCCATAACCAGTGTTCTCATGGCAGTCAGTATACAGGTTAGAAATGCCAATTTTAATTTACGTTTATTTCGTGAACAGCGTCTAATATCAATAAATAAGATCTTGAATGCAGTTTTTAATTTTGAACATCTTTTGTATTTACATTTTCACTGTAAAATCAATAGCTCAAAATTAAGAGCGAAATAAAAAAAAATAACATTATATTTCTTTTAGGTCAAAAAAAGTAGACACCCGGTATTCCCTCAACACTCTGTATATTTTTTCATAATTATAAAGTTGGTTGGTCTCGCTACTATGCGTCTAAAGTTTGCCGAGTTCATACACTGTAAGGACGCAGCAGTATACCGTACCATAGACGCAAAGTAACGATACAAGGTGCGTTCGGTTATTTTGTGCTGTGCTTGAGCTGTGCTTGAGTCGTGTCACGTGATCACTGTGTACTCTGTGCAGATTGGAATTAAAAGAACGAATTATGCAGCCTGTGCGTTTGATACTTTCGTGACAGATAGATTTAGCAATTGAAAATCTGTGTAAGTGCAGATTATTATTACTAATATCGATTTTGTATTAACCGTATGTGTTTGATAGACGGCTGAATATGGATTTTCGTTTTCTTAAAAATATTTTTCGATGAGTCGGACTAAGAAGGGGAGTATGGTATGATTCAAATAGTTTAGAATAGAAAAAGTAAATAATTATGCTGAACAATACCAAATACATGTCTGAAGGGCAGTTTAAAACTCATTTTCGAATGTATCCCGATACTTTAAAAGAATTAGGCCCGGTTTTTTCACCACTGGTTAAAGTGTCAATAACTTAACTGCCACACAAAACAAAAATATCTCATCGATATTAAAGCGTAAATTAACAAGATTGTTTACATGTTGATTATATGATGCGATATTTTTCTTTTATCTGGCAGATAAATTAAATGGCATTTTATCAAGAGGTGAAAAAGCGGGCCTAATATAAAATTACTCTTGTTCGCGAACTACATTAAATATAAAAAAAAAAACTTAAGGACATCAGAAAATGGCTTGAAAAAAGAGGCAATGATTTTAATAGGGTGTTTAGAAAACCAAGAAAACTTCCGGTAAATATTAATTAATGTAATAGCTTATATATTTACAAAATTAGTGAAAATTTGCATACTTCTCAGATCTAAATCAATTCTCGCTTCATACTTTGCGCGCTTACTCGAACGTGCACAGTCGGCCACACGTCCAGAACTCTGGCGAACTGTGCATACACAATCTTCAAAGCGCAGTATTTACCGAACGCGTTCTGTGCAACCCAGAGTGCACAGAAGTGAATAACCGAACGCTTACTGTGCAAATTATTAAAAATGTGTGCACAGAACTGAATAACCGAACGCACCTACAGACAACATACCTATTACGAAATTGAGCTAACTGATTTCTTTTTCAAATTCGGAGTCAATCATATAATATTAATTAGTTATTGTTTGAATGAAACTTGAGGTTCGTGAAGCTGGCCCCTCAGAACCATTATTTTTAAAGTAAATATGCATTAAAATATTGTACTTATTATGTACAATTATGTGCAATAAAAAATAAATTTTGTACATTTTAGTTAGCGTATAATTAATTTATGTCAAAATGGACGGTCAACTTGACGTAGCCATTTATTAAGAAATGATGATCAATTTTATGTAGCCAATAATAGTCCAGAGACTTGAACCGAACCGGAACTTAAACCGAAACCGGAGTGAACCTGCTTATTTTAATGAACCTATACCGGAATCTTAATATTTTCTTAAATTATTCAAGAGCGATAACCTTAACCGGATCGTAAATTTAAACCGGTTCAAGAAACTGGTTCGATAAATCGGTTCGGAAAATTATTTATATATTACGTGTTCTACACCTACAACCTACATGAAACAGTTCGCTGATAATAAAATAATATTGTGTTAATTTGATAGCTATGATGATAGAAATTCATTTGTATTAATAGAAACCTTGGAAACTGTAATATTTTAAAATACGAAGAATTAACATTTACATTAAATTTTGGTATATATGTACTTTTTATTTATTCTGAAAAATCGTACTGTGAACCAATATTAAACCGGTTCGTGAACCAGTTTTAAAGAAAAATATTGAACCGGAACAAAAAACCAAACCAAAAACATAAGTTGAACCGTGAACCGAAACCGAATCTTTATATCTTGCGGTTCGAGTCCCTGAATAATACTGTACATATTCTGTACAATTATGTACGCATTAAACGAAATTTTGTACCACATTCATAATCCTGTAATTACAAATCTGGTGTGGCCAACACAATACCTCCCGCCGTTTGCAGCCCGAGTCACAAAAAAGATTAAGTTCATCCTTATTTTCGGCTTAGCGAATTTTACTCTAATTTTGACAGTTTATTTCTTAAAATATAGTCTAATCTAATCCAAGTAACTACCTTTTTTTAAACCCCTCAACAGGATTAAATCCCAATTACAGAATGGGTTCACATTCACATACATACATACCTTAGTTGGATTCGAAACTATTGAGCCACCGGAGCTATAATAAAATGAATATGAAATTTTAAATACCGGGATAGAATAGAATTCACTAATCCAAAAAGGAGGATTAGCTTAAACATTTTTGTGAATCGTTAATTTTTATTAATCTAAATACATACCTACATATTTACTTTTGCTAGAAACTGTATTGAATTCCTTTTCTATTGTTCTATTTATTTTTTCTTTTCAAAACGTTACTGATATTATTTTGAAATGATTAGTTCTTTGATAGTGACATTTATCTGTCAGTTTGAATAACCGTTTTGTTTGCTTAAAACGTGGGCTCTGGGTTTTAAATTATAGATAATTTTATAAAATATATAGACAAAGTATTGATGCAAATCTATAGAAAATTTAATAATCTTTAATTTTTATAATAACATTAATCCCGAAAAACTAACTTTTAAAGGTATTTTTCGAAGAAAAACTATTTAGAGCTTCTAATGAAGTGCCATTTTCGGTTATCCTATTTTCACCAAAATCTAATGGGCTCTTTTCATTACAGAAAAATTTCGAAATACAAAGTTTCAAAATTTTCTGAGTGATAGTATTTCAATTAGAGTGGAGGATCTACACATACACGCAGACATCATCGTGAAAATGTTAAAATTGGATTCTACGGACCTTAAAACGTGGTCATTTACCAAAATTTCGATATGCGATTTTTAGCACGATCCCTATACCTCCCTTACCAAGGGTAGCGGGAAGTAAAAATGTAATATATGGAGGGCCAACTTCACGTAGCCCTTCATTATCGAATGAAACTTTTTATATAGCGCATAATATGTACACAAACAAAATTTTGTACTACATTCATAATATTATAATTAATAATTAAATATGTACATATTAAACGAAATTTTGTGCCACATTCATAACCCAGTAATTAATTATTAATACATTATTAAGTACAAATTATTATTTTGATATGTAAATTTATAGAAGTATATACCTGCATTGATGTTTACGGGGTACATTTTATCTAAATCATGTTCCTTTAAAAAATGATGGAAATTGAAAAATATTTTTTTCTATAGTCCATATACAAAGTAGCCATTTGCGCTCTCTTTTGTCAACGCAAAATGTCACTTTGCCGCTCTAGAGTGACAAAGTAGAAAAACGCTCGCTCCTCAAATTTCTAACTATACAATGTTGAGAAATGTTACTTGGCTACATTCTTAATGGAAACGTTTAGTCAGGAATTAATGACACTGTAGTTACACATTAACAAGTCAATCTGACATACAATTGCTCTGTCGGTATGTTACATAACCAAACAAAATGCCGCACTGCTGTGAAAATAAAATAGGGCATTCATTTACAAAAACGAAAGTATATAATGCTTAGATTTGATTGAAGAAATAGCTCAAGAAGAATGGGAAATACCGATAAGTAAAAATAAATAAAAATAAATTTTTGTTATGGTGGAGGAGCCCATTGTGGCGACTGTAGAAAAAAACGTGTGTTTCAAGCGCAAATGGACATTGTCGATTTCGAGAGAATGCCTCGCTCCTGCGTCGCGCGGCAACAACCTCTCAATCGACAATGACCCAATTTGCGCTCTTAATACACAAATAGCTATTAATAGAAGAATAACGACAGTGCGATCATGCTTGATATTGTAGAATGAAAATGTTATTTTGTTGATTGAAGAATTTTATTTTATTAAATGTAATTTGAATGCATGAGGAAAACATTAATATTATATAAAACATTTTAAAGTTGATCTTACTTCCGATTAAATCAGAAGTGGAAATTTAAAATTTATTATATAGCTATATCATAAACTTCATTAATAGTAAAGTAATATCCCATAAGTAAGATACGTATCTCTAATAATAAGCGATAAAACAGTGTCCCTACTATTTCAAATCCTTTGCGCATATATATATATATATATATATATATATATATATATATATATATATATATATATATATATATATATATATCATTCATTTTTATTTGCCAGTATAATAATACTTAATACTATAAATGTTGTAACAGAAAAAAGGATAATATTTAAAATAAAAATAATTGTATAACAAATAACAAGAATAATTCTACCATTTAAAAAAAAATATTATCTGCTAATATATAAAATTGTAGGAGTATTGCTGAAATTGCGAAATTGAAGTTCGAATTAGTAAGCCAGAAATGAATGTCTCAAACTACTTGTGAAGTATTTAATTTTATTAAAACTTCATTCGCTTATAAAATTAATTAGTAATGAATACAGAAATAAAAAAAATGTTTAAAATAAAACGTATTTCAATCTATGTTATGAAACATTTTGAAAATGTCATAAGGATGACGATATGTAGTGTTGCTATAGTTCTTCATTTGAGCTGAAACACAAACTACGAATTACGTATAGCAAGTCTAGATTATCCGAATTCATCTGAATATTTGCGACAATAATCGATTATATAGAGACTATGACGTTGCTTTTACAATAATTGAGCATTTTTATTACAAGAAAATATTTTATCAATATTATTTTTCTAAAATTCTTAGCTTAAAACATCTTACCTTATATTAATTATTGAAGGTTATTATTTCTTTGCAATGGTTGAATACCCCATTAATTGAAAATTAATTAATATACAGGTGTAACAGCGAAACCGACCACCATAATTAATTTCCTTATTATTATATTTATACATCATTTTTATGCCGACTCGGTAGCGTATTTTTTTTTAATTAAACTATGTACGAGTCATATCTGTAGACCATGAAAATATTGAATAAAATGCGATTGAAAAATATTACAGGTTATGTACCATGTGACATACTGATCATAGAACAAAAGGATTTTTTTAGAAAATTCGCAAATTTATGGATGGTTTACTTGCAGGGAACATTTTAATTACTGCTGGTTTATAGATATTGTTAGTAATTTTATTTAAATCTATAACAATACAAATATATCGCGCGCAGCAGAAAAAAAGCTTGCAAAGGAATGTAATAGAAATCCACTGTCATGAGAGCGTAGGAAATTATATGCAGTATTTATATTTTGCCCATATTAACATAGTTTTGCTGCTTTGACACAGTTACACAAATACGTATTTTAAATATTAGATATGACATTTGACAGTATTTATTTAATATTTTTGCGAATATGTATATTCTTATCCCACAAGAAATTTAACGTACGGAGCCCATGGTTATTTTGACAACCCAACTCCCCTTCCCAATTTGAGCATTATTTAATGTAACTTTGATAATATATTTTAATATGAAGCTTTCAATAAACGATAAATTTAAAATATATCCTTTATAAATTTAACATGTGACATTATTTGTACGTATCAATGATAAACATATCACTTCAGTTATTAGACTCTAAAACTAAAAAAGTAGCAAACGAACAAAAAGTAACAAAAAAGTTTTAATGACCTGCTCCTAAAAATTTCATAGAAAAGCAGATAATTGCAAGATTCGGCCAGGTGCATATATTTTGCATAAACTATAAACTGTATGAATTAAATTTTCCGCATTGTATATTTATATTTTTACTACAATAATACATAGTTTCTCTATTTCGGAATTGGAATGCCACATTCTAGCACGCATATTGATGTTGGAAGGAGCTTCATTCTTAAACGATTTTTGGTGATATTTTGTTATATAAGACTGGCATGACTGTAATAAATATCTAGGCAATGGCCAGAAAACAATTTCTAATTTGTGGGACTTAAATACCAAATATTAAAAGTTTTGGAATATATCATATATATACTTTTCACAAAAATCTGTTTAGAACTTCTAGTAAAATTTCACTTTCGGTTTATCAATTTTGGACAAAATCTAATCTATTATTCCAGTTCATATAAAAGTCTTAATAAATTTGAAAAGTTTTGGAATATATCATAATATATTTTTCATGGATTCTGTCCAAAACTTCAAGTAAAGTATCACTTTCGGTTAATCAAGTTTTGCCAAAATCGAGTATGTTATTCCCCTTAATATAAAAGTCTCAAATACTACAATTGCAAAAGTTTCAATATATTTGTCACGAAAATTTGTTCAGAGCTTCAGGTAAAATATCACTTTCGTTTTATCAATTTTAGCCAAAATCTAATATGTTATTCCCCGTGATATAGAAGTCTTTAATATTAAAATTGAAAAGTTTTAGATATGTTAATATTGTTTTTTATTAAAATAATTTCATAGACTTAAGTAAAGTATTACTTCCGGTTGTCCAGTTTTACCCAAAATGTAACTTTATATACACGGAAATAAAAATGTTTGGAAGTTTAATATAAGAGTATCATGGAGTCACACATAAACATACACACACACACACACACACACACACACACACACACACACACACACACGGACACAGACATGCACACACGCACACACACTCACTCTCTCTCTCTCACACACACACACACACACACACACACACACACACACACACACACACGGACATGCACACACGCACACACACACACACACACACACACACAAACCATTTTATATCTTATAAAAATATCAAATTTAAAACTTAATATCACAAACAAATTATGCAAATACATTTCGTAGAATTCAGGCCAGAATGATTTGTTTGTTTTACTATATACATATTTTACATGTAAAATATACATACTGCTTATATAATGACTCAATAGTATATTTTTAATACTTAAAATATTGTAGAAAGAATATTGTAATCAAAAAGTTTGAGTTTTAGACAATATTTTTATCATTAAATATCTAAAATAGAAAACTATTAAAATCAATTAAATAAAATGCTCTAAATTAGATCTATAAACATGTATGTAACACAATCCGTTGTCCATAATAGGCAAATTTTCTGACCAGCAAGAAAACTTGCTGCAGCTTCAAAACTAATACTCTACGTCCCCAGCTACCTATGTCATCTTATAGTAACGTATCAATCTTTAGAGAGGTACTTTACTCTAGTGAATTATCACATAATTTTTCTGACTGACTGTTTAGAATAAATGGATTTGCTTTAAAATTAGTAATCTACCTCAGAGGAATAATGGACATCTTTTGATAACGTACAAATCTTGTTCTCTCCTTCAGACAAGTACTTTATTCTAGTGAATTATCACAAAATTTTGTTCACTGGCTAATTAGAATAAATAGATTTGCTTTAAAATTAGTAGTCTAAAATTAATTATCTACCTCAGAAAACAATGGTCATCTAGTAAGTATCAATCTTGTGCTCTGCTTCAGAGAGGTACTTTAGTGAATTATCACAAAATTTTACTGACTGGCTATTTAGAGTAAATTGACTTGCTAAAAAAATTGTGATATAAATTTAATCATTTACCTCAGAGCAACAATGATCAACTTCTGGTAACGTATCAATCTTGTGCTCTCCTTCGGAGAGGTACTATACTCTAGTGAATTTTCACAAAATTTTGCTGACAGTCTATTTAGAATAAATGGATTGGCTTTAAAATTTGTAGTCTACCGCAGAGCAATATAATGTCATCTTCTAGTAACGTACAAATATTGTGCTCTTCTTCAGAGAGGTACTTTACTCTAGTGAATTATCACAAATATTTTTAACTGGTTATTTTACTTTAGAGAAATTCGTGTATATATCATCTTCTAGTAACGTAACAATCTTGTGCTCTTCTTCCGAAAGGTACTTTATTCTTGTGAATTATCACAAAATTTTGCTGACTGGCTATTTAGAATAAATGGACTTGCTTTAAAAATAGTAGTCTACCGCAGAGCATCATATGTCATCTTCTAGCAGCGTACAAATATTGTGCTCTTCTTCAGAGAGGTACTTTATTTACTCTAGTGAATTTTCACAATTTTTTGACTGGTTATTTGGAAGAAATGGATTTGCTTTAAAGGTAGTAATTTACCTTGGAGAAATACGTGTATATATCATTATCTAGTTACGGAACAATCTTGTGCTCTCCATCAGAAAGGTACTTTATTCTAGTTAATTATCATAAAATTTTGCTGACTGACTATTTAGAATAAATGGATTTGCTTTACAATTAGTTATCTACCTCAGAGCAATAATGGACATCTTTTAGTAACGTACCAATCTTGTTTTCTCCTTCAGACAAGTAATTTACTCTAGTGAATTATCACAAAATTCTGTTGACTGGCTGTTTAGAATACATGGATTTGCTTTAATATTAGTAGTCTACCTCAGAGCAACAACGGCTGTCTTCTGGTTACGTATTAATCTTGTTCTCCCATGCAGAAAGGTACTTTAGTGTATTATCACAAAATTTTGCTGCTTGGCTTGTTAAAATAAATGGATTTGCTTCAAAATTACTAATCTACATTAGAAACACTTATGTCATCTTCTAATAACGTATTGTAACGTTTTATTTATTTGGGCGAAGTGTAACAATCTGAGAATTATTATTAATTAAAATTTATGTTTGTTAAACAATAAATAAATATTAAAAAGATAATAAAAACGACGATTGTTATGGTAAAATAATTATTATCACTAATTAATAGACTAAAACTATTAATAATTACTTAAACTCTAACAGCCGTATTCATAGCAACTACGTTATTCCACCCTTATTCCCGGTATAACTATTCGCACAAGGATTCAATTTAAACTGGTTTAACACTTCGGTATGCATAGCAATATTACATATTTTAAACTTATTATGCTCTGTTCCATTTAAACCGTTCAGTAGATGGCACTGGCAACAGCGCAAATCTGAAGTAGCCGAAATTACATTGGGTAAACTTGTCTCTAATTTCAGCCAATCAGAGATGTGAAAACTATTCCCTATGCGCCGCAATACTGAATGGCTTAAATGAAACAGGGTATAGTTTAATTATTCCACACAAAACATTTGACAACATTGTATTTTTATTCTATTTGGCGTTTATACATGAGCAAAAATATGAATTAATTTGTGAAAAACAGTTACGAGTAAAGTAAGTTTAGAACTTCTAATTACAATTTGCTATCTTCTATTAAATATTAAACAAAAATATATACAAAGTAGCATTTGCGCTTTCTTTTGTCAAGCTAAATGTCACTTCGCCGCTCATGCACCACAAAGTAGAAAAAACGCTCGCTGTCCAAAGTTCTAACTATACAATGTTGAGAAATATCACTTGTCTACATTCTTAATAGAAACGTTTAGTCAGGAACTAATGGCACTGTAATTACACAATTACCACCTACAAAACTAAGATAAGATGGCGGGTAGTGATGTGCAATTGAATAATCAAGGATCTAATAAGTGTAAAAAGTGCAAGCAAACTGCATCAAGTGGTGCTAAATGTGTTAAGTGTAGCACTATATCTCACAGTAGTTGTACTAAATTAATAAAAAATGTTAAATTCATTGACGAATCCTCAATAATCTGTTGTGATGTGGATGATAATGAAGAAAACGAGGTGACTTTCAATAGTGCATCTGCTGTCAATTATGCCGTGCTTCAAACAGAAATTAAATATCAAAAAGAATTATTACTTAGTAAAGATATAATTATAAAAAACCAAAATGATCTTATTAATTCATTAAAACAACAAATTACTTTATTAAATAAAAATCTAAATAAAATGGCACCATCACTGCCATCTGCCAAAAATTCTGTTAAAAATTCTGAAAACGTACGCAAGAATGACTCAGCGAAATCTGCAAAAAATATTTCAAGTAAAGACAATAATTTACCGGCCGAGACGTCAGGTGAAGAACCTGTCAAAGCAAATAAACAAATGAATCGTGATGAATCTACAATAACAAGTTCTCCCAAAAGTAGTTTTAACAACGTCGATGCTACAGCTATGGAAGAAAGTAATCAAAATGGGCGTAGAAGACGGAATTTCTATTCAAAGCCTCCAATAGTAGGCAATCTATCTCCCAATACTTCAGTTGCTATAAAAGCTGCTGTTTCACAACCTGCACTCCTGCACGTCTACAAGCTCCATCCGAGTACGACTGTAGAAAATCTAATGGAATATCTAGTGCCGTTGTTCCCAGAAGTGCAATGTGAAAAATTAATATCTAAGTATCCTGACTATTACTCATCCTTTAAAGAAATTGTTAGCGGATCTAATAGAGATAAAGCAATGGATCCTTCACTGTGGCCCACTGGCACTTACATTAATAAATTTTTTCAGCTAAAAAGCCTTCAAAAGACAAAGAATTCCTAGTAAATAACACCTCTTTGTCTAACACGCATGATTTTTTAGTCTTAAATTGTAATGCTCTAACTATTCCAAAAGTAAATTTAATTACTACTGAATATTTATACAAATTTAAAAGTTTAAAGTTTCTTTGTTTGACTGAAACCTGGTGTAATAAAGACCAAGTTGTTTTCTTTACATTCAATGAATTTAAATGTGTCTCTAATTTTTGTAGGTCGCAATACTCAGGAGGCGGCGTTGGAATCTGGTGTCACACAAGTCATTTTAATGAAGTTCAAGCAATAAACCTCTCACAATTTTGTGTGGAAAAACATTTTGAAGTTTGTGGTACTTTGTGGAGACCAGTTTCTAACAGCCCTATCCTAATATTAAATATATATAGATCACCTAGTGCTGATTGTAAAATATTTTGTATTAATTTAAATATTGTTTTAGAAAACATCTTTAAACCTGATTATGATATCTTTATATGCGGAGATTTTAATTTGGACCCAGTAAGAGATTATAACGAATATAGTCATGTGCTTCACATACTCTCCTCTTATAATTTATTAAATAAAGTTAAAGTCCCAACAAGAGGACGTTTTATTTTAGATCATTGTTATACTAATTCTACGAACTGCAGTGTAGAAGTAGACAAAAATTTTATATCTGACCATAGCGCAGTTCTTCTTAGCACTAATACAAATAAAGATTCTGCTGATTTTATTAAAAAATATAGGAGAATTTTTAACGAGAAAAACGTAAGTAACTTTATTAATGACCTTTCTAATGAATCGTGGTGTGATGTGTATCTAGAATCTGAAACAAATACGGCTTATAACAGTTTCTTTGATATTTTCTTGTATATTTTCAATAAAAAATTTCCTGTCCAAAAAATTAATATTCACAGTTGTAAAAATAAATGTTGGGTAAATTCAGACATAATAACTTCAAGTAATAATCTAAAATCTTTATTTTACTTAAAAAGTTATCCTGAGCTTATTCCTGTTTATAAAGAAGCAAAACGAAAACATTCACTTCTAATAACTAAAGCTAAAACCAGTTTCTTTCAGAATAAAATAATTCAGTCGGACAATAAAGTTAAAAGTGCATGGAATATCATTAATAATTCTAAAAATAAGATTAATCCTAATATAAAACTCACAATTGACAACAAACTAATTGAGAACCCGGAAATAATAGCTAATATATTTAATAACCATTTCAAAGAAGCACCCATAAATATTATAAAACGTATTCCCGTAATTAATTCAGATGCTAATTATCGCATAAATTATAACAATGGGAATTGTAACTTATTCTTGAGCCCTTTTATTGAAATAGAATTATTCGAAATTATTATTAATAAACTTAAAAACAAAATATCATCTGGTTTTGATAATGTACCTAATTTTGTTATAAGGAGTGCAGCACATGTGATAGCAGCTCCTTTAACACACATAATCAATTTATCATTTCAAAACGGAATTTTTCCAGAAAAATTAAAAATTAATAAAATAATACCTGTTCTTAAAAAAGGAGACAAACAAAATACGGATAATTACAGACCTATTGCTTTGACCTCTGGGTTTTCTAAAATTTTTGAATACTGTTTCCTAAGTAGATTTGATGGTTTCCTAAAACAAACTAATATTATAAGCAATACTCAGTTTGGTTTTAGAGAAAATATCTCGACCATTGATGCTTTGCATTATTTATATAGAAAAATTATTCATTATATTCATAACGGAGAATACCCAGTCGGTATTTTTTGCGATTTTAGCAAAGCTTTCGACTGTGTCGATCATTCGCTGCTGCTTAATAAATTAGAACTTATGGGTATACGTGGCGTTGCGTTAAACTGGATTTCATCTTTTCTAACCAATAGACTGCAGTTTGTTTCGATTAATCATTTTAATAATACGTCAAATAACTCCGATTTAACAAAAAATAACGTTGGTTTGCCTCAAGGCACAGTGCTTGCTCCAATTCTCTTTATTATCTTTATTAATGATTTAAGTGCCGTTTTAACTAATGATTGTGACCCTATCATGTACGCCGACGATACTACTCTTTTAATCTCTGATAAAAGCAAATCGTCTCTAATTGATAAGTGTAATTTAAATATACAATCCTTAAGCACTTGGTGCTCCACAAATAAACTGTACTTAAATGACAATAAAACTAATATCATTCGTTTTCATACAATAAGCCCTAAAAATAATGACATTCAAGTAAATATTCAATTCGATGATAATCATTTAGATAGTTGTACGTCAACCCGTATATTAGGCCTCACTGTAACAGAAAACTTAAATTGGAATCCCCACTGTGATGAACTTGTCAGTAAATTAAATGTAGTTTGTTTTCAATTTCGTCATTTAAAGGAATATTTAAATACTAGCCAACTTGTTATGTTTTATTATGCAAGTGTTGAGTCTCGTATGAGATATGGGATTTGTTTATGGGGAAATTCAAGTGCTCTTAAAAAAGTCTTTATTGCCCAAAAGCGAATTATTCGTTGTTTAGCTGGAGTCAGGTATTTGTCATCCTGTCGTGAACTTTTTAAAAAATACAACATCTTAACTGTTATAAGTTTGTATATTTACGAAACTTGCATCTTTATTTTCAAAAATAAAAATACTTTTGCAAAGACATCTGATATTCATAATTATAATACTAGGCATAGAAATAACTTTTATGCACCGGTGGCCAAGCTAAATATTGTTAAAAATTCTCCTGAAATATTTGGACTAAAATTGTTCAATAAACTGCCAGAAAGCATAAAACAAATTAATAACTTTCTTCATTTTAGAAAAGAGCTTAAAAAATATTTAACCCTTCGTACTATTTACACTCTAGAAGAATATTTCGGCATATAAATATATCATAGGCAATTTTTATTCTTTTTTATGTATTTTCTGACGCTTTCTACACTGTATTATGTGTCTTTAGAAATAAATCTCTTTATTATTATTATTATTATTATTATTATTATTATTATTATTATTATTATTATTATTATTATTATTATTATTATTATTATTATTATTATTATTATTATTATTATTATTATTATTATTATTATTATTATTATTATTATTATTATTATTATTATTATTATTATTATTATTATTATTATTATTATTATTATTATTATTATTATTATTATTATTATTATTATTATTATTATTATTATTATTATTATTATTATTATTATTATTATTATTATTATTATTATTATTATTATTATTATTATTATTATTATTATTATTATTATTATTATTATTATTATTATTATTATTATTATTATTATTATTATTATTATTATTATTATTATTATTATTATTATTATTATTATTATTATTATTATTATTATTACACAAGTTAATCAGTCAATCTGACATAAATGCTCTATCGGTATATTACATAACCAAACAAAATGCCGCATTGCTGTAAAAATAAAATAGAGCATTCATTTACAAAAACGAAAGTATAAAATGCGTAGATTAGATTGAAGCAATAGCTCAAGAAGAATGGAAAATAACGATAAATTAAAATTAAATATAAAATGAATTGTGCGAACAGTTGCGCTGCCACCTGCAAAAGTTTGGCGTGAACGCTCCCAATGGAAATCCACTTTTTCACTGCACTAGTTTAATGTACTTGAAACAAATAATTTATATAAAAAACTTATAATATTCATTACAAATTTGGCATTAATTTTTTGAAAAAACGAAAGCCAAAACATTGTTCATATTTGAATACGTTCCTACCTTCACTGCAAAACTATTGAGTACAAAATGTACATTTTATTATTCTTTGTTGTGATAGGGGACTGTAGAAAAAATCTTATGTGTGTTTCGAGCGCAAATGGATATTGTCGATTTCGAGAAAATGCCGCGCTCTTGCGTCTTAATCGAAAATGTCCCATTATGCGCTTTTAATACACAAGTAGCTATTGTTGATTGTTGTAATCAACACCTTCCCAATTATTATTTGACTGCTAGGAAAATATCCGTTTGGTACGATAATTATTTTACTTATAACTTATAATTAGAGATCTAATGCAAAAAAAATTGCCAAAAAATATTATTAACTTCTATCACCTTACTCTGTTATTTTGTATAGTATTTTTTTCTTTATGAATAAGAGCGGTTGAATAAAAAGGAAGAGATCCAAAAATTGGACGGAAAAAGAAAGGAATTCGTTATTTGAATTCATTAAAATACCCGAAAGGTATAAATAGATAAAAATTCAAATAAAAATGAAGCTTATTCTGGCATTTTTAGTGTTTCATTTATTTCTCCGCGTTTATTTATATTATTAACTTCATCTACGAATTCAGCCATGTCATAATCATCATTTTCACGTTCTGAAGAATCTGAAAATTATTAAAAAATAAACTGACACCATTAAAATAAATTTTACTTACCCAAATTTAATAATAATAATAATAATAATAATATTTATTGTTTTTAAGCAATGCTTCATACAATGGATTGGTACAAAAGTCATACAAAATTATTTGTAGTCTATAGAGAGTACATGTTATATAACATAAATTTTAAATAATGTATACATATGAACACAGATCTCCCATACCATTTATTAGAGATTAATAATAACAACGTTCTTAGTTATATTAATTTAACTTTAAATGACTTCAATGGAATTTTTAAACTGTATAACCCAACTTACAAATAAGAGCAGATATCACATATATCATTTATTAGAAATTGATAGTAACAAAGTTCAGTTTTATCTATTTTAGTTTGAATAAATTTAATTGAATTTTAAACCTTTATAACCCAACTTACATATAAAAGTAGATATCACCTATACCATTTTTTAGAAATTTAAAATAACAAGGTTCTGTTACATATATTTTACTTTAAATAAATTTAATGGAGTTTTTGAAATATATAACCCAAGTTACATAGTAAGAGCAATATCGCATATAACATTTATTAGATATCAATAATAACAAAATTCTCTTTTATATTAATTTAAAGTTAAATGGATTTTATGGAACTTTAAATTTAATGTAGTATATTACCTAACTTAAATTATAAGAAATAAGAAGATACGGTTAACATTAAATTAAATTAATGTGAATGAACATTTTAAATGAATACTTGTAACTCTGGATGGATATTTACAATAATCCATCCAGGTTTCTGGTAAACAAATTAAATCACTACGTACTATTCTGGATTTAGACTCAGTGTCAATATTAAATAAAGAGTTAAAACCATGAACATTCCAAAATAGTACGCAGAAGTTGTTTAAGTTCAGTTTAGTGTGCAAATCCAAATCATCTGAGTTAGACTGGCTAGAATTATTAAAACAGTCAGTGATTACATTATTACAGGGGTCATTATGCAACGGGTTTAATACAGAATTTACATAATTTAGTCATGATTCCTTCCGTGAAGCGTGTGGGCGTGGATCCTCTTTGGTTGAAGTTGATTCGGCCGTGGGGGAGGAAGTGGGTTGCAGCAGATTAAATTTCTTTATTGGGGGTTTCAACGGTGAATCTGTTGAGGACTGACTACCCCTATCCCTTTTTGTTGAATTTGATTGTGGCGTAATTTGAACATCATTAACAAATAATTTCAGTCCACGAATTTTGACCGATTTTCCGTCGTTTATATATTCCTTACGGAGTTTTAATAATTCGCTTTTCCTTTTTTGTTCCTCGGATGTTAAATCGTCACCCAAGTATATGTTGGTACCTTTTAAATATCTTCTTTTTGATGATATTATATTTTTAGTTTCTAGCGACGTGAATGTAACAATAACCGGTCTATTTTCACCGTTCTTCTTAATACCTATCCTTTTTACGTCAATATCTTGATTAGTAAGATTTATTTGGAATGTGTGATTTATAAACTGCAGTACGAATTGTTTAAATGTACCACTGTCAGTTTCATCATCTTTAAAACCGTAAAAAAATAGATTTTTCTTTTTCATTTGTTTTTCCATATTATAAATAATTTTTTGTTGGTTAATAAGTGTTCCCTCTAATTGTTCGACTTTCTTTTTAAGGATTTGAAATTCACCATTAAATTTTGCGATTTCTTCATAATTTCTTTGTAGGTTGTTTTCTATTGTGTCAAGCTTTTCTAGTTTTTTCAAAATTAAGTCAGACTTGTCACTATTATTATCTCCCATTATGATTATTTGTAATGTGGTTTAAATCAGTTTTATGGTTATTTTTTCAATGTTTATGTTTATTGACAGTTTGTTATTCGTGTCCGCCAAAACTGAATAAATATCACTAGAGAGAGAGAGAATTCAAAAAGTCACTACGAGCTCGATTTTGCTGCGATCATGCTTCTCTCATAACCTTGAAAAAAGATTTGCACTTTTTCGAATATCTTAATTAACCAATAGTTTTTCACAAAATATATTATAAAAAACTGAAGTATCACCACTGCACTTTTCTCTAACTGTATTATTTAGAAATAATAGCTAATAATAACTTTTAAAACTTTAACAGAATATTCACTATAAAACTCTGTGACTGATTTTTCAAAAGCAGGAGTACCAATCAATCCGAAAGGTATAAATAGATAAAAATTCAAATAAAAATGAAGCTTATTCTGGCATTTTTAGTGTTTCATTTATTTCTCCGCGTTTATTTATATTATTAACTTCATCTACGAATTCAGCCATGTCATAATCATCATTTTCACGTTCTGAAGAATCTGAAAATTATTAAAAAATAAACTGACACCATTAAAATAAATTTTACTTACCCAAATTTAATAATAATTATCCACAATAGATCTTAAACTGAAATTAGGTTAAGTCTGTATGCTTAACAGGTCTTAAACCAACTAGTTTAACGATTTATACCCAGAACATCTAGGTTTAAATTTATTACCTATTGGTATAAGCTAAACCTAAACATAAAACTGTTATGAATACGATTTTTTGCTAAGCCTGGTGTAAAAAATAAGTTTAAAGTTATACCGTGTATAACTATTGCTATGAATACGGCTGTAAGAGTATGTAATTATTTAAACAATTAACACAACTACTTATTTTTAAGCTATTTATGTCACTATTTATTTATATCACATCGGACTGTCCGAATTCTGCCCTTCACAGCGTCAGTATACTCAACTGACTTCAACAGCCTCTGTAAACTCAACTGCCCGGACCGAATTCACTAAACTCACAGATTTCCACAATCAACTAAGAGACCTACACAGCGTCTGTATACCCGAATTCACTAACGGAACTGAACTAAGTTGCCACAGCCTTTGTATACTTAACCCCTGATCACATAACTAATTTTATGTGATCAGGGACTCAATTGAACTAACCCTCGGGCAGAACTTTTATATAGCTTCCCATTACCTTCTATACAGTGTCCCACACTCTATGTTCAGTGTAGGGTCTTATGGAGTACTATGTTGCCATATTTACCTGTTGTAAGTCTACAAGATAGAAAGAGAAGAATAGATGCCCAAGAAGAGATGAAATATTCTGGGTACTTCATTGAATGTATTTATGACTGGTGTACTTTCAGTGTATCTAAACAGGTGGGTGGAAAGAAAAAATAAATAAATAAATAATAAACTGGTCAGTTTTAATTATTAAGCATTATTTTTTAAATTTAATTTATATCTTCTTATATAATTTGATAATTTTTATTTATATATTTAGGCTTGATAGAAATACTGCATATATTTTACATAGTTCATAAGTCTTTATTCTTTCTTTATAATCTCCAATTTGAATTTATAATATTTTAATATTCTAATCTCTAACGCATTTGATCAAGATTAGTATGCCAGGCAATTTTAAAATATTGTATTGAAATATTACTTATTACAGGTACAAATAGCTTCAGCATGTTTTTTACACCCCGGTTCCAACGCATCTTCTCGCGGCCCTATATTTAAAACTATTTAGAACTGCAGACAAATTTCGGGGGAATGGTGAATACAATAAGCCCTTGGCTAAATAACAGACCCTCATAAAACTTAAATTGTACAGTGTTAACTAATTTTGGTATAGCAATGAAAATTTATTAATGTTTCAATATTACATTACATTGAAAAATTGGCAACATGGTACAGAAAAAGTCCATAAGAATAACATTGGCTATCTCCGCCACACTGAACATAGAGTGTGGGACACTGTATAGAGAACTCTCGAATACAAAAGCTTCAGGCTACTCAAAGTAATTAAACTTAGACGCATGCGGTACTTGCACGTTATAATATTTATTGAAAAATATATTTTTATTTTCAAATTTACTATTCTGATAAATTTGAGAAAACAAGTCTTTTTCGTTATTATTATTTATTATTATTATTTCTTATCAATAAATTAATATATCATCACGGCATATTACCGATTGCTGGGTGTGTCAATCTGCTGTACACACAGATCTCGGTAATGATGATGACATATTTGTACCGTGCGTGTGTTTACCAGGCGTCACCTCACGAGTTCTATAAGTATAGGTTAGGAATGATTAACATATATACGAAAAATAGTCTCAAACACTAGAACCAAATTATCGGTTTATAACATATTGACTGGCCGATACATTTTTTTTATAAACGGGTTCAATAAACGGATCAGCCGTTCTGAAATTGTTAATTTTCACCGTTTATCAGTAACGGTCCTTTTTTTCCAAAACGGAGTGCCATTACAATAGACCCACAAGTACTAACCTTTAAGAACGTTTCAATTTTAACAATGTTTTCTAACCTAAACTAATTTTTATTAACAATATTAAATGTACAATTTGTACAATCCTGGAAGACTTATCCACCTGTCTCTCCGATTCTTTCGAATGTTTCAGTTACATTTTGTACAGTCTCAGAGCCGATACTAACCTATCAGCCGCCTTTATATATATATATATATATATATATATATATATATATATATATATATATATATATATATATATATATATATAAATATATATATATATATATATATATATATATATATATATATATAAATGGTTTGATTACAACAAAGAAAAGCTTGGTTAAAACAAAAAAAAATTATTACAATAATGAAAAAGTTTAATTAATAATTACGTAAAAAAATGATTATAATATTACTGTCACCGTATAATGTAAAAATTCATAATTTTTTACTTCTAAATTTTTGCTTGGAGCGGCCCAGAAAATTTTCTCATAGGGGTGCAAGATTTCTAGTTACGCCACTGATTGGCATCATAAGTATATTCAGTCTTTGAATAAAATAAACTATATACCTACCTACCTACCTATATGTTACTAGTCCAAACCAAGTATTTAAAAGAATAATGTTTTATTAATATGTTATTTCATAAATTATTGATATTAAAATTATTAAATAATTTTTTTCTACAAAAAGTTTGTGGTTTTACCGCCCCCATGCTTGGACGTCTTTGTTCTAGGAATAAAATGAACACCCGCTAGGATTCGGCCTGTACAGTCTTATGACAAAGAGCACTAACATTATTTGAAGATGTTTCTTATATATATACAAGGTGTTTCCTTTAAAACAACCATCGCTTTTTTGGGCGAACTAACAACTTTAGAGAAAAATGTTTTATACCAAAAATGATCAAGAATAAGGGGATAATGTATCAATAGTAACAAACCGAATATTTAACCAGTGGTTCTC
>OY720450.1:50187998-50370498 GCA_963082715.1 Harpalus rubripes | reverse complement strand
GTGATTGTGAGTGTGAGTGTAGTGTAAGTGTGTGTGTGTGAGTGTGAGCGTGAGTGTGTGTGTGTATGTCTTTAAACATCTTATCTCTCTATCTGCGCAACGTGAACAGTTGTAATATTACAAAAAATAATGTAAAAAATTTACTCATCCCCATCTATGACTACGTTTATCTCGAAATTTCAAGCGGCATGAAGTATATGCCTTGAAAAATCCTATTGGTTTATCTCTTTTAGAAATTTTAGAAATATAAAATCAATTTGTGCATAAAATCAGACCAAATTTTTGATTTTTTTAAATAAATTGAAACGTTCTAATTTTTACGAAATTCAATTTTCCCTTCAAGTATCACTAATAAAAACAAATTTCATACGCGTTCACAATTGAACAGTGTTTTGTCAAATTACCAACCACAACCAGAGTTCTCCCTTTAAAGCGGTGCTTAAAAAAGGGTAGAAGAGTACCAAACATTGAATTGAATGCACAGAAAATTTATACTTGAATAACAATACCCCATAATATTGTTTGTTGCAAAAATTTGCAAAGGGTACAGCTAGTTTTTAATGAAAATAGACCACTTATATACTGAATAGGTATGAACACTAATTAAGTAATTAATAAATAACTCTGCCATACAATTATAACCACATAAATTTGTATCCACGTTATTTAATATTTATTTCCAATATATTCTAATTTCAACTATTTATTTGATTACCGCGAAAATTGTCTGAATTAACTATTCTGAAAATCCCCAGAAAATCTAAGTAAGCATAAACACTACCTTGATGAATGATCATTACCAAGGCTACTCGCCAAGGACGTCAGCGATCTACTCTGCTGGTGAAGCAACCAATGCATAATTTGCCTGGTTTGGTCAAGTTCAACGTACTGCTAAATATAAACCATGACATCGCTATTACAAGGTGATTTATTTAATTTAGAGTAAACAAATTGTAACCGGCAAGCCATTTGTGAGATTTTAGATTAATTTAGCCCTTATGAGAAATATTTACCACTCTACTAAAATATGAAGCGAAATTCAAATAAGTTATTCCTGCATTAGAATTATTAACATACTCGTATTAAAAAAATTAACGTCCGACTGGTATGTTATTATTATCATAACAACCCTGCTCTCAGGGTTGTTATACAGCAAATAACACCCAAGGGCTTCTTATGAGTTGTTGCTATGGTAATGCCAAGAAATTGATATTGATACTGAGATAAAGACTAAAAAACAATGAGAAGCATTCATAGCCTACATACTCCGTAAATTTTATTAAAAATTTCTGATCCGTAATCTCTAAAATACCTATTAAAAATTACAGTCAGATGTTAAACGTTGAACGCACCACGGGAGTTAAACGGACAATAATGCCTTCGGTCAACGTACATACCTCGGAAAGTATACTATTGACCTCAGGCGTTATTGTCCTTATAACACCATTGATACGTTAATTACTATAACACTACACAAACGTATTTCCGATATTAAATTGCATTTAAAAAAATAATTGTTGAAATCTATTAATATTTGACTTTGATTTTATAGGAAAAACAGCATTTCTCCTTTTGCCTATAAAATCAAATTCAAATACTAATAGATTTCATTAATTATTTTATTTAAAATGCAGGATAGTATCGGAAGTATGTTTATATATAGTGTTGATTTTTTTCAAATGTTAATGGTTCTAGTACAGGAGCAATTTATTTGAATTTTCACTTCATATTTTAGTACAGGGGTAAATATTTCTCTTAATAGACTGCCTGCCCGTTCGGATCCACTGGGCGATTTCTTTAAATATATTTTTTAATTAATTAATTGAATATTTCATTTATTTCAAACCGATATTTCATTATTACACCTGTTATTTAATATTGTAACGTGTGAACATCCTACGCCACTGATTATAGTGCAGGATGTCGACGCCACTGGTCGAACCTACTAGAACATAATTGTTTCTCACGAGGCGATAAAATAAATGCCACGCGCCGCAGGCGGACACCTGTGTAAACTGACGGGGAGATAAGCGAAATCACACGCGCTCGGCGGATCCTTTTATTGTATTGTTCTAACGTGTTACGAGAAATAACCTACTGTTCTACATACAATAATGGGCAGCTATATAAAACTGACGCAGCTCTGCCCGAGCAGTCAGTGAGTCAGTTGAGTAGGGAGTAAGTTAGTTGAAGCAGAGAGTCAGAGTATACAGTCGGTCAGTGGAAGACAGTTAACGAAAGGAGTCCCGTGAAGTTGAATGGTGATATAAATAAATAGTGACATAAATACAGTGATATAAACTTCACGTAGACAGGCTACAACAGTTTGCAATCGACCGGCAGTATTGTAACGCGTAGTGAATAAATAGCGTGTCAATGAAGAGGACGTCGATTAATTATTTAAATTTCAAATAAATAAATAATCTTATTGGTAAGTCATAAATTAGTATTTAATATTTGTTTAACAATAGTAATCGCCATTTTTATTATCTTTTTCTTGCTTTATTTATCGTTTAATATACCTACATTTTAATTAATAATATTTCTATAATTTTGAACACTTCACCCAAATTAATAAACGTTACAATATTGTCAGATGTCTAATTCAAA
Organism: Harpalus rubripes; assembly: GCA_963082715.1. Taxonomy (NCBI): domain Eukaryota; kingdom Metazoa; phylum Arthropoda; class Insecta; order Coleoptera; family Carabidae; genus Harpalus; species Harpalus rubripes. The sequence continues at coordinate 50,367,888 of OY720450.1, read as the reverse complement.
AAACAGTGTTGCAAAGCCTTCTGTATATAATAAAAATTCAATATTTTAATCGTTTGCCATTGTATATATATATATATATATATATATATATATATATATATATATATATATATATATATATATATATATATATATATATATTAAGTAGGTATGATCACGACTGACCAGTTATGTAGAAAAGTGAAATTCACAGGTAAGCAGTCAGGATGTTGATTAATTTTGAATAAAACTCTTTTAAGTTATTATCAAGCTTTCGGAATAACTTTATTCCTTCCTCAGGATAACTACAAAAACGATTACAATGATCATAAACTACATGTTAAAAAATGTGCACAGTAAGTACTTACTACTTTTTGAGGTTATAATTTAAACAAAGCAGTCGTAAGAACAAAAAATGGTTGTGTTTTGAAATAAATTTGTAACATTTTTAATTTAGATCACGATTAATAAGTGCACTATGTTAATATGTGAAAAGCGATGGGAAGAGATTCCCATCGCTTTTCATATATACCTATATATATATATATATATATATATATATATATATATATATATATATATATATATATATATATATATATATATATATATATATATATATATATATATATATATATACCGTGTGTCTATTTTAAAGGTGTACCTAGGAGATTAACATAGGAAATCAGTTCTTTGCAATTTCCTGCTCGCCTAATTATTTTAACCAAAAATACGTCAAATAAAAGTTTTAGGGTAATAAAATTCTACATGCAAAACAAATAAACAGAATTACCTTTACATGCTTTATAACGACAGAAATTAAATACGAAAATGTCGAAAATTACGTTAAAAATATCTACTGCCATGGAATTGAACAAAAAATAAATAAATACTTGACGTTTTATCTGTCACGACATAGGTTAACTTATTTGACGTTTCTGACAATTTGATTTGAACAAATATCGTTAATTATGCCAATAAAAGAAATATAAAATTAATAAATAAAGTTAAGAAAATACACTTTTGTATAATATGAATATATCACAAATTCAACGTTGCGTAACAAAATTATATATGATGCTGTTGCTGTTATGTACTCTCAACTCATTTCCAATACATCTACTTTAGTACTACAGAAGGGGTCTACACTTATCATTCCTAACACTATTTTTTAGAGTAACGCATGTTTTGCTAGTCCTATATTCTGATTACACGGCTCACGTGTATACTTTGAAGACACATTAGCAGTCTTTTCAAATTTTTTCACGAATTTAGCTCTTCATTCTTATAAATGTTCATTTTTTAATCATTTCAGAAAGCATTTATTTATTTTTTGTTCAGTTCCATGGCTGTCGATATTTTCAACGTAATTTTCGATATTTTTATATTTAATTTCTGTCGTTACAATGCATGGAAAGGTAATTCTATATATTGAGTTAGATGCAGAATTTTATGCTCTAAATCTTTTATTTGACGCATTTTTGCTTAAAATAATTAGGCGAGTAGGAAATTGCAAAAGACTGATTTCCCATGTTAATCTCCTATGTACGCCTTTAAAACAGACACACGGTATATATACAGGCTGTTAATACTAAGTCGTTACACCCGAAAATGGTAGATAGAACTCATTAAAACAAACAACTTTTCTTAGCTCAAATTTTAGATTTGGAGCACCAGTTCATAATTATTATTGGCGTTCTCTTGTTTTTCGAAAAATCGTCATAATTACCTTATTTTAAGGAATATTTAAAAAATACAAAAACTTTCAGCATTTGCTTTCGGTTCTCTAAATCACTTGTATTTACAATTATTTTCTATTTCATCAAATAACAAAATGGCGACCAATCAAAAATTTCAAAACAAGATATTTTGAAAACCACCCAATCGATTTTCGAAAATAAAACATTTTTAAAATCCATAAACTTTCTATTACAATATTTGTCTGAAACATTTTTTTCTATCTGTCCAAAAAAAGTTTTTATTCAAATTGTATTGCAAGATAAATTTTAACAAACTGCAACAATAATTTAAAACAAATTAGGCTTGCTGCCATTAAAAAAGAAAAACTAGAAACAAACAAGAAAAATAAAACAATAAACAATGAAACAACAAGGGTGGGACTAAATATGATTTTCAAAGTGGCCACCATTCGCAGCAACGCAAGCCCGACAGCGTGCTTTGATGTTGGTGGAGACCTTCGCAAGGACTGCCTGCTTCTCTTTTATATCTTCTGCTGCAGCCACGATTCTAGCCACTAGTTCTAACTCTGTGTTCACCGGTGTCTCGTAAACAGAGGTCTTCATCTGACCCCAAAAAAAGAAATCTAGTGGAGTTAGGTCGGGACTCCGGGCTGGCCACGCAACTGGACCTCTCCTCCCAATCCACTTATTCGGGTATTTTCTATTTAACAATGCGGTGACTTCTCGCGTTGTGTGAGCCGGTGCCCCATCATGCTGAAACCAAAGTCTCCGTCTTATGTTTAGTGGCAAGTCTTCAAGTAGTTCCGGCAGCACAGTATCCAAGAAAATAAAATAATTTTCACATTTCAATCGGTTTGGAAGAATGTAGGGTCCAATAACGTACTCCCCTATGATTCCAGCCCATACATTTACGCAAATCGTTGTTAATGTGCGCGAATAAATGGTGCGTGGGGATTATGCAAGCCAAGTAAGCGAATAAAAACTCTTTTTTTTTGACAGATAGAAAAAAATGTTTCAGACAAATATTGTAACAGAAAGTTAATGGATTTTAAAAATGTTTTAGTTTCGAAAATCGATTGGGTGGTTTTCAAAATATCTTGTTTTGAAATTTGATATCACTTCCGGTTATGCCGGAAGTCCCAGTATTACACTTTTCATATAATATAATCGCAGATATTGTATTGAATAAATTATGTCCTATAAGCAATAAGCGTATCTGCAATAATAAGCCAGATAAATAAGTGTAATCACTTTTTCAAACACACTGTATATATATATGAATACAGGCTGGTGGCGGTTAGGGGTGAACATAGGGATTTAACATGGGATTTTAGTTTTTTCCAATTTCCTGCTCTCCTGTTCATTTTACGGCAAAAACTGTAGAGTACAAAATTGCTCAGAATTAAAAATTGCATACAAAAATGTATTTACATTTATTATTATGTTTTTGGTTTCTTCACAATTTTAAAAATAAATTTCAAAATTTCTGTTAATTTGTAGCAATAGCCATGACTTATAACTTAAATGTTTAAACATAATGGCCGCTAGTATGAACGGTGATTAAAGGTGATTAGCGAGCATTTGATTAGCATTGTTTTATCTCTGTCAACCGTTTAGAGATTATTTTAGAGAAAAATTCTTCAAATAAAAGATGCGGGCAATTAATTTTTCTATAACTATTATTTGAAGTATTTTCCTCTAAAAGGATCCATAAACGAATGACAGAGATAAAACAATGCTAGTCAAATGCTCGATAATCACCCTTAATCAGTTGTTCATACTAACGGTCTATATGTCATTCAATTTCTGTCAAATTTTCGAAATTTTCTCTAATAAAAAGTTTATTTAATAATGAATGTTTATTCGAATGAGGAACGAGTTTTCATTATAAAAAATTATTATGGTGGAAATAGTTTTAGAAGAATACGTGATTTGTTTTCCATAAAGTACGAAAATACACCTATTTCTAGTATAGCAACAATTTCTAAATTTGTCAAAAAAATTTTGAATACAGCTAGTGTAGCTGTGAACGAAGGTAATGAAGGAAATAATAATAATAGAAGACGTCATAACGAAGTGAATGAAGAAATGGTATTGGCTATGATAAATCAAAATTCTACGTAGTATAAGATAATTTCTTTCACCTTACATTAGTTGTGATTGTGATCTCAAATTTTTTAACTATTTATGAAACTGTTGATACATTTGGAATTAGTTTATACCTATAAAACCTAATAAAAAATAAGTATTAAAATTAAAAGTTGTTTGTTTTTATTTAATTTTTAAGTTAGATTAACGCATGGTTGATGTTTATAAAAAAAAATTGACAACCAGAAAAAATAAATTCCATGGCTATTGCTACAAAATAACAGAAATTTTGAAATTTCTTTCTAAAATTGCGAAGAAACCAAAAACATAATATTAAATGTAAATACATTTTTGTATGCAATTTTTAATTCTGAACAATTTTGTACTCTACAGTTTTTCCCGTAAATGAACAGGAGAGCAGGAAATTGCAAAAATCTAAAATCCCATGTTAAATCCCTATGTTCACCCCTAACCGCTATCATCCTGTATATATATATATATATATATATATATATATATATATATATATATATATATATATATATATATATATATATATATATATATATATATATATATATATATATATTCATGTACCTACTTTTTAAATTTGAATAAATATATAGGATGTTCTATTGAAAATTATAAAGTTACATACGATTGCGTAAAAAATTGAACACATGTAGAAAAATATACAGCCTGTTTCAAAAATACCGTCAAAAAGCTTAAGGATATATAGTACTGACCAAAATGAGTAAAAAAGCTTAAACAACATGGGTCCGATCTTCCATAGTTTCCAAGATTTGAGACAGTAAACGATGAGTTTTTACGGGGTTTACGTCTGCTATCTCGAAAACTATAAAAGTTACGACTTTTATTAAATGGGATTTTTTGTTAACCGTTCAGAGTTCATCTTAGATGTTCTTTTGTTTTTCTTCTTAAATCAAATAATTGTACCATGTTAAATGTTGTGGCCACCTTGGCCAATATTTAATTTTCAAATAACTTCGTAACTATTAGAATTTGAGAAAAACGTTTCATATAAAATTTTATTGTCTTTTTATAGTCTATTTACTGACAGACAAAATTTTGTTCCATCACTATCTTTGTCAGTTTTTTTTCGATTTTTCGTTTTTCCCGGAAACAGTTGAAGATCAGTCCTATGTTGATTAAGTTTTTTTACTTATTTTGGTCAGTACTATATACCCTTAAATTTTTTGACAATATTTTTTAAATATCCTGTATACTGCAGATTAATAGACATTATAATTTAAAATAAACTGAGTTTGTCAGATGAACTGTGACAACGCGTCAGAGCCTTGTGCAACAGATTTTTCACTTGAAAATGCGTCAAACGTACTGTCACATCATTCTGACATAACGTTAGCTAACATCGCGTCAGATGGCTTTGTGCAACGAGTAGTTTGATCTGACGTTATGTCACATCATCTGACATGATTTCAGTTTTCTAACAACGCTTTCTGCAACTGGGCATCAGTGATGTGCATCGGTTGCTTTTCAGATTTGAGTTCGTAGCTAGCGGACGCTAAACTAAAATTTTGCTACGCTACCGATACGGTACTCTTAGCACTCAAATAGCTATCTTATCGTAGTCATTGGATCCCACCACTATCCATCTCGTGAATACCTATAGCTCTGTTCCATTTAAGCCATTCAATAGATGGCACTGACAACAGCGCAAATCTGAAGTAGCAGAAATAACATTGGGTAAACTTGTCTTTAATTTCTGCCAATCAGAGAGGTTAAAATTGTTCCCTATGCTCCGCAATACTGAATGGCTTAAATGGAACAAGGTATATGTGAGAAGACTTTCAAACTAAAATGTACATAAATCGTTTTAAATCGTCAGTGCATTATACATTATATCTTTCGAGCTTAGCATTCGGGGCTTTGGGGTCACATGAAACAGATTGTTTATGCAACTGAAATGCACATGGTAGAAGAATTACGCAAAAGAATAAAGTAGGCTGCCAATATTATTAAGAATAACTAAACCATATTAAGGATCCAGAGATCTCTTCTGCGACGTGTAGCTTTATGTATCGAACACAATGGAGATAATTTTGAATATTTCTTGTAAATAAAAAAAATAAACATGTATTAAAAACAGATTTATTTCGCAAAATTCGTTGAATTAAAATTTTAGCCACATAAATTATAAAATAAACAATAGCTCGTTAACGGTTACGTTTAGGACATATGTTTGTATGGACTCTTCGGCTCTAAATAAGTTCTAGAATTCAAATTTAAAATATTGCCAGTACGTTTTGGAACTCTCTTTTTTGGGCGAACTAACAACTTTAGAGAAAAATGTTTTATACCAAAAATGATCAAGAATAAGGGGATAATGTATAAATAGTAACAAACCGAATATTTAACCAGTGGTTCTCAAACGGTAGAACAAAATTTGATTTTTCTCGAAATAATTGTTATACAACCCTATACTATATTTATATCGTTGAAATCAGAAAAAAATCTCTATGTAATGGGATAAAATAGGGGATTACAGCTCAGTCGAATTAAGAGAAATTAGTAAAAAATAGTGAAAGTATATGCTTAATAATGAATATTAATAAAGAAATAAAATGATATAATTGAAATAGTTCGGATATAAGAGGGTTTTTGTTTTAGCAGCTCGTCACTCATATGATATCCATATATATTATTTTGATTGGCGACTCAAAGACCTCCTATAAATATATAACGAATACCGAATTAGGGGCGGAGCCTACTACCAATGGAAGTAGAGAAATTCAAATAATGGAGGCGTGGCTATCAGTTCAGTAGTGCAATTCTCAAAAAGTTTTTATTTGAATAAAAATATTTTGCATTAAACTTAATAATTTAAAAAAACATTTCCAATTATAAATCATGTCGACTTGTACCTACAGTATAATAATATTCATTTATTTTTTATAAATATAATATATACGTGACATCACATCTATATTTTCAAATTTCGGAGGACTGTAATTCGCTTATTAATAGGAATTTTGTCACCATATTTTCACCGACATTCTCAGTTTTAATTATACGTTCAGGTGAAATTATATAAAAAAAATGGTGGAATCCCCTATTATAGGCACCCATTTAAAAAAATATAATTTTATTCTGCCGTTTGAGAACCACTGGTCTAATTTTCGGTTTGTTATTATTAATAAATTAACCCCTTATTCTTGATCATTTCATGAATATAACATTTTTTTCTAAAGTCACTAGTTCGCCCAAAAAAGCGCTGGTTGTTTTAAGGGAAACACCCTATATATATATATATATATATATATATATATATATATATATATATATATATATATATATATATATATATATATATATATACGTTACATTTCTAAAAGCAACCATTGTAAATTTTTACTAACATGAAGAAAAACCATAATAATAATAATAATAATAATAATAATAATAATAATAATAATAATTCTTTATTGTATTTTAAGGTTTTTTCATTTACTACAGTGTGTTTAAAAAAAATCCTAACTCGGAGTAGGCTATGAACAGAGAACCGTATGTCTGATCATTATTCAGTTTTAAAGTGAAATTATCAAACTCATCTTGAAATGTAATTTTACGGAGAAAAGACAATAAAGAAGAATACAGTATATTGATATTCGCCGTTTTCTAATTTGTTCCCATTTGTAAAATAAGATTCAAGAAGAAAAGCTCTGATTTCTTTAGATAACATTTTTGACAATATCTCGTGTCAAATTGACATTTAATTAAATATTTTAAAATTAACATATGTTTCTTTGTTCATAGTCTACGCCAAGTTAGGAATTTTTTTGAACACATTGTACAATTTATATTTAATAGGGGTGAGTCAATTATCGTACATATTTTTGTAACATCGATGTTGTATACATTGGGTTGATGAAGATGCGAGTAATGACAGGACACACAAACAACCATACCTTAACCGGGATTCGAACCAGGGACTCTTGTGTCGTACTTCGGCTACGTTGCCCACTACACTATCGGGGTCGGTACAAAAATAATAATTATAACAAATAAAATGCAAATGAACATGTATTAATGAGCTGTCTTATGTCAACAACTGATTTGTTACTGTTAGTTTCATAGCTAATGGATTTCTTAATATCCCAAATTTTTAAATTTATTTTGTGGCTTTATATGAAACAGAAATGTAACGTGTTTGTTATCAAGAAATTCATTATGCTTTTCTCTATAATATGCACCCATTCTTTTTTTTATAAATTAATATAGAAACTTTTGTCAGCTAAAAAATTGTTTATCTATGTTATAGCCCTATGACCCGTTTACACTACCATGTTCAAATCCATGAATTTTACACAAAATATTTCTTCATATTTAATTAATTAAATGGAAAGGGTTCTGAGCGTTAGAAATGATAACTGTATAAAAACAGTTAAATATAATTATAATCTAAATTCTAATGTATTTTTATGCTTTATATATCTTTTTTTAAATGACATACCTAATTAATGTTTTAAATATTGCAGATGTAAGAGATGAATATAGCTATGAACCCGTGTTTAAATATTTATCACTACTTGGGTTACCAAAAATACCTAGATACTTGAATATGACGGGAGACAAGGAAGATATCAGAAACTATAAATTTGACTGGATAAAAACTGACGCTGCCATGAACAGATTGTTAAATATACAATTATTTGTTGACTGCAATGTAATTAGAAATGTCTATAATAATACGAAGAATTCAATTTTATTTAGTATACCACAGAAAAAGTTGTTAGGTTACCAAAGGTAAGTTTTATTAGTAATAATTTTTTAGGGTTACGAATGTCTTATACAGGATCAATATGAAAATATAGGCGTTTGACAACGGAAAACGGTCCTATTTTTTATTGTATTATCTTTTCCGTAAATTTCTTACGTCTGAGAAAATGAAATTCCAAATTTTTTAATACCTAAATTTTTTATAATGAAATTCGAAACAGCAGTACTAGTGCCATCTGAATATTTTCAAGCTTAGTCCCAACACAAAAAGTTAAACAAAATTGAATAAAACTTTTTAATGGTAAACGTATTTTTCTTATTATTATAATTCATTTGTAGAAAATATATTGTGTGCATCATGCGCATGAAATGTATGTCAACATACTTCGCGCACTTGGTAGATAAATAACTAGTACTTGAAATATTTCAGCTTAGCAATGTCAAAAAGGCAACATGATCTATTAATGATGATTGGAAATGATGTGTCCAGTACGACTTCAAAAGAAAAGGAGGCAGTAGCACATTTAAGGAACATGTTTTTTATATTTGAAACTTTAATTTCTGAGGCATATGAGGATGAATTACCTTTAGATTTTAAAGATAGGATAATAAACGCAATAGAGGCAATAAATAACATTGGCGAATTATTTAGTAAGGTACGAAAATTAATTTCTTTATTCTTTTTTCATACATACAAAAAAATCGCGTAAGTATATATCTATTTTTGCTGAATTGAATCGGTCCTGAATTTTAACGACAATTAAGAAATATATATATATATATATATATATATATATATATATATATATATATATATACTTGGTTGCTCTTTCATTCATCTCATCGAAACAATTCCTCTGTAATTAAGATTTTATCTGAGTGAATTTACAATAAATAGATAAATACATTTTTCTTGAATATGTAAATAAATATGAACATATCATCACGGCTTATTACCCATTTCTGGGTGTGCCAACCTGTTTTGTATACAGATATCGGTAACGATGAAAAATTTGCACCGTGCGTGCGCTTACCAGGCGTCACCGCACGGGCACTCATTCCTGGTATAGAGGGTGCACCACAGGGGTAATTTAATATGAACCTAAACCCAATGAAGAACGTGGTCTACAATAGTTAAAATAATGACATGATAGTAACAACAGTGACTACTCCATTGACAGTTGATTAAAAAATCGTATTTACATAGCTAAAAAAAATAAAAACTCGGTTACACTCATACTACAGTATGTTCAAATAATAACATAACATATGCACAGAGAAAGGTATGTATTAATTCGAAAGTATTTAATTAAATGTCAACTTGATACGAGATATTGTCAACAATGTTATCTAAAGAAATCAAAGCTGTTCTTCTTGAATATTATTTTAGAAATGGAAATAAGTAAGAAACCGGCGAATGGCAATATTCTCTTGCTGCCTGTTACAATGAATTTCAGAAAGATTACATTTCATTATCAATTTTGACAACTTGACTTTTAAATTACATAATGATCAAATATACGTTTCTCTGCTCATAGCCTATTCCGAATTAAGTTTTTTTAATGTACTGTACATGAAAGACAATTTTTCTATAAAACTTTTACTAAAAAAGTATATTGAAAAGTACATGGTCCACAGGCGATGTGGGAGTTTCGAATACAGATATCCAAGATAACGTGGCAAGCACGTGGATCTCTAGAACTGTATGAGATACAAAGTCGGTTAAAGGAGAGAAAGTTGCACCACTAGGAAGTCATTTCAGCGATGTATTATTTATTCAAAAAAAATAAATGAAGTGGCCACTAAATATAGGACCTATTGTAAATTTAGCTTTTTTGCAAATAACTCTCAGCGATGAAGTTAATACTGGATACTGGTTTGCACTTTTACGGCATTTTTTATTTATACTCTTTCATATGACGATGGTCAATGTTCATGAAAAAGGAATCAGTACATCGACAAAAAATATTTTTTTTATTTTATAATTTATACAGAAATTATATATTAGTGTATTTTGTATTATTAGTATTATTCACTCAAATTAATTTTTGATTTGTATAACATTACGACACTTTTAGATATCAAATTTTTTCTTAATAAAGTAGGTAGATACTGATACTAACTGATACGTTTACATTCAAAGTTATGCAGATTGCATACAATAGAGATAGAAGATATATATATATATATATATATATATATATATATATATATATATATATATATATATATATATATATATATATATATATATATATATATATATATATATAAGGTTTGTCCGAACCGTCAGTTCCAGTCAGTTCGGAACTGTTCCAGAATTAGGAGTTCTGCGCATGGCATGTAGAAAAACAAATTCTGAACTGTTCTCTCTTGGACAGGTTCGAACGCTCACATAGATTTAAATTTGCCGGTGCAATATGTAATTTGGCACTTGCATTTGTTTTGACTTGTGTATAACCTAAAATTATTTTTAAAAATGATTGGTCATGAAGAAGGTATGCATAATGAAATAATAAATTGTTATTAAGTAATTATAAATACATATTATATTTTCAGATGTAATTATTGTGCATACCCCACAAAAGGAGTATAAAGAATGGACAACAAATTTAATTTGTTCTTGTGTAACATATAAGCTTATTATTTTATGGTTTTTTTCTTATATTTATCTAGCGTACAATACAATTTAATTTTTTGTTTCCTAATAAAAAGAGTTTTATTTCATTTCAACAAAATCTAATTCTATTTTAAATATTTAAAATTCCTTAACATACTAGCTCAAAATAATAATAATAATAATAATAATAATAATAATAAATAAATAAAATAAATATATCATCACGGCTTATTACTCATTATAATAATAATAACAATAATTATATTGTGGTACAAAAACGCAAACAAAAATGAATTATCTCTTCCATTAAGAGCGCAGGGTACCCATATGTGAAATACGCAAAAACAGGTCTAAGAAAAAAAGGCCCTGTGTACTTATCTTACATTTTACTTAAATCTTTTTTATTTTACCGTATTTAAAAACAATAAATCTATGTTCTTTAAAAAATCATTTTTTTTAAAAAATGTCCTAAAATTAGTAATTTGACTTTAAATAAATGTATTTTCATACTCCATTTTCGGTGTATTATATCTAATTTTAAAAAAATAAACAATAGGAAACTTAGTTCCAACTTTCATAAAACTTTTTGTAAAATTTTTAACAGAAATTAGTACAAATACAGCCTTGTATGTTTTATTTATATTGTTAGAATTTTATACATTCAAATAGGAAAGGTAAATTTAAAGAAAACACACGTGTAGTAAACTTACTATATGTTTATTCACTGACTACCGAACATGAAGTGAAGTGACGGACAAGAACCAGTACAATTAATTATTATATTTTTACAATAAGATTGTGGTCAGTGTTGCCAATAGTTTGAATATTAATATAAATAACAATAATGAATACATATTATAACATCTCCCTTTTATAATTACATACATTATAAATTTTAATAACTATTACAAACATACAAGAAATTTTTAAGCTACATATTTATCAGGAGGTTTAGAAATTCTTCCAGCTCTAGTTACATAAAATTGAGTATTAAATCGTTCATTATTTGTATTACTATTATTTAGATCAGAATTAGAAATTTTGAATCTTGGTTCATTTAGTGATCTTCTAAGGTCAATAGTATTACGTCGTTTTAGACGATTATTTTCATCTTGAATTACAAAAGATCTCGGTGTATTATATTTGCTTACAATTTTTGCAGGTTTCCATGTATTGTTTTCTCTATATGTAACATTTTGGTTTTTGTTAAAATCATGATTTCTAGTTTTACAATTTCTGTCATAATATAATTTGTTTTTATTACCCTTTTCAATTAAAATATCTCTAAAGTTTTTAACAATTTTTGGTTGTAACATATTTGAACGAATTGGTAGTTTTGTTTTTGTAATTCTACTAAATAATAATTGTGATGGTGAATATTTTGTGCCCAATACAGGCGTATTACGATATTCTAAAAGCATTGATTCTATCTCTATATTTCCCTCTTCTGATTTTTTGAGCATATTTTTACAAATACCTACACCCTTTTCAGCTAGACCATTACTTTTTGGATAATAAGGACTTGATGTTCTAATTTTAAAATTCCAGGAATTAGAAAACTGTTGAAATTGAAAGGAATTGAATGGATTGTTATCAGCCACCAATATTTTTGGAATACCATGAGTCGAAAAAATAACTTTTAAAACATTAATGATCTCATTTGCAGTTTTTGTCTTTAATTTAATAAGTTCAATCCATTTAGAATAATAATCGACTAAAACAAGATAATTTGAATTGCTGTATTGTAATATATCACATGCTACTTTTTCAAATGGTAGGCCAGGTATGTCTTGAACTATCATAGGTTCTTTCACATTTTTACGTCTAAATTTTTCACAAATTCTACATTTTGAGATTTCATTTTCAATATCTTTTTGCATGTTTGGCCAATAAAATAATGATTTTGCTCGGCTTAAAGTTTTAGAAATACCAAAATGTGATTCATGTAACATCTTCAATATTTTTGGCCGCAAATTCATTGGAACAATTATTTTATTTTCAAGAAATACTAAATCATCTTCTACATAAATATTATTTTTGAATTTATAATAAAATTTGATGTCGTCATCTACTTTGGATTTATGATTAGGCCAACCATTCTTGAAATTAGTAATTAATTTGTTTAGAACATAATCATTTTTTGATTTTTGTTTAAATTCTGCTTTCATTGGGTCACTCATATTTATTGTATGTATAACTTCGTTTAAACAGTCATCTGTGTCTGTTTTACACGAATTTGAACAAGCTCTGCTTAATGCATCAGCAACGAACATATATTTTCCAGGAGTATATTTTAATTCAATGTCATAATTTGCTAATTTTAACCTAATTCTCTGAAGTCGAACTGAAGCTATTTTATGAATATCTTTTTTCATTATTGTTATTAATGGTAAGTGATCCGTTTGTATTAAAACTTTTCTGCCATAAATATAAGTATGAAATTTTTTACAAGCATACAGGACTGCTAAAAATTCTTTTTCAATTTGTCCGTAATTTATCTCAGTGTCTGTAAGACTTTTTGATGCATAACATACTGGTTTATTTTCTTGCAATAATACACAACCCATTCCGAATTTACTACTGTCTGTTTGTATTGTTATATCTTTGGATTCATCAAAGTTTTGTAATAAAGGAGCATTGCTAATTGTGTTTTTAAGAAAATTAAAGCATTTTGAATGAACATCTTCAAGCCAAACAAATTCAATATTTTTCTTTAGTAATTCTCGTAAAGGTTGAGAATTTTCAGCTAAATTGGGAATAAAATTTCTTAGATAATTAATTAAACCCAAAAATCGTTGTAAATCTTTTTTATTTTTTGGAACATCATAGTCAATGATGGCTTGAATACGATCATTGTCCGGTTCTACCGTTCCTTGCTTAAAAGTATGACCCAAATATTTTATTTCTTCTACTTTATATTGAAATTTAGATTTATTAAATTTAATGTTATAATTACGAGCTCTATTTAATGTATTAATTAATGCTTGATCATGTTCTTCAATTGTGTTTCCATAAATCAATATATCATCAATATAAATGAACACATTATCAATGTCTCCAAATATTTCTGTGTTATACTTTTGAAAAACTTCACTTGAAATTGTTAAACCGAAAGGCAATCTTTTAAATGCATATGTTCCAAACATTGTCGTAAAAGTACATAAATTTTTACTATATTCATCTAATTTTATATGCCAAAATCCATCTTTTAAATCGAGAACTGAAAAATATTTCGCGTTTTGTAATTTATAAGTTAAATCAGATAATGTTGGAATAGTAAAGTAATCTTTTTTAATTGAATTATTTAAGTCCTTGGGATCAAGACATAGCCTTAACGAACCATTTGGTTTCTCTACAATTACTAATTTATTTAACCATCCATTAACATTTTCGGCTTTTTCAATGATATTATTTTGACATAGTTTATCTAATTCATCTTTGACTTTACTTCGTATAATAAATAGATAAATACATTTTTCTTGAATATGTAAATAAATATGAACATATCATCACGGCTTATTACCCATTTCTGGGTGTGCCAACCTGTTTTGTATACAGATATCGGTAACGATGAAAAATTTGCACCGTGCGTGCGCTTACCAGGCGTCACCGCACGGGCACTCATTCCTGGTGTAGAGGGTGCACCACAGGGGTAATTTAATATGAACCTAAACCCAATGAAGAACGTGGTCTACAATAGTTAAAATAATGACATGATAGTAACAACAGTGACTACTCCATTGACAGTTGATTAAAAAATCGTATTTACATAGCTAAAAAAAATAAAAACTCGGTTACACTCATACTACAGTATGTTCAAATAATAACATAACATATGCACAGAGAAAGGTATGTATTAATTCGAAAGTATTTAATTAAATGTCAACTTGATACGAGATATTGTCAACAATGTTATCTAAAGAAATCAAAGCTGTTCTTCTTGAATATTATTTTAGAAATGGAAATAAGTAAGAAACCGGCGAATGGCAATATTCTCTTGCTGCCTGCTACGGCATTTTTTATTTATACTCTTTCATATGACGATGGTCAATGTTCATGAAAAAGGAATCAGTACATCGACAAAAAATATTTTTTTTATTTTATAATTTATACAGAAATTATATATTAGTGTATTTTGTATTATTAGTATTATTCACTCAAATTAATTTTTGATTTGTATAACATTACGACACTTTTAGATATCAAATTTTTTCTTAATAAAGTAGGTAGATACTGATACTAACTGATACGTTTACATTCAAAGTTATGCAGATTGCATACAATAGAGATAGAAGATATATATATATATATATATATATATATATATATATATATATATATAAGGTTTGTCCGAACCGTCAGTTCCAGTCAGTTCGGAACTGTTCCAGAATTAGGAGTTCTGCGCATGTTCTCTCTTGGACAGGTTCGAACGCTCACATAGATTTAAATTTGCCGGTGCAATATGTAATTTGGCACATGCATTTGTTTTGACTTGTGTATAACCTAAAATTATTTTTAAAAATGATTGGTCATGAAGAAGGTATGCATAATGAAATAATAAATTGTTATTAAGTAATTATAAATACATATTATATTTTCAGATGTAATTATTGTGCATACCCCACAAAAGGAGTATAAAGAATGGACAACAAATTTAATTTGTTCTTGTGTAACATATAAGCTTATTATTTTATGGTTTTTTTCTTATATTTATCTAGCGTACAATACAATTTAATTTTTTGTTTCCTAATAAAAAGAGTTTTATTTCATTTCAACAAAATCTAATTCTATTTTAAATATTTAAAATTCCTTAACATACTAGCTCAAAATAATAATAATAATAATAATAATAATAATAATAATAATAATAATAATAATAATAAATAAATAAAATAAATATATCATCACGGCTTATTACTCATTATAATAATAATAACAATAATTATATTGTGGTACAAAAACGCAAACAAAAATGAATTATCTCTTCCATTAAGAGCGCAGGGTACCCATATGTGAAATACGCAAAAACAGGTCTAAGAAAAAAAGGCCCTGTGTACTTATCTTACATTTTACTTAAATCTTTTTTATTTTACCGTATTTAAAAACAATAAATCTATGTTCTTTAAAAAATCATTTTTTTAAAAAAATGTCCTAAAATTAGTAATTTGACTTTAAATAAATGTATTTTCATACTCCATTTTCGGTGTATTATATCTAATTTTAAAAAAATTAACAATAGGAAACTTAGTTCCAACTTTCATAAAACTTTTTGTAAAATTTTTAACAGAAATTAGTACAAATACAGCCTTGTAGACGTTTTCTACAAAATGATAATTTTGGTGTTTTTATTAAATTTATACGCTGTACAGCAGCGACGCCACATAAATTGTGTGTATTTGAGTAAGCTCGTTCCATAGGCGTGCGTGTTGGGCATATTTTAGCTATAGACAAGATTGTCACTTCTTAGTCACTTGTTGTTGCTGTCTATTATAAACTATTTACGTTGATTGTTTTCTACGGTTTTCATTTTGTATTTTTCTGTTTATTATTTCGTTTGCACTTTGCAGTGCTTTTGCAATAAATTATTGCTATAAAATCAGTCTTTTTCAAGACTAAAACCTTTTATTTTATATTTTTCTTTGTATTGTATTTTTATTGTGCATCCATACAAATAGATAATACTAATAGTGACGAAAAACATTATCGGTGAGGGACAATAAACGTCTGCGATTAAATGTTAGGCGAAAGAAATGTCAAAAACTTCAAATTTGGCGAAAACTGTATTTTAAATTTTTAGTTAATTTAAGGTTGTTAGGAATGAAAAATGAAATATAACGTTATTGAGAAATCTGGTGTCACTTATATTTACATTTAGATACATCTATGAGAATTTGTTTGAGATACAAGTATGATGAAACAAATTTTATATAAGCGCGTAAAAGTCATAATGCATGTTGAAAAATTAGAAAAAAGTGGTTGCGTTTACACTAGTAAACAATTTCATATACAAGTTAAGAGAGTACACTTTGTTTATACGAATATTTACACTTTAATTTGAGTTAATTTTTGAAGTTAGATACTCAAAATTTATCGAAACATAATTTGCATTACCTACAACCAACATTAATTTTGAACCAGTTGATGAAAAAACGTGGTAATGAGCTCATACAGGTCAAAGTTTATGTTATTTCTTGATCACTCAAAATGTATGAGGTAATTGTACAGTTTAAGCAAAATGTATGAGCTCTTGTATGAGGCGATGTTTCACGATTTGTTTATTTGACAAGTACCTATCTCACATAAATTTTCATACATGTATCTGAATGTAAATATACCTTTAAAGACATGCTTACTAAGTAATATTATTTGCCTTATTTAACATCACATGAATGATTTTGCAAAGAGCTGTCTTGTACAAATTTCAAATTTGCTAGTTTTGTATCGAGTATTTGCTGCAATGAAAAATATTTAAAAATGCTGAATCGATACAATCATATAATCAATATAGGTAACCAATTACTTGCAGCCTATGCTTGAATTAGAGTAAAAAAATATACTTATGTAATAGGTAACAAATATAATCTATTTTTTGTGTGGTTAGTACTTTTGTTACGACACGAACAGTCATGTGATTTTGTTGACCCTGGCAATTAATATTTTTTTGCTGTAATAAAAAGACTTCTTCTAACTAGAGGGATCAGTGACAAATATACTCAATTTTTGTGTCATTTTTATTAAATTAATTATTAATTTACTAAGTTAATACATGCAGTAACAAAAACAATTATAATTTAATTTAATAATAAGAAGAAGGTATTATAAGCAAAAAAAATAATTTTTTGATAATAAACAAAGAAAATTTTCTTGTAAATAAAAAACATTACTGGTACTATCAAATTCAAGGTCAGCTATACATATAACCAAACGCAAATACTGCTTGCTTGTGGTTTGGACACCATGAGGGATCAAGTTCGAAAAGATTTTTCGGAATGATATTTTTAGGAAGCAAGAAATGGAAGCAAAATGAAATAGGTTTTATGAACACCGTATATAACAGAGGCACAACAGAATAGAAAAAGAAACATTAAAATCTAATTTCACAAATTAAACGGCTTTCACAAATAAAAATTATGTGTACGTTTTCACTTCAAGTTTACAATTTAATGTTGTGTTCAGTTCAAATTTTATTTATACTCAAGTCAAATATTTTTATCTTATATCTATGTGATTTAAATATAATTTCTCAATTTTTTGTATAATATATTTTAATCGATTATTGTCATACGTTATGCAAACTTTTCACTCTAATTCTATACATAAATTTTAACAATACATTGTTTTGTAATCTTAACTAGTATAACTAACATAGAATTGCAATGTAGGTATATTTAATGTTTTATATTTGTTTGTTAATAAACGAAAATAGAAATTAATTTCTTCTATAATTTTAATTTATTGTTTTCATCATATGGCAAGTCTTTTCATTTCGTATAAGTCGGATGACCCCAAAGCAAAACGTTATACGCTGCCAATGAAAAATAGCATGGCGAGACGTAAGAGGGGAATATTCAGCCCCGCCTTCTAGAGGCTGCGTATAGCTAGCAGTCCCCTATTAGCAGACCCTAACGAAAACTATTGCATATTTTTTTGCTATTTATTTGCCAATTAATTACCACAATGCCAATTTTATTGCCACTTTTTTTTAAAAAATACGGGGGGACTGCTAGCTTGACAGTCAACTTAGCAGTCCCCTGGGCTGTAATGCTTTACAATCGAAAATATTAGAGTGTAGGAATTAATTGCCATTTAATTGCCAATTAATTATTGAAGATTTAAATAAAACCAGGCAAAAAATAAAATATATTAATTACCACTATCATTAACATTAGAATTATATTTTTTGTATTCATTTGCATTTTAAATGCTATGCGTATCCTATTTATTAATGCACACATGTCAATAACT
Organism: Harpalus rubripes; assembly: GCA_963082715.1. Lineage (NCBI taxonomy): Eukaryota > Metazoa > Arthropoda > Insecta > Coleoptera > Carabidae > Harpalus > Harpalus rubripes. The sequence goes on along the minus strand of OY720450.1, from coordinate 50,348,775 downwards.
ATATGGATCCATTCATTTTCCATGTAGGATCAATATGGGTGTGCATAGCTTCCATTTGGATCATAAACGATGCACATGAATCCATCTAATTTTTACTCAACAATTCCAAAACTATCTCAGCAGAACATATAAAATGTATTGTAACATAAAGCATAAACATTTAAGCTTTTTGATCTCGCCGACCTGCCAGCGCATTTTAACCCATTAAGGACCAAGCATTGAAATAATAATTAATTCCACCAGCAGAACCCAACAAACTGTACTCTACCAAAATGTTATACAATAATTAATAATCAAATAGCTTTATGAATTAATTGCTTTGGCAGAACCCTACAAACTACACTCTAACATTATACATGGACTGTAATAAATCAGTATAAACAATATTTGATTTAATTACCACTTAGTAACCGATTAAAACAATATTATTTGGGAATGAATCAATATACCTTACTTTTCATCTAAAATTAAGCTTTATAAATTAACTGCTTTAGCAGAACCCTACAAACTACACTCTAACATTATACTTAGACTGTAATAAATCAGTATAAATAATACTTGATTTAATTACCACTTAGTAACCGATTAAAACAATATTATTTGGGAATGAATCAATATACCTTACTTTTCATCAAAAATTAAGCTTTATAAATTAATTGCTTTAGCAGAACCCTACAAACTACACTCTAACATTATACTTAGACTGTAGTAAATCAGTATAAACAATATTTGATTTAATTACCACTTAGTAACCAATTAAAACAATATTATTTGGGAATGAATGAATATACCTTACTTTTCATCAAAAATTAAGCTTTATAAATTAATTACTTTAGCAGAACCCTACAAACTACACTCTAACATTAGACTTAGACTGTAGTAAATCAGTATAAACATTATTTGATTTAATTACCACTCAGTAACCGATTAAAACAATATTATTTGGAAATGAATCAATATACCTTACTTTTCATCAAAAATTAAGCTTTATAAATTAATTGCGTTATCAGAATCCTACAATCTACACTCTAACATTATACTTAGACTGTAGTAAATCAGTATAAACAATATTTGATTTAATTACCACTTAGTATCCGATTAAAACAATATTATTTGGGAATGAATCAATATACCTTACTTTTCATCAAAAATTAAGCTTTATAAATTAATTGCGTTAGCAGAACCCTACAAACCACATTCTAACATTATACCTAGACTGTAGTAAATCAGTATAAACAATATTTGATTTAATTACTACTCAGTAACCGATTAAAACAATATTATTTGGAAATGAATCAATATACCTTACTTTTCATAAAAAATTAAGCTTTATAAATTAATTGCGTTAGCAGAACCCTACAAACTACACTCTAACATTATACTTAGACATTAGTAAATCAGTATAAACAATATTTGATTTAACTACCACTCAGTAACCGATTAAAACAATATTATTTGGAAATGAATCAATATACCTTACTTTTCATCAAATATTAAGCTTTATAAATTAATTGCGTTAGCAGAACTCTACAAAATACACTCTAACATTATACTTAGACTGCAATAAATCAGTATAACCAATATTTGATTTAATTACCACTTAGTAACCGATTAAAACAATATTATTTGGGAATGAATCAATATACCTTACTTTTCAGCAAAAATTAAGCTTTATAAATTAATTGCGTTAGCAGAACCCTACAAACTACACTCTAACATTATACTTAGACTGTAGTAAATAAGTATAAACAATAATTGATTTAATTACGACTCAGTAACCGATTAAAACAATATTATTTCGAAATGAATCAATATACCTTACTTTTCATCAAAAATTAAGCTTTATAAATTAATTGCGTTATCAGAACCCTACAATCTACACTCTAACATTATACTTAGACTGTGGTAAATCAGTATAAACAATATTTGATTTAATTACTACTTAGTATCCGATTAAAACAATATTATTTGGGAATGAATCAATATACCTTACTTTTCATCAAAAATTAAGCTTTATAAATTAATTGCGTTAGCAGAACCCTACAAACCACACTTTAACATTATACTTAGACTGTAGTAAATCAGTATAAACAATATTTGATTTAATTACTACTTAGTAACCGATTAAAACAATATTATTTGGGAATGAATCAATATACGTTACTTTTCATCAAAAATTAAGCTTTATAAATTAATTGCTTTAGCAGAACCCTACAAACTACACTCTAACATTATACATGGACTGTAATAAATTAGTATAAACAATATTTGATTTAATTACCACTTAGTAACCGATTAAAACAATATTATTTGGGAATGAATCAATATACCTTACTTTTCATCAAAAATTAAGCTTTATAAATTAATTGCTTTAGCAGAACCCTACAAACTACACTCTATCATTATACATGGACTGTAATAAATCAGTATAAACAATATTTGATTTAATTACCACTTAGTAACCGATTAAAACAATATTATTTGGGAATGAATCAATATACCTTACTTTTCATCAAAAATTAAGCTTTATAATTTAATTGCGTTAGCAGAACCCTACAAACTACACTCTAACATTATACTTAGACTGTAGTAAATCAGTATAAACAATATTTGATTTAATTACCACTCAGTAACCGATTAAAACAATATTATTTGGAAATGAATCAATATACCTTACTTTTCATCAAATATTAAGCTTTATAAATTAATTGCTTTAGCAGAACCCTACAAACTACACTCTAACATTATACTTAGACTGTAGTAAATCAGTATAAACAATATTTGATTTAATTACCACTTAGTAACCGATTAAAACAATATTATTTGAGAATGAATCAATATACCTTACTTTTCATCAAAAATTAAGCTTTATAAATTAATTGCTTTAGCAGAACCCTACAAACTACACTCTAACATTATACATGGACTGTAATAAATCAGTATAAACAATATTTGATTTAAATACCACTTAGTAACCGATTAAAACAATATTATTTGGGAATGATTCAATACACCTTACTTTTCATAAAAATCAAGCTTTATAAATTAATTTTATTTATGTGCATGGTGCTTTTTCAAAAATGGCATGTAATCGTGGTCGGCCAGTTAAAGTTAATAAAGAAATAATAACTAATACTATCCATCAATTTCAAAAGGATATTTTTCATAAAAATACGAATATTATTAAGAACAAAAATGACGAAATTTGGGATAAAATAAAAATTGCATTGGGAAACAAAATTAGCAGCAAATCAATATATACATACGCTTGTAGATATATAAGAACAATTTTAAATAAAAATAAGGAATGCCTAGAAGAATATGATTCTTGAAGCAGTCATTCGGATAATCTACAAAACGATACTGTGGGTTCAGAAATTACTAATGGTGACACTGATGACATTATTGAGCTCGAAATAAAATGGACCAGGAAAAATTTAAACAATTAGTTGAATGTTACGATGTAAAGTCTAAAAAATCAAGGAGTGGGAAAATATTGCGTAGGAGACTGATCCCTGGAGAGTATCAGGAAGTCATTTCCAACGAATTTTATTTATTACAGTCTAAGCATAATGGTAGAATGTAGTTTGTAGGGTTCTGATGAAACAATTAATTTATAAAGATTAATTATTGATGAAAAGTAAGGCATATTGATTCATTTCCAAATAATATTGCTTTAATCGGTTACTAAGTGGTAATTAAAACATATATTGTTTATACTGTTTGATTATTGTTTAAACATAATGATACAATGTAGTTTGTAGGGTTCTGCTAAAGCAATTAATTTATAAAGCTTAATTTTTAATGAAAAGTAAGGTATATTGATTCATTCCCAAATAATATTGTTTTAATCGGTTACTAAGTGGTAATTAAATCAAATATTGTTTATTCTGATTTATTACAGTCTAAGTATAATGTCAGAGTGTAGTTTGTAGGGTTCTGCTAAAGCAATTAATTTATATAGCTTAATTTTTAATGAAAAGTAAGGTATATTGATTCATTCCCAAATAATATTGTTTTAATCGGTTACTAAGTGGTAATTAAATCAAATATTGTTTATTCTGATTTATTACAGTCTAAGTATAATGGTAGAGTGTAGTTTGTAGGGTTCTGCTAAAGCAATTAATTTATAAAGCTTAATTTTTGATGAAAAGTAAGGTATATTGATTCATTCCCAAATAATATTGTTTTAATCGGTTACTAAGTGGTAATTAAATCAAATATTGTTTATACTGATTTATTACAGTCCATGTATAATGTTAGAGTGTAGTTTGTAGGGCTCTGCTAAAGCAATTAATTTATAAAGCTTAATTTTTGATGAAAAGTAAGGTATATTGATTCATTCCCAAATAATATTGTTTAAATCGGTTACTAAGTGGTAATTAAATCAAATATTGGTTATACTGATTTATTACAGTGTAAGTATAATGGTAGAGTGTAGTTTGTAGGGTTCTGCTAAAGCAATTAATTTATAAAGCTTAATTTTTGATGAAAAGTGAGGTATATTGATTCATTCCCAAATAATATTGTTTTAATCAGTTACTAAGTGGTAATTAAATCAAATATTGGTTATACTGATTTATTACAGTCCAAGTATAATGTTAGAGTGTAGTTTGTAGGGTTCTGCTAAAGTAATTAATTTATATAGCTTAATTTTTGATGAAAAGTAAGGTATATTGATTCATTCCCAAATAATATTGTTTTAATCGGTTACTAAGTGGTAATTAAATCAAATATTGGTTATACTAATTTATTACAGTCCATGTATAATTCTAGAGTGTAGTTTGTAGGGTTTTGCTAAAGCAATTAATTTATAAAGCTTAATTTTTGATGAAAAGTAAGGTATATGGATTCATTCCCAAATAATATTGTTTTAATCGGTTACTAAGTGGTAATTAAATCAAATATTGGTTATACTGATTTATTACAGTCTAAGTATAATGTTAGAGTGTAGTTTGTAGGGTTCTGCTAAAGCAATTAATTTATAAAACTTAATTTTTTATGAAAAGTAAGATATATTGATTCATTCCCAAATAATATTGTTTTAATCGGTTACTAAGTGGTAATTAAATCAAATATTAGTTATACTGATTTATTACAGTCCACGTATAATGTTAGAGTGTAGTTTGTAGGGTTCTGCTAAAGCAATTAATTTATAAAGCTAAATTTTTGATGAAAAGTAAGGTATATTGATTCATTCCCAAATAATATTGTTTTAATCGGTTACTAAGTGGTAATTAAATCAAATATTGTTTATACTGATTTATTACAGTCCATGTATAATGTTAGAGTGTAGTTTGTAGGGTTCTGCTAAAGCAATTAATTTATAAAGCTTAAGTTTTGATGAAAAGTAAGGTATATTGATTTATTCCCAAATAATATTGTTTTAATCGGTTACTAAGTGGTAATTAAATCAAGTATTATTTATACTGATTTATTACAGTCTAAGTATAATGTTAGAGTGTAGTTTGTAGGGTTCTGCTAAAGCAGTTAATTTATAAAGCTTAATTTTAGATGAAAAGTAAGGTATATTGATTCATTCCCAAATAATATTGTTTTAATCGGTTACTAAGTGGTAATTAAATCAAATATTGTTTATACTGATTTATTACAGTCCATGTATAATGTTAGAGTTTAGTTTGTAGGGTTCAGCCAAAGCAAATAATTCATAAAGCTATTTGATTATTAATTATTGTATAACATTTTGGTAGAGTACAGTTTGTTGGGTTCTGCTGGTGGAATTAATTATTATTTCAATGCTTGGTCCTTAATGGGTTAAAATGCGCTGGCAGGTCGGCGAGATCAAAAAGCTTAAATGTTTATGCTTTATGTTACAATACATTTTATATGTTCTGCTGAGATAGTTTTGGAATTGTTGAGTAAAAATTAGATGGATTCATGTGCATCGTTTATGATCCAAATGGAAGCTATGCACACCCATATTGATCCTGTTATATCGCAGGATTGACAAATCACACAATACTCGTTATTAATTATGTGGTTTATTACAAAAGCTTGGATTACGTACAAAATAGGTGGTTGTGTGTATCTGGTTACAATAATCTGAAGTTAGCTACTCTACTGTCTCTGTATCTGTTGTATGTGTGTTTTTAGTGTTCATCCAAATCCCCCAGATCTTAAGGCGCGTTCTCAACATTCCTTCCCCTCAAGATTGTGTACGTAGTCCCTCAGGTACTCTGGCTTGTTGCGAACTCTGGTTGATCGCCAAGGGCCCACAGGAACTTGCGGATCTTCTGCAGGGCTCCTCACATCAGGACTTAGAACCGGATCTTCCATTTCCCTCAGTGGTGTCGGCACCGGCTCGTCGGGGCTCTGTTCAGGAACACTTCCGGAATCTTGGACCCTCTCTTCTTCTGGATGATGTGGAACTTGTTGACTAACGAGTTGGCGTCCTCTGGATTTATCTAACCACACTTGATCAATGTGTCTTCTCTGGATGCCTTCTGGTGTACCAATCACCAGATTCCTCGTTCCGGCTTCTTCTACCACACCTGGCTTCCACATCTCTCCTTTTCCGTAATTCCGATATAGTACCTCAGTACCTATCTCGAACTTCCTTGCTGGTATATGCTTCACTGCTTCTTTTCCCCCAGCTGGCGATGATTCTGGATGAAGTCTGTCCAGTAGTGTTGCCAACCTCCTTCCCATCAGAAGTTCTGCTGGAGACCTTCCTGTAGATTCGCATGGAGTTGTTCTCAAGGCCAAGAGTACATTGTTTATTTCCCATTTCCAGTCTTGAACTGGAACCTTCTTCAATAAATGTTTTACTGTTTGGACCATCCTCTCGGCTAACCCATTTGTTGCTGGATGAAAAGGCGCCGATTGAATGAATTCGATTCCTTGACTTCTGAGATATTCCTTCACCTCCGTAGCGACAAACCCAGTTCCATTGTCTGAAACTATGGTATCAGGTAATCCGTGCCGCGCAAAGATCTCTCTCAAGTTGTCGATGACTGTTTTTGCTGAAAAAGATCCGCTGGTCTCGATTACTTCTGGCCACTTCGAATACGAGTCCACCACTATCAGGAACGTATGTTTGTGAGTTGGGCCAGCGAAATCCATGTGAATCCTTGACCACGGTTTGTCAGTTTTTGGCCAAGTTACTGGTTTACTTTTTCTTGGGAAATTGCGCTCTTCCCTGCAATTCTCACAATCCGAAATCATTGCTTCTATATTTCGGTCAATTCCCGGCCACCACACATAACTTCGAGCAATGGCTTTGGTACGAGTCATCCCTTGATGAACCTTGTGTAGCAGCTTGAATACGTGAGGTCTGAGTTTCCGAGGCACGATTACTCGACTTCCCCACAAAACACAACCTCGATGTACTGATAGCCCCTCTCTTCTAGCTTTAATTGCGATAAACGGTTCAGTATTTGGAAGACCATCCACTGTACCATGAAGAACTGCACGCTTCACTCTGCTCAATTCTAAGTCTTTGTCTGTCTCTTCTTCTATGTTTCTGCCCGTCAGTGGAGAATCTTCTGGAGCTTCTTCCAGCAAGAGCACTCCTGCTGGTTCTGGGATGTCCTCTTCGTTGCTGGGCAATGGTAATCTGCTACACGCATCAGCATTTTGGTGATATTTTCCAGGTCTGTATTTCAAAATGTACTCATATCCTCCGAGTACTAGCGACCAACGAAGCATTCTCGGTGACAACGTATCGGGTGTCAATTTGCCTTCCTGTAGGATTCCGAGTAAAGGCTTATGGTCTGTAAATATTGTTACACTGCGACCCCAAATGTATCTATGAAACTTCTTCACTCCAAACATTATTGAAAGTGCTTCCTTGTCTAATTGGGCATAGTTTTTTTCTGCAGGCTTCAGTGTTCTCGATCCAAAGGCTATAGGAGCTTCTGATCCATCCGGCATTAGGTGTGAAAGCACTGCTCCTACCCCATACGATGACGCATCGCATGCCAAGATCAGTGGTTTCTCTGGGTCATAGTGTGTCAGCACTTGGTCGGACGTAATTACATTTTTTACCTCTTGAAAACTTTTCTCCTGTTGAGAGCCCCATTCCCAAACAACATCAGAGTGTAATAACCTGTTCAAAGGTTCGAGTAACTCTGATTTGTTACGAATGAATCGTTCGTAAAAATTTACCAGACCCAAAAAGGATTCCAGTTGACTTTTATCTTTTGGTGTTGCTGCTTGGCGAATGGCCTGTAGTTTGTCTTAGGTAGGGTGTACCCCTTCCTGATCCAACTAAAAACCCAAATAAGTCACTGCGACTTTTGCAAATTCACATTTCCCGAGTTTCACTCGTAGACCGTTTTTCTGAAGTACCGAGAAAACAGCTATCACCCGCTGCCAGTGTTCCTCTTCAGTCCTACCGGTTATTAGTATATCATCGAGATATACCACAACTCCGGGAATCCCCTTCAGCAAGTTCTCCATCAACCGCTGGAACAACGCCGGCGCCGATGAAATTCCAAATGGCAATCTTTTTACTCGAAAAAGTCCCTTCGTCGTGTTCATGGTGAGGATTCTCGAAGATTCTTCATCTACAGTTACTTGCGTATAAGCCCGATCTAAATCTATTTTTGTGAACCACTTTCCTCCTGCTAAAGTTGTCAATGCTTCGGTGATGCTAGGTAGTGGATATACTTCGTTCTTGATTACTGTGTTGATCGTTCCCTTGTAGTCTCCACAAATGCGTACGTCTCCTGCTGCCTTCGGAACTGGAACCACTGGAGTTGCCCATGACGATTGCTTGACCGGTTCTAAGACCCCTTCGGTGACCATTTTTTCAATCTCATTTTCAACCTTGTTCTGCAATGCAAAGGGAATTTGGCGATGTCTCTTGAAGATTGGTTGTGCCTTTTCTTCTATGTCAATATGCACCGGCTCTCCCGAATATTTCCCTAGTTCCTCTGTAAAAACGTCGGCAAATCCTCGTAGTTGAGGCGGAATTCTCTCTGCATTCATCATGTTCAATTTCTCGATCGAAATGTTGAGCTTTTTGAACCAGTTCCTTCCCAGCAGATTTGGTCCATTTTCTTTCATTACCAAAAGTGGCAATTTTGCTTTTATATCCCCGAACTTCACGTTGACCATAAACTCTCCCAAGATTGTCAACTTCTGTTTTGACCATGTTTCCAGGGTAACGTCGGAGTCCTCCAATTCGTCCTCGGTTGCCCATAATCGGTTGAACGTATCCCGTCCGATGACTGTGCGTCCAGCTCCGGAGTCGATTTCCATGGTAACGTCCTTCCCGTCAAGTTGCACTTGCTCCAAGTAGGGCCCGTCTCCTGACTCACTTCCGAGGCGGAAAAGATACTTGTCATACTGACTTTTCGTAGTTTCGGTTCGATGACACGCCTTAGATGTCTTCAGTGCTTTATTTCCTTCTTCTTTGCCTTTTTTCTCGCTTTTTTTCTTCAGGAAACAAGCTTTCTCCAGATGACCAACCTTCCCACAAAAATGACATGTTATTTTTCCAAATTTGCAAGTTTTTGGTGAGTGGTCACCTTCACACCTGAAACATGGTTTATTTTTAGTTTTCTCTTGTTTAGAAGAATCTTGTTGGAATCTCTTGTTGGAAGAGTCTACTTTCATGACAGCGTTTGTTGAACTATGTTTCAATTCTGCCGCATTCTTATAAGCCGCCTCAGCAGCTAGTGCTTCATCGTAGACTTTTTTGTAGGTTAGGTTACTGTCTGCCAACAGCCTTTGTTGTAACCTACTATCACTCATGCCACAAATTAGTCTATCTAGAAGTTGGTCTTCTAAATTCTCAAATTTACAGTGTTCACTCAGTTTTCGCAATTCTGCTAAATATTCTGTAATAGACTCACCCGCTTTTTGTTCTCGTCTATAGAATTTGAACCGTTGTACAAATTTACTTGGCTTTGGCGTGAAATGAGTGGACAGTTTTTCCACCGCCTGTTCATAGGTTAGGTCCGTCGGTTTCGTTGGCGTCGCCAACGAACGTAGGATTGTGTATACCTCTTTACCACACGCAGAAAACAAAATAGCTTTCTTCTTCGCAGGATCCGTGATCTCATTTGCTTCGAAGTAAAACTCAAGTTGCTCTTTGTAAACCTCCCAGGCTTCGGAATTTCCTGGAATGAACTCTGCTACCGAGCCCACTGTGCCGATCACTCGCGTTGTCGTCGCGGCCGCTTCTTGGTTCGCCATCCTCGTCGCCAATTTGTTATATCGCAAGGATTGACAAATCACACAATACTCGTTATTAATTATGTGGTTTATTACAAAAGCTTGGATTACGTACAAAATAGGTGGTTGTGTGTATCTGGTTACAATAATCTGAAGTTAGCTACTCTACTGTCTCTGTATCTGTTGTATGTGTGTTTTTAGTGTTCATCCAAATCCCCCAGATCTTAAGGCGCGTTCTCAACAGATCCTACATGGAAAATGAATGGATCCATATAGTTATTGACATGTGTGCACTAATAAATAGGATACGCATAGCATTTAAAATGCAAATGAATACAAAAAATATAATTCTAATGTTAATGATAGTGGTAATTAATATATTTTATTTTTTGCCTGGTTTTATTTAAATCTTCAATAATTAATTGGCAATTAAATGGCAATTAATTCCTACACACTAATATTTTCGATTGTAAAGCATTACAGCCCAGGGGACTGCTAACTTGACTGTCAAGCTAGCAGTCCCCCCGTATTTTTTTAAAAAAAAGTGGCAATAAAATTGGCATTGTGGTAATTAATTGGCAAATAAATAGCAAAAAAATATGCAATAGTTTTCGTTAGGGTCTGCTAATAGGGGACTGCTAGCTATACGCAGCCCCTTCTAGACGTTCAGATTCTACCTCACCCTTTACACCCCAAATGCAGCAGAAACTGTTCGTCAACATCACCTACAGCCTTAAACAGCAGTTCTGCTATATAATTTCTTCTGGCTGCACCAACCCTATCATCATTTATTTTATTATAGTTTTTCGAGTGTAAATCCTAATAAAATATTATTCAACATTGATAATAAATTAATAACATTGATAATAAATTAATAACAGACATTACACAAAAAAACTTACCTTAAGAAAAATAAATAACAATAGAAAATGAAGGAAACTAGTACATTAATAGCTATTATTTCCTAGCATTCAAGCTTCTGCTTCTAAATCACAAACAAAATTCCTATACTTTTCATTGCGCATGCTCAGAATTTGAAATACCTGCTCTCTAGCAAGAACTGGTAGAACCGTTCCATGAGAATTTGAATTTAAAATTCAACACGTCCGAACGCTGAACTGATAGTTCTCAGAATTTCGAATTTAAGAAGTACGGGGTACGAACGCTTTTAAGTGAAATGCGCAGGCTCATTAGTTCGCAAACTGCTTAGAACTGACGGTTCGAACAAACCTAATGGTAATACCACACTTTATAAAAGTTGTAATACCAGTTAAGAGGTAATATCATTTAAAAAGTGGTAGTACCAGTTATAAAATTCCTAATTTGATGTTCGTATGATCAACTAATTATAATATAGAGGTGAAAACATTTTATTTTAAATAATATTTTTACCATTTGGCTCTTCGTTGCATTCGTAGTAAGTGTGATGACATTTTTACGACAAGCTGTATTAGCCTTAAATTCCGGTGCCTTAAAATCAACGTTGTTTCCAAATGGGGGTCCTGAATGGATCCCAGGTTTTTAATGGATTAATTAATAATATATTTAAATTTATTGTCAAAGAAATAGGATCTACAATAATAAATAATGAAGTAAAGCTTAAAATATTTTCATAATAATCGATAATAAACGTATAAAAATAAAAACGATGTATCTATATAACCTCCAAAGGTTAACTGACATATACATAAACGCAGGGCAGCCAACTTTACGTATTACACAAATGCAACAAAGAAACAATGGTGGGGTCCACAATGTCCCCCCATCCGGACTTTAAGGGTTAGCGGTACTAGGCAGATATAGAACGAATGGAAAAAGCGACACTAGCGACAACATAGTCTATTCGTGAGATTTTTAAACGGAATCTCTCGTGAATACAAACTACAACGACCTTAATTTTGCTTGTTGGTTACTTGTTGTGTCATGAATCAGACAAATGAATTTTTACACTTACTAGAAAACTACCACTTTTCGTTACTTGTTCTTTTATTCCGAAACATAGTTTAATTTTGATACTGATTTATGAACCTATAAGTATAAGTTGAAATTATTATTGTATAGAAGTGGTTACTTAGCATAATTATACCTATCATTTGAATATGAAAGAAAAATTATCTTTATGTATATCACTAGAGAAGATTAGATGTACAAAACAATTTTAAAATAAGAGTGTTGATTATATATCCAAATGTATTATTGATATTTTGTTTCCAATCGCCGGGCTTTTGCTCTACTTTACCGCCCGCAGGGTGTAATATTTTAGATTCTGCCATGGTAATGATTCAGTAGTCATACTATACCTATATAAGCGGATGCGAGCAATATATAATCAAATCATTTATATTATTCGTGAGTGTTATTCAGAATAATAATAAAAAATATTTATTTTAGCTTCGAGAACAGGGATATTCAAAAATTTCTTCAATAAATGACTACATTATGATACCTGTAAATCAATTACAAAAATATACAGACAGTAAAAATAAAATAAAGGCACCAACAAATTTATGGAAAACATATATACAAAATTTATTTAGTGTATTAAATGTATCTTTGGATTTAGATAATAACCAAGAAATATTAACTCAAGCGTCAAATAAAGACTACTTTGCAGATATAGCAGGCATCTTAACTAAAGAGTTAGATGCCAAAATAGAAATCTGGGCTTGGTGGAAAGCGGCTGCAAATCTTATAATACATACTACAACTGACGCAAAAAATAATTTAAATAAATTACTAAAAAGTCTGGAAGGGGATGTAACACAATCCGAGTAAGTATTTAGCAAGTTAATTTTAATTAGTAATACAAATTTATGGCGAATTTTCTACACGTTCGTATACATAAATTTCAAAACAAGAATTTGCTTCAGTGATTATTCATATATGCTTTTCTTCTTGTGGGTTCAAATTCCGCCGGCTAGCATTCTTTACTCTCCTTAATTTAAATCATTTACAAAATCGCACTTACATTCATCTTCATCTACTATAAATAATTAAAGTTATTCTTACCATGTTACAGTGAAGAGGTCTGCGCAACTATAACAAAATCTTTTATGGACTACGCTGTTGCATATACTCTGGCAGATAAGTCATTTATCAATTCTACTAAACCAAAGGTGATTACTTAATTAATGAAAGTCATTTCATAATCATAAAACTAAATTTCAGGTAGTTGCAATGTGGAAAAATATAAGAAATGCATTTGAATCTCGAGTACAACATATTACTTGGATGAACGATGCGACAAAGAAGTTAACTATAGAAAAAAGCCGAGCAATGGGAGATTTTATTGGATATCCAGAATGGATGACCAAGAAAGACTTGTTAGAAAAATATTATTCAGGAGTAAGTATGGTTAGCATTTAGCTGAGGTACAAGAGGTGTATATACCTACGGTAAATAGATATTGATAAGAAATGAAAATATGTCCCCGTCTGACAACATTCTTAGCGAAATTGAAATAATAATTATTGACAAAATTTCATATAAGTTTAACATTTGATATAGTATTTTTTTCTTTATTACAACTCAAAGTTTTTAAAAAGTATTTAAAATACAAAAATATTAAAAATAATAGCCACTGGGTTAATATAAAATGTCCAGTGGCGCTCAAGATATATTCTATGGTTGCCTTACGAGCATACCTTACGCCCCTGCTGGAGATTAGAATAATTAATTTCTTTATGATTGATTAAGAAATAATTCAGCATGACAAATACTTTTATCGACTTGAATATACATAGTAATCTAAATAAGAATCCATCCAAAGAAAAAATTACAGTAGCTATCTAGTTAATTACTTGTAGATGTCTCAATTTAAAATTTGATGTTAGTATATTGTTCATGTACACAAACATAATATTTCTTAATTGGGAACCTTTACGAAAAATAATTTTAATTTTTTATTTTATAAGCTTTTTATTGATGTGTATCAGCGGTTTTAATATTTTTAACTTGCTAACTCCCCCCAATATATTATTTATTATTGCCAACCCTTTATGTGAAATCATACAGGGTATAATATAATTTAATTTATAGAAGTAGAAACTTTACGGGGTAAAGTAAACATTAAATAGTACTTACGACAAATAAATTTATGTAACACATTATGAACGTATAATGGTTCTTAAGTCATAACGTAGGATATATTAATATAATTTATAATTCAAGTGTTTGCTATAAAAATACTCACGTGTCCGGTGTCCGATCTGCACATAATGCATATTCGTATACAGACAACTTCATATTATTTTTCAACACTGCATGAAATAATAATACTGTTTTTTATTCGAGGACGGGCGCCATTACATACATAAATTTTGTTGGGTACCCCCTAATCCTAGAACATCTTGGGGAACCCCCAGTAGACAATGGCGAACCACCGGGTGGGCACCGCTGTCAGATTCTATTGTTTTAACATGATTTTAATATTAATTAAAAATTTAACGCCAAAACTTATTGTTTTATTCAATTTTTCATAAAAAAATGATAATCGAAAAAACCCATTGTCAATAATATCAATGAAAAAATAATTTGCTAGAAGAATGGCAAAATAAGTCAAAAATTGTAATGATTAAAATGTGTTGAAAAGGTCAACTTTCTTTTACTGATACAAAAATGTATTTCTTATGCATGATATTTGAAGAACATAATTTTTAAAATACAGACTAAAATTATAGAATGACACACCTAGCTGTGATGACATTTGTCTTTAATATATAAAAATTATTTCAGATTAAAATTAATGCAAGCACTTATTTAGAGAATTTAATAGAAACAATAAAATTCACCAGGAGCCGCACTTTGGAGCATTTAAATTTAGAAAATAATAAAAGTTGGAATGTTAATCCACTAAAAGTAAATGCTTACAACAACATTCTTGGTAATGCCATTAGTAAGTTAAATTAAGATTATTACTATAGAGGGTTTCTCTATAAGCTTGCTCCTATTGGTAACTTTTTTATTTGAAGAGGTACGAGGTTGATTAAATAAGCAAAATTGTGCCATTTTCAATAAGAAAATTGGTGATATTATCAAAGCAAAAATTGTATCAGCGGTTCCCAAAATATGGGACAATATATATATATATATATATATATATATATATATATATATATATATATATATATATATATATATATATATACCATATATATATACAGGGTGGTGGCGGTTAGGGGTGAACATAGGGATTTAACATGGGATTTTAGTTTTTTGCAATTTCCTGCTCTGCTGTTCATTTTACGGCAAAAACTGTAGAGTACAAAATTGTTCAGAATTAAAAATTGCATATAAAAATGTATTTACATTTACTATTATGTTTTTGGTTACTTCACAATTTTAAAAAGAAATTTCAAAATTTCTGTTAATTTGTAGCAATAGCCATGACTTATAACTCAAATGTTCAAACATGATAATGTCATTCAATTTATGTCAAATTTTCGAAATTTTCTCTAATAAAAAGTTAATTTAATAATGAATGTTTATTCGAATAAGGAACGAGTTTTCATTATAAAAAATTATTATGGTGGAAATAGTTTTAAAAGAATACGTGATTTGTTTTCCATAAAGTACGAAAATACACCAATTTCTATTATAGCACCAATTTCTAAAGTTGTTAAAAAATTTGAGAACACAGCTAGTGTAGCTGTGAACGAAGGTAATGAAGGAAATAATAATAATAATAATAATAATAATAATAATAATAATAATAATAATAATAATAATAATAATAATAAAAATAGAAGACATTATAACGAAGTGAATGAAGAAATGGTATTGGCTATGATAAATCAAAATTCTACATTGATACATTTGGAATTGGTTTATTATTAAATGGTATACCTAATAAAAAATGCGTATTAAAATTAAAAGTTGTTTGTTTTTATTTAATTTTTAAGTTAGATTAACGCATGGTTGACGTTTAAAAATAATTTTTGACAGCCAGAAAAAATAAATTCCATGGCTATTGCTACAAAATAACAGAAATTTTGAAATTTCTTTTTAATATTGTGAAGAAACCAAAAACATAATAATAAATGTAAATACATTTTTGTATGCAATTTTTAATTCTGAACAATTTTGTACTCTACAGTTTTTGCCGTAAAAAGAACAGGAGAGCAGGAAATTGCAAAAAACTAAAATCCCATGTTAAATCCCTATATTCACTCCTAACCGCCACCACCCTGTATAATACATAATTAATTCAGCCAATGGCATTTAAGAATATTACTTAGTGATAAGCGCGACGTAATATAATCCCTCTTGTATTTCGCTGTGTCCCAAATGTAATGTCGTCATAATAACCAGCCGTTGTTTTATTTATCAACAAATGTCAAAAAAAAAATTTTGTCTGTAAATATATTCATTATAAAATCATAACGAATATCAACATATTGTTTTGGAATACCAGGCCTCACAATACATATATTTTATAATACTTGAACACACACTTAATATTATATATGATTATTAATTATTATAATAATTTACCAGTAATGCAAAAATAAATAAATGATGAAAAATGCAAAATACATAAAACGTATGTAGGAAAATTTTAATAGTACCTTGTTGTTGATTGGGTTACGACACGTATTACAATAAATGCGCTAATTTATCTTCTCGTGTAAAGTGTCACTTTACACACTTGTGACGTGCATAACTAATATCACACTTATATGTACTCGTATCTACATAAGAGTATATCAATTAATTATATTTTTAACTTTTGTTTCAAATAAAATAAATAAGAAAGTAGATGATTTTGTTGTTGCTTAGCAACTTTAAAGCCCGGCGTGTTTAATGCTGCGTTTTTACTACTCTATAGTTTTTACCGTAAAATGAACAGGAGAGCAGGAAATTTCAAAAAACTAAAATCCCATGTTAAATCCCTATGTTCACCCCTAACCGCCACCACCCTGTATATTAATATATATTGGGTGATTTTTTTCAAGGTGTAAATAAAAAAAAATGTTTCCATGGCTTACTTCCCTAAATTAACTAGACACAGTATCAGCGGTTCCCAAAATATGGGACTAATATATATATATATATATATATATATATATATATATATATATATATATATATATATATATATATATATATATATATATATATATATATATATATATATATATATATTGGGTGATTTTTTCAAGGTGTAAATAAAAAAAATGTTTCCATGGCTTACTTGCCTAAATTAACTAGAAACAGTATATTTTTTTAAAAAAATTTAAACGTAAAAACTTGTTTGAAATAATTGTACATAAACAAAATTACCTTATTTAAACGACAAAACATACCTTTCTATTAACAGAATAAAAATATATGGTTCCATTTAAAAAGTATACATTTTGTCAAATATTTTAGGAACCGCTGATATATTTTTTTTTGTTGATATAACCAATTTTCTTATTGAAAATGGCACAATTTTGCTCATTTAACCAACCTCGCACCTCTTCAAATAAAAATAAACAATAGGGAGCAAGCTTATAGAGACATCCTATATACGTATTATGTTAATGTATTTAAGAAAAATAATATTTTTTCAGCTATACCAATGGCGATAATAAATTATCCATTTTATAATAGAGGTTTAGAGTAAGTATGATACATATTATTCATTATGTATGTAATAAGCAATGACACCGGTAAATTATAAACTTATTCATATAAATATCCTTACATAAACATAAATCGGAATAAATGGCATGCTATAATCACTTCACATTCACACGGGGAACGAGAAAGATATTAAAAAGAATTTTGATAGAAAATTATTATACATTCCCGTAGACTATAGTTACAGCAATTTCTAAATTTTTAACAAGGTACATATAATAATTACTTTTTTAAAATTATTAGTATCTTGTGCATGTACTCGGCATGTGTCATACTGTAACAAGTGTTTACTTAATTAATTAAAATTAATTTCTTTTTACTGAAGATGTCGCAATCATGTTATATTTCAATATTACAATGATTATTTTCTAATTTCGTTTCAAAATGTATTTTTTTAAATTAGTATTCATTTTGATATCAAAATTACATTCTTTTTCGATTAATGCATTTTTTGATTGGATAATACTTCAATATTAACCAATCAAACAACAGGATCATACTGCACCTATTTTCCCACCACTCTATAGTTAAAAAAGAAAGAGAATAATTTCGTCTGAAACAAATATTATTTGAAATTGTACTGGATACCGGATCATTTATTCTTATGGAATTAGAAAAAAATCTAATAAGGGGTTCGTTGCAAAAGTGTGTTTTTCGCATGTCTTCACTTCGATTGTGATAAACAAAATTATTTTGCAACTAAACGCATAAAATGTTATATTGGAAATCCACAGATATTTACGAGTTATTTGTATTACTAGTCTAGAAACTGCATTTTTCCGAGTTTGAGTTTATTTTAGATACAAGTACACACAAAGCAGTTACTGGACGTATGCTACACATGATTTTTTGTGACGCCTTCTCACTAAATTTATTAAAATAAATTACTTTATTTTCCAAAATATGAAATACTAGATTTTTTATGTTGGTCAAATAACTTGGATTTCCAAATATAATTTACAAAATTATCGGTTTTCCATTGCAAATTCAAATATAATTACTTACATTTAACTTCAAACATGTATTCATTTAAGTTACAAGTAAAAATTTAGTATTAAAAGTTGTAAACATTTTGCTAATTCTTGTGTTGAAAATATTTATAAGTTGACATTTCACTAGAATTATACCAATTTGTAACTATAAAAGTCCCTATTTTTTGCCGGCCAAGGCCTACGAAAGAGTGTTTCTGGACAATTTGAAGAAATGTAAAATAACTTAAACAAGCCGGAGGCACAAAAAAATTAAAATGTTGGAGGTTCGTTATTTTTAAATTATTTAATATAAAATATTTTTTATCATTATTATTTTTGTAATATGTAACTTTATAACTTTATATAACCGAACTAAATTAATGTGTGCAATGTTTTCTTTCAGTGTTTTAAATTATGGTTCATTGGGCTTCATACTTGGACATGAATTGACACATGGATTTGATAATATAGGTGACTTGATAACTTTGATAATAATGTATGTTGAATATACAGGGGAACACGAGTAACCGTGACGTAGAAGTTAAAATGAGAAAACAGTTTCTCTCAAATATTATCTGTCTCGAAAAACATTATGTAGTGCTAGATAAAGAGAAAATAAAATTATTTTGTATACTAAAATTTTTAAATTTACGCTTATTGTGCCCAAGTAAACTTAACTTATTTAAAGACTTGATAAATATGGATTTAGCATGCGAGTATATAAAAAAAAATAACGTCATGTAAACTGTCAAACCGAGTAACTTTTCAAAAAGACATACTAATGGCCGGTTTTATAAACGGTAGGTAAATTTACTTCAAATGTAAAATAAAATTTAATGCTTCAAATGACAGTCGAATTTTTGACAGTAATGTTGTAAATGCCATAACATGAATAAAATTGATTAGAATTTGTTACTTTAAATAAATTTTCTATGGAAGTTTATTCTGCCCTTTATAAAACCGGAGGTAAATCTGGTTTTATCACGTCTTTAAATTAAATTTACGCGGTCATCAAAAGTGTAAATATAAAACTTTTGATACCCCAAAACGTTTTACAGGACAGGTAATATTTGGCAAAAACTGTTTTCCCATGTTAAACGCCTCACGGTTTATAGTGTTCTACTGTATATTTTTGTGTGTTCCATATAAAATTGCCATCAGTGCCACCATTGAGTTCTCAGAATTTTGGAGCTACTGCTTCAATTAAATGAATGAATGCGTAACACAATCTTTTTTTAAAAATATAATCTATAATTATCTAAATTTGGTTCTGTCAAATTGGCCCAGCTATGTAATATTTACACAAAATTATTGCTTTAGTAAATTTCCATTGTTTTGCGCTCAAGTACTCCCCAAATATTATTTTTTGTGATTCTCTTTAAAAAGAAATTAATATTATAAGTTAGGAAGGGCCAAATTAACACTACTATCCATTTCAGAATTATAGTCAGTTGAGTTTAAAACCCAATAACTTGTTTAAATAAAAAATTATGAAACACTTTTAATTATAGCCTATACATTTCTACGTAATTATATTAATTTTTATATTTTTAAATTAATTAATATAATAATAATTACAATATAATATATAAAATATGACACCCATTTTTAGCGCGTTTTGAAGATATGCTGAACATCATTGATGTCTAACGTCAATATGTATGAACGGAAAATTTTTAATATTCATAATTTTTGAATTTCTTTAAGCAAGTTATTGAGATTCAAACTCAACTGACTATAATTCTAAATTGGATAGTAGACTTTCCTTTTTGGAAATTATGCAGTTTTCTTTATTGTTTATAATAGGTCTAGGTATGCGTTATTTTGCGACATTAAGATAAATTATTGCGGTTGTATACAATTTATGTATTTCGAAATCAAAGCTGGTGGAGCAAACTTGACATCTTAAATGTTTTTTGCATTGAATTAAATTTAGGTACATGGCGCTACTTCGTTTTCATAATTTCCAAAAAGGAAAGGCTAGGGTCAATTTGGCCCTTCTTAACTTATTATATTAACTACTTTTCATTAAAAGCGTAAAAAATAATATTTGGGGAGTACTTGAGCGTAAATAATGGAAATTTACTAGAGTAAATAGGTATGATTTTTTTTTGTTAATATTGTAACGCGATATACCTGGTCTTGTCTAGTTGAAGACTGTACTTACCCTACGTTGTGTTTATATTTAATACGTAACCCTTTTCTGGTTCGTAATAGAGAGTAGCTCTTAAAAGTAGGGGAATCGGGATACATATTTGACATCATTTATGAATAATGTTCTCTTCATGTGCATCTATTGAAAACTAATTACGAAAGCAAATAACAAATAATATGAGAAACACGATTTGGTGTAAAGGTTTGAACGTAACACTTTGCTGTGGAATGGTCCGCTCTCTGGCACACGCCTTACGTACGAGGGAAATCACAGCTAAAACTTTGCACAGTGAGGCATCTAGACACAATTTCAACAAATAATTTATGACAAAGTCAATATAGCAACATATATAGTTGACCCAACAAATTTACATTAGCAAAATTGAAAATAATTCTTTAATTAAATCTGTGTTTTGATATCCAATTGCAATCGCAATTATGTATGTGAATGTGTGAGTTGCGGGTCTCCGAACTGCCATGGCGCGCGACTGAGCCGACGGGCCTTTCTTTATATGAATAGCGTGGATTAGCAACACTATCCAGGTTTGACCTGGTGAACTTACCTCGGACAAGCCAAGTGTAAAAGTCCGCTGAGTTCAGAAACTTGGGTTACCCAACGTATCAACCACGCCAGAGGTCCAGGGACTGTAAGACTTGTCGAAACAAGACTGAGGAATACAGTTTCTGTTCTAGTATTTACACCAAAATATTCCCCTTGCCTCCTTCCGATATAGGGTGTTTCGGGGATAAGGTTTACCACTCCCCGTCGCCGGTGTGGATGAGTGGTTGGGTGGACCATGTAAAATTCTAGAACATCATAAGCTTATCATCGGCGCTTACCATATACATACGGAACGCCAGATGCCCCAGCTAAACTCTTTGTTGTCATTTATGTCGTTAGAGAAACAGACCAATACATATGCAACAATATTTTTATGCAATGCAATGGTCTTATTGTTTGTTTATTGTAACTAAATAAAATAAATATTTATTTATTTATTAGTAATCACTCAACAGGAACAGATGTTCCCAATTACAGAGGATTATTGACAAAAACAAGGATAAATACAGTGTAGTTACAAGAAAAATTTAAAATAATGAAGTGACAATATTAGAAATAAAAATATCTTAATTTAATTGCTAAAGATCAGACAAAAAATAGTTCATAATTTGTTTTCTAAATTTGAACTGAGTATCACAGAAAATGTCAAGATTGTTAATGTATATGGACACAGTGTTGAATGAAGCACACAACTGTCTAATTGGAGATCGAAGTTCATAGTTTGTTCTAGGGGTGCTGTATATGAAGGTTAATTTACGCCAAGAGCCTAAGCGAGGTACACCAAAATTTATATATAAATAAATAACAATAATATATAGTGCTGTTTCAATATTAAATAGGCGGGCCATTTTGACAGAGCCTTAAATCTTAATTATTACAAAGTTTCTCATTTGTTAAGACAGTAGTTTTGGTACTATGTACAATTATTTTAATTTATTTTTTTCTTGTAGGAAGAAAGTTTGATAAACATGGAAATATTAAAGAATGGTGGAGTACTTTAATAGCCTATGAATTTTCCTTGCAGGCTGTCTGCTTTATAGACCAATATAATTCATTTTATATTCCAGAAATTCATGCTTATGTAATATATAATATTTATTAAAATATAACAATTTTATTTCTAAATAAAATTACATTTCAGATTAACGGCTCAATCACGCTGGGAGAAAATCTTGCGGACAATGGAGGAATTCACCATGCATTCTTGGCTTATCAAAATAATAAGAAAAATAAAGATGTGGAGCTAAAATTACCAGGGCTGGAAAAATATACAAACGATCAGTTGTTCTTTTTAGCATATGCAAATGTAAGTTAAATTTACGGGATTACGATTATACATTTTTTATGCCCGTATTAGAGATTATCTTATATTTCATTCATTTATTCGTAAGTCTAACTTTCTTGCAGTTAAATCAAATTAAAGAAGAGTATGGCATAAATCTATTAAATTAATTTATTTTTAAATAAAAGTTAAAATTTTTAATAATTACTATATTTTAGATATGGTGTGACAACGAGAATGTTCGTAATTTGAAACTTTCTGTGAAAGAAAGTCATTGTCCAAATAAATATAGAGTTTTAGGAACTTTGAGAAATTCTAAACATTTTGCAACAGCATTTAATTGTCCTGTAGGTTCCAGAATGAACCCTGAAGATGAAATGAAATGTAAAATATGGTAAAGTAGGTACACATTTATGACCGTAACTGTAAGTCTTAAAGCTATAAATAACGAATAAAATCGCAATGTAAGCTTCCACTCTTATGTATAACTTTATATTAATCAACAAAAATAGATGTGTTTTTGCTAATTTTAACTTTTTTATTTATAATTATTTTTTAATTTTCTACGTTTAGGGGCTCACAAATTAAGGTATTTGACATGATGGTTGCGCTTCTGGTTTAACCGAAAGTGACATTAACTTTCTTATTTGAAATGGGACAGCCTATATATACATATATATATATATATATATATATATATATATATATATATATATATATATAAGTTACCACAGCCCATATTGCTGAGGTTGCAGTTCCCAGTGTTACACCCGACACCGGAAAGCATAAACTATATAAATTGTAACTTTACTTATTTTTATTCAGTCTGATGTAACCATTCATAAATTTCACACAAATTAACTTTAAATGTAATAAAATTAAATAAATAATATATAGTAACTTGTGACATAATAAAATATTAGCGAATATAATCTTTTAACTTACAATAAAAATCTTTTTAAAAACCCTTCCGCGAACCTTAAAAATATAACTGGCGCAGTCTTAAAGGATTTTTCGGCCTATTTCCGTGAATAGTGAAATCCGCGTTCGTTCTCAAACGATTAACCGAATATCGGAAGGCTGAAGAAGAACGAAGAAGTCCCGTGCCAATCCAGGTTCATCCGCATCCACGAATGAACATCGTAGAACCAGAACCAGGCCCTGACGAATACAGAGCAGCAGGAAGCAGCACGACCCATGGACAAAGTCAACATTCTTCTATTGTAAGTTGCACATGTCACGTAGTAATCAGTACCACTCAGACTCAGATTCTGATTTAGAATCAACTAAAAGTAATAATAACTCATCTGAATCAGAACCAGAATTCCCTTATATAACTTTTAGCCCAAATTTAATTAAGACAAAATCCACAAAAATTATACCTTATTATTATAAACGGCGACAGTCAGCTATTATCCAGATTTTTGGAAATATGCGAAAAAATTGTCAATAAATTTGATAATTTAGTTGATCTTGACGATTTCCAAAACGATTTTTTGATGTCAAGCATCCTTTCAAAAATTAAAGGCGATGCAGCAGTAAACATCGCTAGCACCACAATCACAAAGTGGGAAGATTTAAAACAAGCCCTACTTAACACCTACTCTGACAAAAGATATATGTACACATTAAATATCGAAATTACCGAGTTAAAACAAGGGAACGAAACAGACTTTGAATTTTATAACCGTGTACAAGATATCTTAAACTTACAAATTTCCTACCTAAACAATCAAGTTACTATACTTGCTAGACCCGTCTTAATCGAAAATTTAAAAAATTATGCACTCAGAATTTTATTACGTGGACTTAAATATCCACTTGGTACTCTCATGAAGACCAAAGATCCAAAAGACATGAACACTGCATTAAATACGTTAACTAACGACTTTCAACTCGAAACACATAGTCGTACACATACCTACACATTTTCAACACAAAAATAATTCACAACATTCTCAACCACCTAGACAAAAACAGAACATACACACACACAATATAGACAAACACAACACCCACAACTGACATATAGACCTATTCCACCCACTAACCAAATTTATAAACCAAACAATAATCAATTCCCTACAAACCAACAATTTAAGAAACCATTCAATACTCAATACCCTAACAATCAAATAGCTAAACCCAATAATCAATTCCAACAAAACGTCTTCAAACCAAACCCTAACTATAAAGCCCCCAAACCGACACCTATGAGTATCAGCACTAGGCAGTCGATGACATCATGCGCGACATCCAATCCCTATCGTCCACAACAATTCAACCCGTCTCAAAACAGACCTACCTATATAGCAGAGGAATTATTTACAACCGAAGTAGACGATTATGTAAATGTAGAGCCAGAAACTGACGATCATATTGTAGACTATTCCGAGAATGATTTAAACCCCATTTACTACGTTACTGAACCCGATGAACACTAGCCTCGGAACAAACATCGAACTTATGAATGTAATCCATAATTAGGGCTGTGCGATCAGTGGATTTTGTGATCGATCCTTATTTTTGATCGATAAAGATCGATCTTGATTGATTAGATCGATCACGGTTGATCAGATGGATCACGATTGATCAGATCGATCCCAGTTAATCAGATCGATCTTGATCAATTGCGTTTATTCAGATCGATCTTGACTGATCGAACTATTTTAAGTCCATAAAAAAATTTCATTCGAAAATAAAAAAACAGTTATATTTAACATATTTATTAAACAAATGTACCTAAATATACATTTAAGATAAAAAAAATACTTCAATATGAATTAGGAGGCACAAAAAATCTAAAGGGATACCATATATTTATAATTTACATTCAAAAAATATAATCCTTGTTCAAAGACAAAAAAATTAATTGTTCGGCATGTTCCCCTGTTTAACAATTATACAATAGCAACCAACATAAACATCAAATAAATAAGCAACAGAGCAACACTAACATACGAATACTGCAGTGTACAACTGCAGACCAGACAGCATGCAGACAGCAAAACTACACGTTTCAACATGAATTGCCATGCGACCCCTCCCCATTCCCACTGCGCCATTCCCATTGCGATCGATCTGAACAATCGGGATCGATCTGATCAATTAGCCGATCGGGTCGATCCAGTGATCAGATAAATCAATCGATCGGATCGAACAAACGATCTGATCGATTATTTATTTTTTGTGATCATTTCGATCGATCGATCGATCTTTCGATCATATAGATCTGATCGAACATTTTTCGCAGCCCTATCCATAATCATAGTGAATTACCATTCGTAGGTTTCTCTGAATTAAACTTAAAAGCTTTGATTGACACTGGTATCACGCGTTCATTCACTAACCCAATTATTGCAAATAAATTTTTCAGAAACCAAATTAAAAACGATCCATTTAAAATGACTACAGCTCACGGAACATCAGTAGAAAACTTTAGTATTGTAATACCAGCAACAAAATTATTTAATTCTCCTAATATGTTACTAAAGTATCATTTATTTGACTTTTATAAAAAATTTGACATTCTTTGTAACGAAGTGACCCTTTTCCCAGTATAAATACTTGGGTGAACCGTTTGTAAACCGTAAAGCCGTAGTTGTCATGTAAAAACCCAAATCCGGTGTTGAATCTTCCATTCAGTTGCTAAAGCTGGTGCGAATGATCTGAGTGATCCAGTCGCACATTTATCATGTAAAATCTGTAAAATATAACATTTCTAATATTGTTAAACACGAACGAAGTACTCACATGTGTTTTAGTTGTTCAAGGTATATGGAAACAATTGTTGTAATAGTTAAACCTGCAAAGTTAACCTCAATAGTAAAGTACAATGAAAAGTTTTGTGTAACTTACCCAAAATGTAATTAAAACTATAGGCAGTCAACCCACACGTTTGATACAATGTTTCCTGATGTAACTGTTTTTGTAAACACTTGTTTGTAACAATGTAACAATAATACTTTTGCTTTGTACTACGACTTGTAGATTTGACATTTGACAATTGCAGTTGTAAATGTCATCAGGCCTGGCAGCACCAGCGACTTTATAAATTATTGTAAATTGTAATTTATGAAATGTAAATTGTATTGTTGTGTAAATATTGTAATTTTTAAGAAACTGTGACCATCTATTATTTTCACACATTTTATTAAATTAAATATTTTTATTGTAAAACGATAGTGGCGACCTCAAACTTTTACAAAGGCATCCCCACTATTTAAATTTATCTGTTTCCAATTCCACCAGATTATGATATAAAAACCCGCGCATCACACAGACAATTCAATCTCCCAGAGAGAGTTCAGTTGCTGGATCCTCTTGGTCCAAGAGTACTATCTCCGAGTTGACTTCTTCAGAAGGGTCCTCGTCCGAGAGTAACCGCCGCCGATGTTTCTAAGTCAGGTTTGGCGATAGTGTTTCGCCACTTGACAACCGCCGTTCTATGTTTCATTAGATCTTACCTGCTTTTGCCGCTTCACGGCCAATCGTGTCTCCGCCGCAAAGATAGATGGTCACAGTTAGTCAGGGTTTTTATTGTCTATTTTACATTTTCTATTTTTTTGTTGTACATATTTTTACCTAATTAACATTAAATATTAGTTAAGCTAATCATGTTTTTCTGTGCAACCCCCTGGCCCTTTCTCCACTTAGAGCAATCCCGGCACCCAGTCGTCTTCTTTTCAGACACCGCCGCCGCAATATTGGCGCCCGAGCAACCCAACCGCCGAAACAAAGAAAACGACGCCAATATGACGCAACCGCCCCCGGGAGTGGCGTCACATCTTTTAGGACTAGACAATGTAAAACTATTAAATGCTAGTACTGATAACAAAATGACAAAATAACTGCACCAAATCAAGATATCAAAATTCATTATCACCAAATTCTCCCTAAATCACACTATATAAAAATCCCCCTAATTCCGAAAAATTATCTAAACTCTTTATTCATAACATCGAACATGGCGAAGTGTTTATTCCAGAAACAAAAATAAACAACATAACTATTCCCGAAGGTTTGGCTACAATACAAAATTACCAAATTATTTACCCCATTATTAACTCAAGCGAAAACGAAGAAATTATTAACTCTGTAAATTGCGTACAAGTTCACTCTCTAAACAATTTTGAAATAAACAATCTAAATTTAAATCAAGAAATAGAAAATAATAATTTTGATATGAGTAAAGTAAGACTTGGCCACATGAACAAGGAAGAGAAGCGCGAGATAACAAAACTGCTGACGGAGTACCCTGAGATCTTTCACTCCGACGATAAGACATTGACATTTACTAATTAAATAAAACACTCCATACGCACAAAGGATGAAATACCTGTCTATACCTGAACATACCGATACCTCGAAATTCACAGACACGAAGTTCAAACCCAAATCCAAAAAATGTTAGAACAAAATATAATCCGTCCCTCTAACTCTCCATGGTCCTCTCCTATTTGGGTAGTCCCCAAAAAACTAGATGCATCAGATAAACGGAAATCGCGTTTAGTTATTGACTACAGAAAATACAACGAAAAAACTATTGACATGTACCCCTTACCTAACATAACCAACCTACTCGACAAACTAGGACGCTGCCAATATTTTTCCACACTGAAATTAGAATCTGGCTTTCACCAAATTGAAATGGATGGAAAAGACATACAGAAAACAGCTTTTTGAACTTTTACGGATGCCATTCGGACTAAAAAATGCACCCGCCACCTTTCAGAGAGTAATGGACAACGTTCTTAGAGATTTAGTTAACAAAATTTGCCTTGTATATTTGGATGACGTAATTATATTTAGTACATCTCTTCAAGAACATATTCAAAATTTAAAAGCAGTTTTTAACCGACTAAAGAAAGCTAACCTTAAAATACAACTTGACAAATCAGAATTTTTACGAACCGAAGTAGAGTATCTTGGACATGTAGTAACCCCTGAATCCTAATAAACTCAGCGCTATTCAAAATTATCTAATCCCCAAAACTACAACACAAATAAAGGCATTTTTAGGACTCTTGGGATACTATAGACGATTCATAAAAAACTTCGCACATCTAACCAAATCCATGACCAAATGTTTAAAGAAAAACTCCAAAGTAAAGTACAAAGACCCTGAATACATTCAGTGCTTCAATACTTGTAAAAATCTCCTGATGAATGAACCAATACCATAATACCCAGACTATACAAAAACATTTAATGTTACTACAGATGCGAGTGACTAAGCCATTGGCGCTGTCTTATCGCAAGGCACTATCGGTTCCGACCTTCCTATTGCATATGCTAGCAGGACCTTGAACGATACTGAAAAAAATTACAGCACAACCGAAAAAGAATTACTTGCCATTGTATGGGCTACTAAATATTTTAGTCCTTACATTTTTGGAAGAAAATTCAAAATTGTTACCGACTATAAACCTTTGCAGTACCTTCACTCATTAAAAGATCCACATTCCAAACTAATGCGTTGGAGACCTATAAACTTGAAGATTACGATTATGAAGTAGTATACAAAAAGGGCAAGATGAAAACAAACGCAGATGCTCTTTCGAGAATAGAATTAAATGTAAACACACTAGATGCAGGCACTCAAAATATTCTTGATTACATTGAAAATTTTAATAAAATTTTTTACCCTGATAACGACACACAATCTCTAGTAGTAAACCCCGATGAAGAGGAACAAAAAGATCCCGAAACTGACCAAACAATCCATTTAAACCCTGAAAGTCCCATTGTTGGCATAACAATTACCGAATCCCCAGTAAACTTTGGCAAAAATAAATTTTTTATATCTCTCGTAAAACACTCCCCATCTAAACCAAAGATAAAGAAATTTCACTTTGATAAAATGAGGCTTTAGGTTCAAATATCTGAAACAAACTTCGAACAGGACATTGTTGATTTTATAAAACAATACATCGCCCCTAATGTTACATATTATCTCTATTTTGAAAATCCCATTTATGAACAATTCAGTAATGCACTTCAAAAATATTAAAAAAATTCAGAAATTATATTTATCAAAAGTAATACAAAATTAATAGATATAGCACAAGAAGACGAAATTCAACAAGTTATCACGAATTACCACGAAGGAAAAACAAATCATCGAGGAATAAACGAAACGCAAATTAAAAAACGTTACTACTGGCCTAACCAATTAAAAACTATTACAGACTACATAAACAAATGCGAAGTATGTTTGGCTGCAAAATATGAACGAAATACTATTAAACCAAAATTAAATACCCCTAGACATTTTACACATAGACACATTAACATTAGAAAATACAGAGTAAACTCAACAAATGCTATCGGGATCGCAAACAAATTAACACAAAATCGAAATTCATTTCACCTGCTTGCAAAACCCAAATTCTAACCCTAATAGAGAACATTCGATTATTTAACGTGCAAGAAAATTTTAAAAATAATTCCATAGATGAAAAGGTTCACTATGCACTTTTAGCATATAATAACACAAACCATAGTACAAGAAATTTAAAACCTATCGAAATCATTAATGGCCATTTGGAAACAAATTCTCCTCTTGATATAGAACTAGACAAACAAATAACGCAGGATTATATTGAAAAACATAAAGAAAGAACCAAACTAGTATACAAAAATATTCATAACAAGTTGCAGGAAAATAAAACAAGACCAAATAGTAAAATAAATGAGAATCGCGAAGGATTCCCGGAAATACCAAAAACAATTTATGTTCAGAATAAACAAAAGGTCAATAAAACAAAAAATCCAAAATTTAAGGAAGACAAATAAAATCAATTAATAAAAATTTGAAAATAGCTGAAATTGATGCAGAAAATAATGACAAAAAGCAAACTAAAATTCAACTTGCTAATATTAGAAGACCCAGAAAAATAATTAATAAAAATCCCGCAATTCCAGGTCCATCTACTGCCCGTGCTCATACGGAATAGATGTGAAGGACATTACCCTCAATCCAGGTCTTTTGGCAAATAATCTCGGACCTGCAAAACTACAAAGAACACAACACACGTTTGTGCACTATTACGATCTACATCCACTTAAATCACAATATGAAAACTTAAATAAACAATACACAAATCTTATAGAGACACTAAACATAGACAAAATAACTGAAAGACTTCGAAAATAACAACAAAATTATAGAATATCTAAAAAACAATATCAATGAAAAATTCAGCCATTTATCCACCCGCACTCAGATAAGACGAGGTATAGTCAATGGTTTAGGAACTGTTGTAAAAGCCAATACAGGAAATTTAGATGAAGAAGATAATAAAAGATACACAAAAAATTTAAATTACCGACAAGAAAATCAATTTAAATTAAATAACCAAATTAAACATCATTACTCCGTTAGTCACCAAATAATAAAATATTTTAACAAGACTGTCGGCGCTATCAGACAAAACGAAGTCACTCTAAAATTAAAAATTGAACAGCTCATGCATTTAGCTATTAGCGGCACAAAAAATGACGATAAATTGTTTAGTAAAGATATTTATAATCAACTAAACACTTTGTATGCACTAGCATTTAACACTCTTCAAGACATTGAAAATTCTCTCACATTTTGTAAACTTCACACTATACACCCCAGTATAATCAAAACACATGACCTTTATGAAGAAGTAAACAAAATTTCGAAATACACCGTCGAAAACTGTCATTTCGTCAAAATAAATATTGGGAGTAACCATCTCGAATATTTGGAGGAAATCAACCAATATTTGGCCATATTTCCGCACCCCGAAAAATTGGGAAGTAGATGCAGTCACGCCGATAATATAAGAAGCCTTCAAAGTATACTTCTCATCAAAGATGATAAATGTAAATTGCAAATTCAAAATAAAGAACTCGACTTCAAACATGGTACATTTGGCAAACCTAACGTAGTTGAGAATTACGAAATAAATTTCAACAACACACAAATTCCCAAAACTACAATTGAATTAAATAACATCTCCGAACTCAGTCCAATAAACAAGGTAGAAGACATCCTGTACGACGATATAACATCATACGAAGAAGATGGCACCAAATACCCCGTCTTGGCATTATATGTTATAATTATTATTCTTGCTATTATTTCTGTCATAGTCTATCTTAAAAGGAAACTTCCACTCTAATCCACGAGAAGAAACTAGTACACAGCCAGGGACATTGAACTTCACCAGACAACTTCAACCCCCAGGTCGCCGCTGAATCTTCCTGATGAAGCCCAATTCTAAGGAGGGAGGAGTTACCACAGCCCATATTGCTAAGGTTGCAGTTCCCAGGGTTACACCCGACACCGGAAAGCATAAACTATATAAATTGTATCTTTACTGATTTTTATTCAGTCTGATGTAACCATTTATAAATTTCACACAAATAAACTTTAAGGGCCGGTATTTCCATCTCCGGATAAAGTTCAGGATAACTATCCGTCAGATAAATGATAAAATATCGCATCGAAATAAAAGCATAAATGATGTAAATTATATTGACTGTCATTTTTTGATGCGATATTGTTCATTTATCCGACAGATAAGTTATCCAGCACTTTATCCGAAGATGGAAATACTGGCCCTAAATGTAATAAAATTAAATAAATAATATATTGTAACTTGTGACTTAGTAAAAGATTAGCGAATATAATCTTTTAACTTAAGTTACATTAATCAATAATTCGACTGATAATATTATTTCTTCCTTAATAAGCAGTCCTTGAGTAGAGAATAAGTGTTCTATTGTTATGTTATCTCAAAGATGTTATAAAAGGCAGTGTAAAGTAAGAGAGAGCAGTTGTAGTTGTTAGTACTCAACCAGTATACACATTCTTGTGTGAATAAATAAACTTTTTAAAAATAAAGACTTTTGGGTCTTTTACATAACTGGCGCAGTCGGTAGGATAATTGAGAAGTAATTTCGGACAAAATATAACCGAATTACGTCCGTTTCAACGGTTTATCTCAAGAATACAAAACGGCTTCAACCTAGAGCCCATCAGGGTCTATACACGACCCATCTTTAAAGAAAAGGAAGACTACACCAAGGCACAGGCCACGAATCTACAAAATTCGCAGTGTAGCCATCGGACACAGAGCCCGCAGCGCGAGAGCCCGTTCGAGTAGCAGCATCAGTGAGTCAATTGTACCAACATCCAAGCATCTCCACAACACAAACGAGTGCCCGCTTCGCAGCTGCATTACAACAAATGAAGATTGTTGTAATTTTGTTACTTTTTCTGTAAGTTATTCATAATACTAACACTAAAAATTGGAAAGAATCAGATCGAGCCTCCGACACAAGGGTATAGCTGCATGATTAACATTCATAACCTTAATTCTCAAACTGGCACTAAATCGTTCGGATCTACTAGAATCCATTATCGAAATTGAAACAGATATTACCAATAATTCAACAATGGCTAATAAACGAATGAGTGATTTAAAAGCAAATATCGAAGTATGACCTGTTTACGATGGATCGAATAAAAACATTTAAGTACATTCGTAAAACAAGTTGATAGACTTATGGGATTTGTTAATGCCCTGAACCCACCACTTTCAGATTTTGAAAAATTTACTTTAACAAATGGAATTATTTCTAGAATTCGCGGTAAAGCACTAGAAAGTTTAGACAATACCAATTCAACAAGATGGGAAAAAATTTAAGAAACTTTGCAAGGGCTACATCTTATTTTCAAAACATATGCTACAATTTTTAATGAAATAATTAATTTAAATAAAAATATCCATATGAATTATATGATATAGTAAGTAAAAAAGCAAAAGAATTTCAAGATTTAATTACAATCGAATTTCCTACAGATGATCATATCATTACTGTAGTCGAAAAAATAATAATTCAAAATTTTATTAATAAAATTAATGAACCATACAGCAGTAATCTGGGTAAACGTCAGCCACAAACTTTGGCAGAACTAGGCAATTTATTGCAGAATGATTACAAATTTTTAAAATATAGACAACCAAAAACTGTCTTACCACTTTATAATAAAACATTTGAAAAGCAATTACCAAATATACCCCCACAACAATTCCCTAAACAAAATTTTCCATCTGGTCCTGTTCAGATGAGTTCTAATACTCAACGCAAAAAAATTGCACTACGACAAAATATAATGAACGCACAAGGGAGTCCAAAACCAACCCCTATGTCAATTCAAACTAGGTCAGTCGCACAAAGACCTAACACAAGTAATTATTTCAGTCAACAAAATACGACAATTTGGTATACATACTCCACGATACATAGCGGAAGAAATTAATATTCAAGAGTGCACAAATAATGAGGGAAATACTATAGAAATAAATGATGATAAACCTGAAGTCTATTCTGAAGAAATTTCTTTTTTAGGAGTAGACCAAAATTCATTGTTTCAGGAAAAATAATGAATATTGTATCAACAACAAAACTACCGTTTATAAAGATTGATAATTATTATATTCATTTTGATTCGGGTAGTACAATAAATTTAATAAGTTCAGAGTATGTAAATAAAAATAAATCACAATTTGGTAAAATATATAAAGGAAATTTTACATTTAAAACTGCTAAAGGAAATTTTACTACGAATGAATATATTTTTATTGACATTAACAATAAACCAATTAAATGTTATTTAATAAATTTTCATGATAATTTTAATCTACTTTAGGGTGTTAATGCACTTAAAGATTTAGAACTCATGTTAGATTTTAAAAACGAGCAAGCTATAATAGGAAACAAAACTTGTAAGCTGAGTTATTTTAATTCAGAAGATTGTTGTAACATACAAGAACCAAACAAAATTGTAATTCGTGCAAATCATTTAAATAATGAAGAGAAACGTGAATTATTTAAAGTAATAAAAGAATATGAAGACATTTTTTCTAAGAAAATGACAAATTCAATTAAACATGAAATCCGTGCAACAGATGAAATACCCGTTTATACTAAAAATTATCGTTATCTTGAAGTATATAAAGGTGAAATTGAAAGTCAAATAAATAAATTATTAAGTGAGGAAATAATTAGACCATCATATTCTCCTTGGAATTCACCAGTATGGATGGTTCCAAAAAAAACTTGATGCCAGCGGTAAAAGGAAGTTCAGATTGGTAATTGATTACCGGAACTTAAATTCGAAAACAGTAAACGATAAATTTCCCATACCGAATATATCCGATGTCCTCGACAAATTAGGGAAAAATATTTATTATACAACATTGGATCTAACAAGCGGATTTCATTAGATCGAAATGCATCCAGATTCAATTCATAAAACCGCGTTTAGTACTGACCAAGGTCATTACGAATTCACTCGTATGCTCTTTGGATTGAAAAATGCACCGGCAACATTTCAAAGGTTGATGAACTACATATTACGCGATCATATTAATAAAATATGTCTAGTTTACCTAGATGATATTATAATTCTCGGAACAAGTCTTCAAGAACACATTGAGAATATGAAAACAATTTTAAATACATTAAAAGAACATAGTCTAAAGGTCCAGCTAGATAAAAGCGAATTTTTGCGAAAGGAAGTAGCCTATTTAGGCCATATCGTCACAAAAGATGGTATTAAACCAAATCCAGACAAAATAAACGCAGTTAAAAGCTTTCCAATACCAAAAACTCCCAAAGAAATTAAACAATTTTTAGGCCTTATCGGTTATTACCAAAAATTTATACCTAACTTCGCAAAAATAACAAAACCTCTTACACAATGTCTCAAGAAAGATAATAAAATAGATATTGAAAATAACGAATATAGAAAAAGTTTTGAGTGTGCTAAAAATCTAATAATAAATACACCCATACTCCAGTATCCTGATTATGAAAAAACTTTTACGATAACAACTGCGGATGCCAGTAACTTTGCTATCGGAGCAGTTTTATCTCAAAATTTTGGAAATAAAGAATTACCTATTGCATATGCATCCAGAAGCCTAACCGAACATGAAATAAACTACTCAACAACTGAAAAGGAACTACTAGCCATAGTCTGGGCTGTGAAGTATTTTAGACCGTACGTTTATGGGCGAAAATTTAGAATTATTACTGACCACAGACCCTTAACATGGCTGATGTCACTAAAAGATCCCAATTCTAAACTAATAAGGTGACGTATAAAACTCGAAGAATACGATTTCGAAATTGTCTACAAGAAGGGAAAATTAAACACTAATGCAGACGCACTTTCACGTATTAGAAAACAATTTAAAATTAAAACTACAAATCATGATATTTTCGAAAATTCAAAGAATATTGTGCACTGTATAAGTAGAGATCTGAAATTTGGCAAAGGATTTGCTCAACAAATAAACGAACGTTATAATAGTAAAGGTAAATGTTCAAACCATAAAGTACATAATAAAAAAATATTAATTCAAAATGTTGATAATAAGAAAATTTTCCATTTAATAACAAAGAATTTTTTTATGAAAAACCTACTATTGAATGTTAAAAAGACATTTTAAAAGAATTACGAAATTATTCCATACAAAATAATATTTTTGAAATAAGTTCTCCCCAAATATGGTTAGATAAAAAAGATTTTAACCAAATTCTAGATCTAATTAACAAAATATTTAAAGAACGAACATCGAACGAAAGCTTCATAAACAATTTGAGCGATTATGACGATCAAACCATACACTCAGATGAGGAAAATGACATTAATGGCATTACATATTTAGACTCAATTGTAAATATAGGAAAAAATCAAATAATATTAAAAACCGGCCAAGAAAATAAAATTGAATTAAAAAGATTATTTGACAATAAACAAAGATTAATCGCACAATTTAAAACTGAAAATATTAAAGAACAACCTGGTAAATTTTTGAAAGATTATCTAGTCCCAAAAATAAATTATTATTGTATAATTGAAGAAAATTTAATAAAAATTATTAATGAAATTCGGAGTACTACGTTTGTGAAAGACTCTTATAAACTAATTCAATGTAATAATATATTAGAAGTTGTAACAGATATAGAAGAACAGCAACAAACAATACAAAACTATCGTTCAGGAAAAACTAATCATCGCGAAATCTCTGAAACATATGAAAGATTAAGGCGACTTATTATTGGCCAAACATGCAATTAGATATCCAAAAATTTATTAATAATTATTGTGAATTATGTCAAAATTCAAAATTTGAAAGAAACCCATATAAAATTCCAGTTCAATTAACACCTAATCCTAAACACCCTTCCGATATTGTTCACATAGACATCTTGACACTTAATAAAGAAAAATACTTAACTACGAGTATGATAGAGGCCTTTACAAAATTTGCAATTTGTAAATCATTAAAACATACAACTTCAATAAATATAGTAGAAAAATTAATAAAAATATTTTCTCTTTATCTAGTACCAAACCAAATAGTATCAGACAACGGAGATGAATTTAAAAATGAACTTGTAAAAAATTTCTTAAACGGATATAATATAAAATTACACATTACATCCACAGCAAACCCTCAAAGTAATGGATTAATAGAACGTTTCCATTCCACACTGATTGAACATCTTAGAATAATAGAACAAAGCGAAGAATTTAACAATTTATCCACAAAAAGGAAAATTTGTTTGGCATTAGTGGCATATAATAATTCGTTAAATAGTACAAAATATTCTCCAACAGAAACATTATTTGGAAATGAAACAGGAAATAAAATAACAAATTTTGATGATATTAATCACGACTACTTAAATATTTAAAATAGAAAATTTAAAACAAATTCGTGAAAAAGTTCAAGAAAGAAACAAAATCAACAAATTAAAAAGGTTTTTGAAACAAGACGAAACTAAAGATCAAAATATTGAAATCCAAGATAAAGACATTATGGTTAAAGAAAATCCCCGATTATTGACTAAATTTAAGAAACCCCTATATAAGAA
This sequence comes from Harpalus rubripes, assembly GCA_963082715.1. Taxonomy (NCBI): domain Eukaryota; kingdom Metazoa; phylum Arthropoda; class Insecta; order Coleoptera; family Carabidae; genus Harpalus; species Harpalus rubripes. The sequence goes on along the minus strand of OY720450.1, from coordinate 50,311,109 downwards.
ACAACAAGTAGTTTCTGTCAATAAGAAACGAAATACTGTTAAAATTACTGATGGCAGGAAATTTAAAATTAACAAATTAAAAAGGAAACGTCTTTTTGTTCCAGGAACTCCTGCCGGGGATCAGAAGTAATAGAAGAAGTAAAAAATAATGTAGGATTAAATATAGTAGATTTAGGAAAAGTTAATATTTATACAAATTCATATTATTATTATAATATAACCTTTATATTAACCGAATATAATAAAGTAAGAAATTATATAAATAATATTTATTCTATTTTTAAGAAAAGTAAAAATAATACATATTATAGCCGAGAATTAGAAACTAATATTAATATCCTCATGTTTAATTTTGATAAAACCACTAACAAAATTGTAAATCTATTTCATAATAGAAATAAACGTGGATTGATAAACGGTCTAGGAAGTACAATCAAGAGTATAACAGGAAATTTGGACTCTCAAGATGCGGAACGATATGATCAAATGTTTAGAAAAATTCAAGAGAATCAGGAAATATTAGAAAAACTAAATTTTGAAAACATTAATTTAAATAAACGAATGATAGAGAAATTTAATAAACAAATTGAAAATATAAATCAGAACGAACTTGTCCTGAAATCCCGTATAATTCAAAGGGAACAAATTTTAAATGAACAAATTTTATACGAAAATTTATTTAGAATTAAAGATGTAATAAATCAAATTACTTTCATTTTAATGAATTTATTAGAAATCATAAACGAAATAGAAACGAGTCTTACATTTTGTAACATTAATAAACTCCATAGCTCAATCATGAATATAAATGAATTAAAAGAGATAATAAAAGATACTAAATCAAATCTAAATTTCTGGGAGATAGCCATTCAAGTTACTAGCCATTGTCAGATTAATAATGAACAAATAAAATATCTGATAGAAGTACCTATTTATGAGAATAACAATGGAAATTTGTTACAAATTACACCAATACCTCTAATTATAGAAAATGAAATATATTTAATCAATGAGAATAAAGAGTTATTAATCAAAAAAGATCAAAATTTATATTATACCCAACAATGTATTAATGTTAATCATGCATTTCATTGTAAAACTAATTTTGTAGAAGTAAACGATTGTTTAAGTAATATAATTATAAAACAAAATAATAATTATTGTGAATATCACAAATTAAAAAGAGCATTTGGTATTTTTGAAATAGAAAACTCTAATGTATATTATACTTCAGAATTTAAAGATATTAATATAAAATGTAAAAATTTTGAAATTAAGAAGAAATTGAAAGGAATATGTAAAGCTAATTTAGAAACAGACTGTACAATAAATAATTATGCAATAGAAAAGAAAGTAATAAATTCAAAAGAAATAATTTTTGAAAATATGTATATTCAAATTGATGAAATGAAATTGACTAATGAAAGTTTAGATTTAGAATCGATAGATAACCAAATATGTATATATATATATATATATATATATATATATATATATATATATATATATATATATATTTGCATCATGGCGTACAAGTGGCGTCCGCCTTAATAAAAATTACATTAAATCTGGCGTCCGTGTGTAATGAGATGTCTATATACGGACGTCAGATTATTTTACTGTTTACATAAGATTTTCAGTACTAGAAAGGCCTCTAGAGCCCAATGGCGAAAATACATATGGACGCCAGAATGATAGCAATATGTAAAAATGTATATTTTTTAGTTCAGAATTTTACCACCAGTGGCGCAAAAGTCGCGCGCCGTATATTCGATTCATATATTTATTGTACACTCTCAGTGTTGTAACTTATCTAGATAATTTCATCTAGATAAATCATATAGATAATTTAGTTTTATCTATTATCTTATCTAGATAATTTTTTCGGAGTTATCTATTATCTTATCTAAATAAAAATTATCATTATCTATTTTTTGAAAATCGTCTGAATGAAAATTTTAATAAAACAATTAGCTGAGTCAATAAAGGTTTTTACTTCAAAACCCACTAAAACAGATCCGATCTTGATGATTATTCAAAGTCAGAAACATTTAGGCTGGGGCAGTCAATTATTTATACAGAATATCCGGATTTTGAAAGCCACCCTTGGGGTCTCAGGAACTATAAGAGCTACGATTTCAGTTATATGGTACTTGTGGTGCGCCTTTGGGAGGCCATCTTAGACGTGCTTTTGTTTTGCCAAAAATTCTCATAGGTTGCTACATAATTGGGGAGTACTGAAGTAGGTCGATGTTTTTTACCTTCCGTCACCTTTAGGTAAGGAAGGTATTGTCTTTGGTCAAAAAATTCGATGATGAGTTTTTAATCAATAAGCACGTTTTAGGGTCCCTAGAATACGAATTTACTATTTTTACGATGATGTCTGTATGTGTGTGTGTGTGTGTGTGTGTGTGTGTGTGTGTGTGTGTGTGTGTGTGTGTGTGTGTGTGTGTGTGTGTGTGTATGTGTGGATGTGTGGATGTGTGTATGTGTGTGTGTGTGTGTGTAACAAAATTTTCGTCTGCTATAACTCTAATGCTACAGTTACAAAAATTATAATTTTTTCGTATACTTCTTCGTTACATCCATATGAAGAGCTGATTAGATTTTGGTTACAATTGGTCAACCGGAAGTACCATCATTTGAAGATTTTAACAGTTTTTCTTGAAAAAACTATGTTAAATATAATTTTTTCACATAAATATTAAAGAATATTTTATTCTCTATACGATTTGATTGCATTTTATACTTAATATTAAATGGATATAGAGTTAAAAAATTATAAAGAAATTTAATTTCATAAAGTAGCCATAGCTATGGAAACAGTTACTATATTAAGAAAATTCTGATTGAAAGATGTCATTGTCAAGTGAAATTGACATAGTGTGTTTGTCTTATAATATAGGAAGGATCTTTTGCTTTCTGTATGGAATTTGTATAAAATACATACAACTGCTTTAAGGTAATGTACAAGAAATAATAATAATAATAATAATAATAATAATAATAATAATAATAATAATAATAATAATAATAATAATAATAATAATAATAAATCTTTTATTTCTGCAGATACATTACACTGTATAAAGAAAACGTCACAAAATAATAATTTTCTGTATGAAATTTGCTTAAAATATATGCAACTGCCGGAAGGTAATGTACAAGAAATAGAATATTTAATTTAGCAAGGAACTTTCCGTATGAAATTTATACAAAATACATAGAACTGACGGAAGGTAATGTGCTGGCCACATCAGATTTTTTCATTTTAAAATTATTCCTAAACTATCAGTAATCGAAAAAATGTTTCAAATAGAAAAATTAGATAATTTTATTGTCTATCCAGTGGTGTACGAAAACAATTTTCCTATCGGCAAATTTTCGAGATAGAACACAAAATTACATTTTTTTAAATGGATTATTTATTAAATTTGATTATTACTTTAATAAAATACTTATTTTTTATTTCTTTCGATTAGTATAAAGCTTATTGTATTTTAAATATGTATCACCCTTCAAATCTTAGATTTTTCGTATTTTTTTACCTTCCGTCACCTTTAAGTAAGGAAGGTATTGCTTTTGGTCAAAAAATTCGGTGGTGAGTTTTTGATGAATAAGCACGTTTTAGGGTCCCTAGAATACGATTTTACTATTTTTACGATGATGTCTGTATGTATGTGTGTGTGTGTGTGTGTGTGTGTGTGTGTGTGTGTGTGTGTGTGTGTGTGTGTGTGTGTGTGTGTGTGTGTGTGGATGTGTGTGTGTAACAAAATTTTCGTCTACGATAACTCTAATACTACAATTCCAAAAATTATAATTCTTTCGTATTCCTCTTCGTTGCATCCATATGAAGAGCTGATTAGATTTTGGTTATAATTGGTCAACCGGAAGTACCCTTATTTGCAGATTTTAACAGTTTTTCTTGAGAAAACGATGTTAAATATCATTTTTCACATTTAATGTTATTAGAAATATGAAAGAACATTGTATTCTCTATACGATTTGACTGCATTTTATACTTCATATTAAATGGATATAGAGTTATAAATTTGTAAAGAAATTATATTTCATAAATTAGCCAGCTATGCTAGAAACAGCTACTATATTAAGAAAATTCTGATTGAAAGATGTCAGTGTCAAGTGCAATGACATATTCGTAGTATATTTGTGTTAGGATCTTTTTGCTCGAAATTTTCTATATGAAATTTGTATAAACTACATACTACTGTCGAAATGTAATGTACATACAAGAAATTTAGAATCTTTTGCAAGGAACTTTCTGTATGGATTTTATAGAAAATACATACGCATTTACGAAAATTCTACCAGTAGATACCGCATCTACCGACTGTGTTCGAAAACACTACCGGATTCATGAAGAATCTAATCTCAAAAAAAGGTAGTGATGCAAAGCGAAGCGTGCGCGGTAAAAGTGGAAATGTGTTCAAATTATTTTCATAGGTTATGGATCTACCCTGTTTACCACTCGCGTTCTTAAAATAACGATTCCGGTAGCTATAACCTGATAAACAGCTATTTACTGGTAACAGTTCACCGGTAGAATTTTTGTAAATACCTCATATAACTGACGGAAGGTAATGTGCTGGCCACATCAGATTTTTTTAATATTGTATTGCTAAGTAATATAAAATTTAATGGAGTAAAATGTTTTTTGTAGTATGTACTTTCTGTCTTTATGTACAACTATAGGCTTACCATTCCGATATCGGAAAACCCCAATACTCAGATCTGGGTAAAAAATTTTTTTTTCTTTCATAATATGCTAAAGTTTGGTCTAATATAGTCGAGTCAATGAAGCGTACAAAAATTAAATCTTCTAAACCCTCAAAAACAGATCCGATTTTAATGAATTTATTTTGAAATGTTTGTTATATTCATTTATTCAAAATCAGAAACATTCAAGCAGGGGCGCGCAATTATTTATATAGGGTGTCCGGATTTCGAAGGTACGACATCAGTTATATGGGACATGTGGTGCGCCTTTGGGAGGCCATCTTAGGTTACTAGATAATGGCGGAATATTGAATTTGGTCGTTTTTTACCTTCCGTCACCTTTAGGTACGAAAGGTATTGTCTTTGGTCAAAAAATTCGTTGGTGAATTTTTAATGAATAAGCACGTTTTAAGGTCCCTAGAAAACGATTTTATTTTACGATGACGTCTGTGTGTGTGTGTGTGTGTGTGTGTGTGTGTGTGTGTGTGTGTGTGTGTGTGTGTGTGTGTGTGTGTGTGTGTGTGTGTGTGTGTGTGTGTGTGTGTGTGTGTGTGTGTGTGTGTGTGTGTGTGTGTGTGTGTGTGTGTGTGTGTGTGTGTGTGTGTGTGTGTGTGTGTGTGTGTGTGTGTGTGTGTGTGTGTGTGTGTGTGTGTGTGTGTGTGTGTGTGTGTGTGTGTGTGTGTGTGTGTGTGTGTGTGTGTGTGTGTGTGTGTGTGTGTGTGTGTGTGTGTGTGTGTGTGTGTGTGTGTGTGTGTGTGTGTGTGTGTGTGTGTGTGTGTGTGTGTGTGTGTGTGTGTGTGTGTGTGTGTGTGTGTGTGTGTGTGTGTGTGTGTGTGTGTGTGTGTGTGTGTGTGTGTGTGTGTGTGTGTGTGTGTGTGTGTGTGTGTGTGTGTGTGTGTGTGTGTGTGTGTGTGTGTGTGTGTGTGTGTGTGTGTGTGTGTGTGTGTGTGTGTGTGTGTGTGTGTGTGTGTGTGTGTGTGTGTGTGTGTGTGTGTGTGTGTGTGTGTGTGTGTGTGTGTGTGTGTGTGTGTGTGTGTGTGTGTGTGTGTGTGTGTGTGTGTGTGTGTGTGTGTGTGTGTGTGTGTGTGTGTGTGTGTGTGTGTGTGTGTGTGTGTGTGTGTGTGTGTGTGTGTGTGTGTGTGTGTGTGTGTGTGTGTGTGTGTGTGTGTGTGTGTGTGTGTGTGTGTGTGTGTGTGTGTGTGTGTGTGTGTGCAACAAAATTTTCGTCTACGATAACTCTAATACAACAATTCCAAAAATTATGATTCTTTCGTATTCCTCTTCGTTGCATCTATATGAAGAGCTTATTAGATTCTGGTTATAATTGGTCAACCGGAAGTACCCTCATTTGAAGATTTTAACAGTTTTTCTTGAAAAAGCGATGTTAAATATCATTTTTTCACATTTAATGTTATTATAAATATTAAAGAACATTGTATTCTCTATACGATTTGACTGCATTTAATACTTCATATTAAATGTATATAGAGTTATAAAATTATTAAGAAATTAAATTTCATAAATTAGCCAGCTATGCTAGAAACTGTTACTATAGTAAGAAAATTCTGATTGAAAGATGTCAGTGTCAAGTGCAATTGACATATTCGTAGTATATATTTGCTCAAAACTTTCTGTATGGAATTTGTATAAAATACATGCAATTGTCGAAAGCTAATGTACATAGAAGAAATTTAGAATCTTTTGCAAGAAACTTTCTGTGTGGATTTTATAGAAAATGCATACGCATTTACGAAAATTCTACCGGTAGATACCGGATCTACCGATTGTGTTCGAAAACACGAGTGGTAAAAAGTTACCGTGTTCAAAAATTGTTCAATATCTACCAGATACATCTATCGGATTCATGAAGAATCTAATCTCAAAAAAGTACTGATGCAAAGCGAAGCGCGCGCGTTAAAAGTGGAAATGTGTTTAATGTAGGACTCTGCTGAGTTTGTTAACTACGTCAAATTTCTAACCTGTTTTAAATTTTCAAAAAATTTCACAGGTTATGGATCTACCCTGTTTACCACTTGCGTTCTTAAAATATCGATTCCGGTAGCTATAACCTGATAAAAAGCTGTTTACTGGTAACAGTTCATCGGTAGAATTTTCGTAAATACCTCGTATAACTGATGGAAGGTAATGTGCTGGCCACATCAGATTTTTCATTTTGAAATTATTTCTAAAGTATCAGTAATCGAGAAAAGTGTTTCAAATCGAAAAGTTAGATAATTTTATTGTCTACGCAGTGGTGTACGAAAATAATTTTTCTATCACAAATTTTCGAGATATAACACAATTATTTTTTTAAATGGAAGTCATATTTGATTATTACTTTAAGAAAATACTTTTTTTTCTTTCGATTGGTATAAAGGTTATAGTTACTGTTCAAATAATTGCGTTATGCCGATGATATTATCATAATGGGCAGAAGAAAAAGCAAGCCAGAATAGTGGTCGCCTAAAAAATTAAAATAAAACAGTATAATATATGCTTCTACATAGAAGTGAAGCAAACCCAAATCAACGAAATATTCACATTATATATATTTAGATTGAACTTTGCACAATAAAATTATCTAACTTTTCTATTTGGAACATTTTTCTCGATTACTGATCCTTTAGAAATAATTTCAAAATGAAAAAATCTACCAAATTTAGTATTTCGCCATTATCTAGTAACCTATGAGCACCACATGTCCCATATAATTGAAATCGTATCTCTTATAGTTCCTGAGATCCCAATGATGTCCTTCGAAATCCGGACATCCTATATAAATAAGTGAGCGCCCCAGCTTGAATGTTTCTTATTTTGAATAAATGAATGTAACAAACATTTAAAAATAAATTCATTAAAATCGGATCTGATTTTAAGGGTTGAGAAGATTTAATTTTTTCCGCTTCATTGACTCGACTATATTAGACCAATCTTTAGCATATTATGAAAGAAAAAAAAATTTTGTTCCCAGATTTGAGTATTGGGATTTTCCGATATCGGAATGGTAAGCTTATAGTTGTACATAAAGATAGAAAGTACATACTACAAAAAACATTTTATTCCATTATATTTTATATTACTTAAATAAATAAATAAATAAATATATCATTACCCATTGCTGGGTGTGCCAATCTGCTTTGTACACAGATGCGGTAATGATGAAATATTTGCACCGTGCGGGCGCTTACCAGGCGTCACCTCACGGCCACTCATTGCTGGCGTGGAGAGTGCACTACAGGGGTCAATGTTGTGCCATATAAAATTCGAAATATTTTATATTACTTAGCAATACATTATTATTAAAAAATAAAAAAATACGAAAAATTTGCAGGGTGAAACATATTTAAAATACAAGAAGCTTTGTACTAATCGAAAGAAATAAAAAATAAGTATTTTATTAAAGTAATAATCAAATATGGCTTCCATTTAAAAAAATGTAATTTTGTGTTCCATCTCGAAAATTTGCCGATAGGAAAATTGTTTTCGTACACCACTGGATAGACAATAAAATTATCTAATTTTTCTATTTGAAACATTTTTTCGATTACTGATAGTTTCGGAATAATTTCAAAATGAAAAAAAATCGACCTGCTTCAGTACTCCCCCATTATGTAGCAACCTATGAGAATTTTTGGCAAAACAAAAGCACAGCTAAGATGGTCTGCCAAAGGCGCACCACAAGTCCCATATAACTGAAATTGTTATCTCTTATAGTTCCCGAGACCCCAAGGGTGGCTTTCAAAATCCGAACGTTCTGTATAGATAATTAAGTGCCCCAGCTTAAATGTTTCTGATTTTGAATAATTGAATATAACAAACATTTAAAAAAAAAATCATCAAGATCGGATCTGTTTTCGTGGGTTTAGAAGTTTTAACGATTTTTCCGCTTCATTGACTCGACAATACAAATCGAATTTAAATTAAATAAAGCTGCGCAAACGTACAACTGTAATATTGGTAGAATTCTGAGAAAATTTTGAAATTTTACAGAACCTTAATCTATAAAGATATAAATCTGATCATTTTTTTTGTCAAGAAGGTACGATACGGTAATGGGCATATTTGCACAGGACTCCATTATTTATTTGGTGTGAAATTTTGTTAAATACATTATATTAATGCACATGAAATTACTATAAATATGCAAAATAATTTATTATTCCGTCCTATATCTACATTATAACATGCTATGTATATTTTAAACAAATTATCTAAAAAGTATCTAGATAATAGTCATTTATCTATTATCTAGATAACTTTACAAAAAAATATCTATTGCCTTATCTACTCGTAGATAAAAAAAATGTTAGTGATCTTTATTTTTATCTAGATAAAAAATATGATTATCTATTACAACACTGTACACTCTGACGTCAAAGTGAATTCCGACGAATTTGCAACGTCGCACGTCGCAGTCAGACATGCACAGTTTATTTTCACATAGCCACCTATAATTTTTGTTTAAAAATTATTTCTAATATTTCTAAATTATCTCATTTTTCTAGAAATTTTTCAAATACATTAATAAAAAATAATACATCGTTGAAAAGAGAAAAAAATGGCGCTTCTATTTTATTAAAATAATTATAAGTTCCTATTTGAAAAATAAAAGTTGATAGTCGTATCTTGTAAACCTGACTTTATAAAAAATATCTACATCTGCCACCAAATTGTATATGTAAAATAATAAAACTATTGTATGAGCAATTTTTTTCTATTACTTATAATAAAAAAGTTAAATAAGGGGAGGCGTCACCTATATATATATATATATATATATATATATATATATATATATATATATATATATATACATATATATATATATATATATATATATATATATATATATATATATATATATATATATATATTGTGACACAAGAGAACAACGGCTACTTACCGTATCACACAAAAGTTGATGCGTCGGAGCTCAGGGGTTGTAGCGGTGGCAAAGGTCGGGGTTCGATTAATAAGTTTGTGGTTGATAGTAGCCCAACTTACAAAAAGTGACTCAGGCCAATGCCTGTGCAAAAGTTTGAAATACCACCAAGTTATTTTTCGGGCGCCAACACCTTGAAAAAGGTAAGCCTCGAGAGGTGTACTCGAGAAAGGAACACAAAACAAATAAAATGAAAAGTTTAATTTTGAAAAGTTACAACTAAAAATTTTGTATAACAAAAAATTACTGAAATATAAAAAAAAATACTAACGAACTCCGTCGGCGGTACAGGACGTCTCTAGCTACTGCTGGGGGAACACTATGTTGGAGGACTGATCCCTTGACCCAACCTGTTCTGGGTGACTGTATAACGAAGAAAAAACTCCGGGTACGAGCAGCAGCGGACTGGTGGTAGACCTCGAGCGCTGGTTTGTTGAAAGGTTGTTACACCCTGCAGTGGTGTTCGTCTGCTCTACCGGTATAGGTAAGTACTACGAGGTACAGTAGCAGGCCCTGTGGGATCGCTGGCGGAGCTGGTGTCCGACTCCTTGAATCACCTCCCTCGGGGTAGCAGGTCTAGGCCAAGAGACAGTCGCAACCAACACAGCCGCTACATTCCCTACAAAAAAATAATCTCCGCAGTACTACGTACTTAGGGAGTAACACCAGAAACCAGAAGGGTTTGGATACTTTACAAAGGATCATACAAAAATAAATCCGACTCCTGTACGCCGTCCGGAAATTACAAAGAGAGAATATTACAAAATTTTTAAATATGACCTTGAATTTAACAAAAAAATCTTTAAATTGCTGAAAGAAAGTCAGATGACTGAATGAAAAGTACAACACAAGGACAAAACGTCACGATGCTAGGAAAGGGCTCAGGGTGACTGCAGTCCAAAAGAAAATTTAATAATAGCGCAACTACAAAAAAAGTACCCAAAAAATTTAAATTGGTAATACCAAAAAATCTAACAAACCGGCGCTAAACTAAATTTAAAATCCTGGAGGACTAATCTCCCACGCGGCGGGTAGCAAATCAACAAAATAACTAACACCCAAAAATTGGATTTGCCAACTACAAAAAAAATGGCGCGGAGAAAAAATCCGGTTTCCTAATCGAAAACAAGTTCCAACCGTGATCCAGCAGGATTAAACAAAAAATGGCCGCAACATCCACCACTCACTCACGCACACATACGCAGGATAAGGGTAGGGTGGTGAAGGGAGGAAAGTTAAGCAGAACTACTATATAAAAAATTAACAAACTGAAGGGGTTCGATGACCCGGGGGAAAACTGGAGCTATAAGGTTGATAGCTCGGGCTACGTTAAGCTGAAATACTGGATAAAAGTACAAAAAAGTCATAAAAATTTTGTCCAAAAAAAAATCACTAAATCCAAAAGAAAAATCTATAAGAATTTTGAAGATTCAGTGGCATGGTGGTGAGAGATACGAGCTCGCAAACTCAGCTTAAATCACAACTACAAAACTTTAATAATTGTAATAAATTTGAAAATAAAATATTCAATACTCTGGGTAAAAGAAACCCAACTGTTAATGGTAGTTACTCGATAAAAATGCACTGCCCTCGGCTGCATAAGGCAACACGTGGGAGGTACAAACAAGGAAACTTTACCAAATCTAAATCATCCAAATAACCAAAAAAATTGAATAAAGTTCGAGTAACTCACCACTAGCAGCCGTAGCAGGTCCTCAGCCCAAACGTGAAACAATGAGAAATTTGGAAAACTAAAAAAGAAATCACGTCTCGCACCACGATGCACTGAAACTGTAGGCCTAACTGCCAAAAATAAAAGTCGAAAAGTACAAGAGGAGAGCGAGAAGAGAAGAGAAATCTGAAATGCCGGTGCATTCCTCTTATATGCAAATAATTACAGCGCCTCTACTGTCAAATATGCCAAAACTAAATATGGCGGAAATAACTTTTCAAACTTTTGGCGTAAGTTCGCGCAACAGTGATAAGTCACTATTCGATTTTAAAAGACTAATAAGCAGTAATAAGAACTGAATTAAAAATTCAAATGGGGCACACTTTTTGAACAAAAAAAATAAAATATTTAAAGTGTTTCACTGATATTGCCGCGTGAAGCTAGCAGAGTTAAAACAATAATTGTTACGAGGTCTACCATCTCAATAAAATTGTGGCTCAAGGATTTTTGTTTATTCAATAAGAAAATTTTGTAATGAAAACGAACCAGTGACGTTGCAAAACGTCACAATATATATATATATATATATATATATATATATATATATATATATATATATATATATATATATATATATATATATATATATATATGGAATCTACGTTAAATACGAATTCAACGATATATTTAAAGTATACTTTTATTAAAGTAAGAAATTACAAAAGCGGAAGAGAAAATTATGAATATAGTGCATAGGCCTCTGGAGTATGCATATTGGGAAGTGTGCGTCTACAGATTTTCTCTTCGGATTATGTTTACAAGGTTGCTAGGGATGCTTTTTATCTTGGTTACATAATCTGTAGTCCGTCAGTTTTTTTTTCAAAACGACCGCCAAACAGATACCCGTTTTAATACATTACGATAAAGAAAAAATCTGATGTGGCCAGCACATAACCTCTCGTTAGATATTTTACCTGGTTGTACGCATAAAACGAAAAATATTTTTAAATACAAATACATATATTCATGTCTCACTACAAAATAATTCTCACATATATTTGCAAAATCTACGCGATATTTTAATATAAATTATGTACAATACATACATTTTCTTTATAATCAATATTCTGAAATTTTCTTTTTCTGCTTCCCTTTTCTTTTTCTTTATATTCGTCATTTTTTCGCAAATTCCTTTTATATTCTTTTTTACGTATATTCTTTTGCGTTGTAAACTTTTTTTTATTTTCATAATCTTCATAATGATGTACAAATATTTTTGACAGTGGCATACAAAATTTTTTGACAGTGACATTTATGTGTCAATTACAAACATTTGAATTTCTTGACTTCAAGTATTTTGATATGAGAAATTTTACATCAAATTATTCTATATGCATTTCTTTATCTCTAAATCTATATAAAATATAATAATGAATTTATATTTATCGAATAAAGAACTTAACGTTCTTTAATATAAGTATTTACATAAATTTTCGATAAATAATATTTAGATGATTTTTTTATTGTAAGTCCCACTTCCGGTTGTCCAATTGTTACCAAAACTTTATCAACTCTTCCCATTATAGTATTGAGAAATCGTGGATCCAACATCCACACACACACTTCCACACAAACACACACATACGGACATCATCATAAAAATGTTATAATCGTATTCTAGGGACCTTAAAATGTGCTTATTCACTAAAATCTGGAATGCGATTTTTAGCATGAATTCAATACCTCTCTTAGCGAGAGGTAAAAAAGGTAATATATGTCGAATACTCATATTAATAGTTCGGTCGGTTTACATTTTCAACAAATTATAAAACCTACGCAAATTATTAGAAATCTATAAAATTATGTAACGTGAGAAAGAGTATTTAAAACATTTGGTCCTCGAGCCTCGAGCAGCGCGTGCGAGCTGACGCCTATGATAGAATCGTTTCTAGAGAAGAAGGAGGAGCCCAGGTAGGCGATCGATAACATAGTGCAGCGCGCGGTATGCAGGCGATCGGAGACGGACCGTTGTGTAAACACGGGGGAGATAAGCGTAATTACACACGCATTGTTATATAGTTCGAGACGTCCGAGATTGTTTCAGTAAAAGTTTAGAACAACTATATAAGCGACGTACTTGTGTGCAAAAGGACAGTCACAGAGAAAGTTACATGAATAGACAGTCGGACGTTACAATTGGTGACAGGTTTAGGGTTAATAAACTGTGGAGTGTAAAAAAATAAATAAACTAGCTGAACTATTAAAATTATTGATATTAAGTGATCAGGACAGAACTGGAAGAATGAGAGTTAGATACGACAGGAAAGAAGTCTGGGCTTCAAGAAAACTGCGGTAAGCATTAATCGATTTTGGTGTCCTGACGATAGTTATTCGACATCCGATATAATAACACTAAAAGAAGAATTGAAATAGTAAATTAATTACAGGTAATTCTAGAAAAACATGAGAACAAAATTAGAAGAAACTTCCAGAACATTAGAATAAAAATTGGAAGAAAATTCTAGAATTCTTAAGCAAACATTAGAACATAAGTTGGAAGAAAATTCTAGAAGTTTAGAACAAAAATTAATGAGAAAAACTAAAGAAGGCCTGAAGAACTTAGAAAATGAGTGCGACAAGAAGATCGAAGAATTAAAAGAAAAATTCACAAAAATTACATTATTGCCAATGTCAAATTTCGATGTAGCAAAGGCATGTCTACATGAAGAAATGAAAGTTTTAAAACTTAGGACTAGTACAGCTATGCTCATCGCTGGAATTTGATGGAAAATATTCGTGGTCAAACTATTTATAACAATTTGGCTGCCAAAGCACATAATTTGACGTCCAAAGAGAAGGCTGCAGTACTGTCTGTCTCGTTGCGTAGTGAAGCCATCGACATATTACATACGCTGAAGGAAGAAGAACAGGAGGACTACGACCAACTAGTTAAGCGGTTGGACATGCGGTATGGCAATGCGCAAATGTACCAGACACAATTGAGGAACAGTTATCGCAGTCCAAAAGAAACATTAAGAATTTCAAGTCGACGTAGCTCGTTTGGTTCCTCTCGCATATCCTGCAGCTCTTGACAGCGTTTTGGAATGCCTAGCTACTCAAACATTCATCTATTGGAAGGAAGCAGCCAAATAAGCTTCACATAACAAATCACGGGTGCGAAATATTGGTGCTGGGAGCAATGAAAACACTGAAGATCTAGAAGAGAAAATGCGACGAATTGCAAACGAAATATTTGAAAGAAGTAATAAAAGAAGAAAAGGAGTTGAAAAACTAAGTCGGGTTGATGCGGAGGACAAACATCTACCCGTAATCTAGTAGCCCCACAATCCATAAGTTATGTTGCATCCCTTCATCATGAAGCCTACAGCATCTACGTGGATGGTTCCATTGACGGAATGCCAATGAAAATGTTACTGGATACGGCTGCGCCAAAGACCATAGTTAGACCTGTAGAGTATGGGAAATATCAGTCCGGTATTTAATATACTTTACACTTGTAAAAAACGTAAAAACTTTAAACTTGTATAGTACTAAATAAAAACACAAATGGATTTGAAAGGGAAAACGAAACTCGAAAAAACACTTTGTTTATTTTCTTAACAACATTCAACTGGTTATTCGGTCACTTGATCGAACATTCATAAAATGGAATATGTGGTTGCTAGATGTAGCTATAACATATCTCCCTCCTTAGAGAGAAGAAAAATTACAAAGAAATGCTATAAATTAAGTAATATTATTTGGGGGACATCAAAATTGTGCGGTTCTTTTAAATATGCAGGTTTTAGTTTGTCTATTGATACGGTGTCTAATTTATCTTTTATTAAAATTTTGAAAAAAAATTCGTACCGTTTAATTACTTTGTAAAGTCCATCGAAAGGTTGTTGCAATATAGGGCTTATTGCATTATGTTTTATGAAGACGTGGAATGTGCAAAATAGATCTGGGTTTATAAAATATGGTTTATTTTTTAAGGTTGGGGCTGTATGCTTTAATTTGCTGCTTATTAGCTTTAATTGTTGGAGATAGTGGGGGATGTTTTGAAAAAATTTTCGTACCGTTTAATTACTTTGTAAGGTCCATCGAAAGGTTGTTGCAATATAGGGCTTATTGCATTATGTTTTATGAAGACGTGGAATGTGCAAAATAGATCTGGGTTTATAAAATATGGTTTATTTTTTAAGGTTGCGGCTGTATGCTTTAATTTGCTGCTTATTTGCTTTAATTGTTGGAGATAGTGGGGGATGTTAGGGTCTGGAACTATTAGTGATTGTGTGAAGAATTCGCCTGAATGTGTACTTTGGTGTCATAGACTAATTCTGCTGAGCTGCATTTAATAGGCTCTTTACAGATCATGCGAAGACACAATAAGATAATTGGTAAATTAGATATCCAATCTGTTGGATTATTATATGCTTTTAGGGAAGTTTTTAGCTGTCTATGCAATCTCTTAATCATGCAATTTGATTGTGGATGGTATGGTTTGGTTTTTATGTAATGTGCACCTAATAATTTGAGTAAATTCTTGAATAATGCTGATTCGAATTGTTTCCCTCTGTCTGTTGTAATAACAGAAGGAACTCCAAATCTAGATATCCAAGTGTTTACTAATGCTTCAGCTATTGTTTGTGTTACAATCTTTGATTGAAATTGCTTCTGACCATCATGAAACCCGATATATGCACGCGAGTACATGAGAAAATCCTTGTGAATTAGGTAAATGAACTAAGTCGATGTGAATGTTGTCGAAACGGCTGTTTGATTCGGAAAATGGTTTGGGTGAAGCATGGGTGTTCTTTGTTATTTTTGAACGTTAGCAGTGTACGCATTGTTTTGCCCGAGATTGTATGTCTTTATTCATTTTATACCAAACGAATTTAGAATTTATTAATTTTGTTGTTGTTTTTATTCCTGGATGGGATAGTGAGTGGAAATGGTTAAAAATGTTTATTTGGAATTATTTTGGTATATATGGTTGGTATTAACCGGTAGATATGTCGCAAACTAAAGTTTAGTTAGAATTTGGAAGTTTTATCCTTTTAAATTGTAAATTGTTTGTTTTATTTGTCTTTAGTGTCTAGTTCCTGAGCTGTTGCGATTTTGATGTAATCAATGTTTTTGTCTGTATGGATTGAATTTATTTGGATTCTAGACAATGCGTCGGCTACTGCGTTGTTTTTGCCTGATACGTGTCTAATGTCGCTTGTTAACTGTAAAATAAAGTCTGTGTCTAATTTCTCTGGAGGTGTAGTTGTGGGAAATATCTAAACTTTTTCACTGCCAAATACATAGCTAGTAACTTACGGCCGAATGTGCTATATCGTTTTTGTGTAGGGGTGAAAGTGGCGGAAAAGAAAGCTATTGGTTGTTAGTCTCCCCTTCCTTGTTGTAAGACTGCGCACTGCGCCCACTCCTGTGTCTGAAGCATCTACCATGATAGATATTAAGGCATTGTATGCGGGAAATGTGAAAGTTACTAAATTTGTTAATTGTTTTTTATGGCCTTGAAAGCTTTGTTTGCTTCTGGAGACCATATGATTTTTTTGAGCTGTTTGGTTTATTTGTTGTGAGACAATTAATTGGTTTTAATATTGTCGCACAGTTAGGGTTAAAACGATGATAAAAGTGTATGAGTCCGAGGAATTCTCTTAATTTTTGTTGAGTTGAAGGTAAGAGAAATTTATTTATTGTGTCAATTTTTGATTTTACTGGTTGAATACCATTTGCTGAAATATTGTGTCCTAAGAATTCCATTTCTAGGACTCCGAATTGACATTCGTTTTGGTTGATTAATATGCCATGTTTTTCAAGTGTTTGGAAAACTAATTCTAAATGTTTCAAATGTTGTTCGAGAGAACTGCTAGCAATTAGGAGGTCGTCAATGTACGCGAAGCAAAAATCTAAACCTCTGACGACATTGTCAATGAACCGTTGAAAATTTGAGCGCTATTTCTCAATCCAAATGGCATGACTAAGTATTCGAATAGACCGAAAGGCGTGGTCATTGCTGTTTTGGGAATGGACTTTTTGTCCATCAGTATTTGATGATACGCTTTTACAAGATCTAAATTTGAAAATATTTTTGAATTGCATAAATTTGTTGTAAAATCTTGAATATAGGGAATCGGATAACGATCTGAAACAGTGATGGCACTGAGAGCTCTATATTCCCCGCAAGGTCGTCATTCGCCAATCTCTTTCTTTTTAACCATATGTAATGGGGATGGATAATTTATCCGGAGCTAAACGGCGTGGCCGTGCAAAAACAGGTGAATTGTTAGTGATGACACAATGTTTGACATTGTGCATAATTTGACGTTTAGAATTAAAAGGTGAAGATAGAGAAGGAAATTTTGATAAGAGTTGGGTAAAGCATGTGAAATGTTGAGTAGTAATATTAGATATTCGATTTGAATTATTTTGTATGTTTTAGTTTGTTTGCAATAGTCGTTTTGAAGATAAGTCAATCAGCAAGTTAAAGTATGTAACAAAATCTGCGCCGATATTTGAATGTTTAACATTAGCGATAACGAACTTCCATGTAAATTGTTTTGTTAATCCAAGATCAATTTTTAATGTTTTAGTACCGAAAGTTTTGATAGTTGAATTATTGGCAGCTTGTGGTGTAAAAGGATTTTGCTGCCGTTTTTCGCACAATGAATTTTTGATAACACTCACCTCGGCTCCAGAGTCTATCAGAAAGCGGTGGCCAGAGAGTTTATGTGTCAGATAAAGAAGTTTTTTGTCATTGGATAGGTGTTAGTGCTAGAAATAGATGGTAAAATGAGTTTATCTGTTATATTCTTGTTTTGGTGTAACAAAACCTTTGGTTTGTCTGTAGAAGAACTTTGTTGACATGGTGGAACACATTTCCTTGCCTTGTCGCCGAAGTTGAGGTGATGCCAGCGTATATTCGCGCTTGGTGGAACTGTGGGGAAATGTAGGATCTTCTTGATTGAGATAATACCAATTTCTTTAATTCAGAGATTTCTTGTTTCAGTTCTTCAATCTGTTGTGTCTTTGCTCACGGAAGATAGTGCTGGTTGTGTAATGTTTAAAATTCTATCTGCGATTTCAGCTTTATCTGTTAGAGATTTTATTATTTGAAGCAAGGATGAGCTGAATATTTTGAGGAAGTTTTTGTAAAAATATTTCTTCAAGAATTGAGTCGTCTAGATGTAGAGTATCAACTATCTGCTGAAGTTGACGTAAAAGTTGTGATGGTTTTTTTATCACTTAAGTCGGTAATATTGAATAATTGTTTAATTCTTTCTTGCTTCGACAGTGAAGTTCGATGAATTATGTTTCTTTTAACTTGGTGTATGGAAGTTCTGTTGGAGGATTTCCGATAAGGTCTCTGACTTCTGCTGCATATTGAGTAATGAAATTAATTTGTAGAATTTAGTTGCTTCGGATATTATACGATGTGACATAAACGTTGCTTCTACTTGAGAGAACCATAATGTCGAGTCTGCAGGCCAAAATTCGGGAATCTTGAAGGAATTGGTAAATGAAGAGATTTCAGGAGGTGGAAGTTCAGCAGGTTGTGTGTCTGGAATAGGAGTAGGTCCATTTTGCTTGACAGTCGGGGTCACCAATTATGAAGAGGATAGGAAATATCAGTTCGGTATTTAATATACTCTACACTTGTAAAAAAAACGTAAAAACTTTAAACTTGTATAATACTAAATAAAAACAAATGAATTTGAAAGGGAAAACAAAACTCGAAAAAACAATTTATTTATTTTCTTAACAACATTCAACTGGTTATTCGGTCACTTGATCGAACATTCATAAAATAGAATATGTGGTTGCTAGATCTAGCTGTAACAGACCCGACTTGGCAAAGAACACCGGCAAGACGCATCTTCCACCAACCAAGTGGCAATTACGTACAGCGACGGGAGAACAAACTATCGCATTAGGAGAAATAGATATGAGTATCACCATTGGAAACAACTTTTTTAAACATCGTGTGCTGGTGGTCGAGGTTGAAGATGAATTAATACTCGGTATAGACGTAATAACGAAGCACAGTTTTAAACTTGACCTGAAGAAAAAGGTGATGATGGTAAATGAAGAGGAGCTCGTATTGAATCTATGAAACAATAAGACTGTGTGCGTATTGCTAGCTGAAGACGTTATGCTCTCGGATCGAAGCGAATCTATCGTGGAGGCACAATTAGATGGCATGAGGTGAATATTGTTATGCTTGAGAACAGAAATGATGACATCAAAATCGGTAATAGAGTTGCCGGAAAAACACTGATTAAAGCCAGCCGAGTAATACCAGTTCGAATAATGAACGTAAATTTTGACAAATTAGTATTAGATGGAGTCTGAGGTTAAATATAACAAAAACTATTATAATTACAACAAGGGAATGTTAAACAGAGTAGTCAAGATTACTCAACATGTTAACTATGCCAGAGGTCCTAACTACTCTGAAAAACAAAGGAGAAAACTGGGATTATATTGGGACGGGAGTCACAGGTAAATGATTACCTATAAACTGAGATAAATTTCGTCCAATAATAATGAGTCATTAAATTTTAAATCGTCCAATAAAATTTAACTTTTTATTAAATCGGAAAGTTTTGAGTTTGGTGTAGGACCGAGATCTGCGTACATCAAATTATTTTTATATTTATTTATTATTAAACTCTCGTATGCATTTGAATATCTATCATTATTAATATGTTTTAAAAGTTTAATATTAGAATTGTTAACTTTGTGATTATTAATGAACATATGTTAAGCTACGCTAGATTTTTCTGGATTACCGCTTTTTAAATGATAAAAATGTTCTTTAAACCGAGTGTCAATTAGTCTTTCAGTTTGATCAATATAAACTTTATTACAATCATTACAACTAATTTTGTAAATACCGGATTTTTCGTTAGTATCTATTCTTTAAACCGAGTGTCAATTAGTCTTTCAGTTTGATCGATGTAAACTTTACTACAATCATTACAACTAATTTTGTAAATACCAGATTTTTTGTTAGTATCTATTTTATCGTTAGGGGTTACCTAATAACCATTTAATGGTATTATTTGATTTAAAAGTTACGGTTAAATTTTGATTTATAAAAATTTTGTTTAAACTTTGGAAGCTTTATCGTACAGCAGTGTTATGTTTTAATATTTGTTTTTATTATTATATGGTGTAAATGTTGTAAAATTAGAAATAGATTGGCGATTTTTAAATTTATGAACTAATTTATGGATAGTTTTAACCGGAAAGCTGTTATACTTAGCTATTTCTCTAATATAGTTTAGTTCAGTTTTAATTCGTTTTTTGTTTAAAAGAAATTTGGTTAATCTGTTTATTAAGAAATTAAACGAAGCTAATTTGTGTTGCCAAAAATTATTTGTGTCAGCAGTTATAAATCTGTTAATGTTCTAAGATTTTCTATAGATATCAAACTCTAGTTTGTTCTTGTTTCTAATAACCAGTTAAATATTTGTTGTTTTTCTTAAATTCAATTTCGAAATTACTCATAAATAAATTAGCTAAAAATGGTGATAAACTATTTCTCATAACTGTACATTCATTTTGGTGGTAATGTTTATTATTTACTTGAAAATAATTTTGCTTCATACAAAGTTCAGTATGTTTTAAATACTAATTAATTTTTGAATTCTCCAAGTTATTTTCTAAAAATGTTTTCAAATATTGTAAAGTTTCCGGGATAGGTACACTTGGAAATAAACAACTCACGTCAAAAGAAACCAATACTTCATTTTTATCTTTTTTTTTTCATTCATATGCTAGTAATTTGTAATCTATTGTATTAATTTTTAACAGTATGTTGTAATTGTAGATTACAATTACTAAAAATACGCATGCGCATATTCTAGATAAGAACAAACTTGTTCGACTTATCCGGTCGTAAACGATTTTGTACGAACAAGAACTCAATAGAAGTATAATATTTGCTAGGTGCCAGGTGCTGTCCATTCAAGTCACCGTCATCTCTCCATGTTTTTATTTTGTTTTCCTACTGTTGTATTGTATTCACCAGTCTTCATATCTAGTTAAATGTTAAACATCTATTATGGAAACAACGTAAGTTATTGAAAAATATTACTTTTTAAATAAGTCAGACGATATTCTATGATGATATTACTAGGGCTGTCAAAAGTATTCGGTTAATCGGTTGACCGGTTAATCGGTTCACCGGAAACCGGTTTTTTAAACTAAAACATTCGGCAAGCCGGTTAATCGGTTTTTGGCCGAATATTAGCCGGTTTTTATTCGGCTTATAGCCGGCTTTTATTCGGTTTGTAGCCGGTTTTTAACCGGTTCATAACCGGTTTTAGCCGGCTTTTATTCGGTTTATAGCCGGTTTTTTAACCGGTTTATAGCCGGCTTTTTAACCGGTTTATACCCGGTTTTTAACCAGTTTATAGCCAGTGTTTATTAAATTTGAAATTTATTTATACAGGTGGAGTCCAATCGGTAGCACTATTGAAAGTGTCGGTAGCGTCATTTTACGTTTTGAATTTTTTTTAACTTGCGGTATTTGTGTTTATGTTCTCAAGAACAAAATGAAAAATTGTAGTGGGCCTTACATAAGAGAAAAAAAAAATGTAGGAGTCTCTTATTTTCGGGAAGAACATGTAATGTAAATCTATAATTGTTATTGATTTAGATAGGCACAATAAACCTTAAACTTTAAATTCAAAATAAATTATGCCAAAGAAATTATATGACAGAATCACGTTTGTTTACAACCAGAAAATTACTTAACTCTAGTGCAATTTTGAAATATTTTACAGACCTGGTACTTAGAGTAAAGAGTTGTGCTATCAACATATGACACTAACATTACGTAAACAACACCTCTAGTGAAGTACTTTACTCTGCTGAATTTTTTTAAATTTGACTGTTTCGGTACCTAGGAATAAAAATATATCACCAACTTAAAACTAAACATCCTCGGAATATGAATTCTCGACTCTAATGTTAACGATTTTGTACACTGTATGACAGGTAAAGGTTTTTAAGTTTCAACTTAGTAACGTTACATATCCTGTAAGCAAGATTTTTTTTAATGTCACAAAAGTAAAGTACTTCTCCGGAGATGATCTTGTTTCTTTGGCGTCGTTGTATGATTTCGTAGGTGTTAGTTTCCTTAAATTTTAAGTTACGGGCGATTACGTATTCCCGAATAGACAGAAAGCAATTTTTTTGATGGTCAGTATAATATTTTTTTTCTTTTTATTCATGTTGAACATTCTATTTAAAATTGCCGCTGTTAGTGACTACTTCGCATGTGCGTCAGCGTCAGCCCCGTGCGCAACATAATCCAACAACTTAGAACATGCATATGCACTGTGACTGCACACTGCGTCTGCACACTGTACTTGTTGGTGGTGGGTGAAACACTGGTAGCTATAAAATATCTACTTTTGACCGGGTAAAAACCGGTTTCTGGCCTATTAAAAACCGGTTTCTGGCCTATTAAAAACCGGTTTTTGATCGGTTAAAACAGGTTTTTTGGTCGGTTAAAAACCGGTTTTTTGGCCGATTAGAACCGGTTTTCGGCCGGATAAAAACGGTTGTCTGACCGTTTAAAAATAGGTTTTTGACCGGTTGAAAACCGGTTCTTGACCGGTTAAAACCGGTTTTCTGGCCGGTTAAAAACCGGTAATTGTTTTATAACCGGTTATTCGTTTTTCGGTTAATCGGTTTATAAACCGACGGTTAACCGGTTAGCAATTTCAGCAAATTTTGACAGCCCTAGATATTACTTCTAACTTCTAGCATATTAAGTTTACCACAAGATAATATTATTGGGTACCAAGTTCAAAATTGACGGTATTTCATGTTTAAATATTTTAATTGTACATATATAAATATAAAAGTAGTAAACAATAAAATCAAATTCCACTCATATGTAATGTGTAATTGCATTAAAAATAAATTGTAATAGTACTTACATTACTTTTAACTTAATTTAAAAAAGTAATGTGTAATGCGCAATTCTGAGCCTTTTTCTTAAATGTAATGTAATGGTCTCTCTGCCCACTGAGTGAGTTAAGAGATCATTTGCTAGAAGATAACATATTGCAGTACCGAAGCTGGGCTGTGGACTGAATAGTTTGGATTGGAGGATTGTTAGGAACATGTTGGAGATCCTCTTTCGATTTATCGGTGTTGAAATTCTCGTCTGCAATTTTAACCTCCACGGACAGCATCTCAAACGGGCCGTCGATTGTTACTTCTTTAGCACTTCTGTATGTAAGAAGGGGGATACATGCAGATTTCCTTATCACGAACTGATCCGGGCCGAAACAGTCTTCAGAAGGGGCACTGTAACGGGCAGAGTACCGCGAGCCCCAGCCAGTGCGTGCAAGCCGACGCCTATGATAAAAGAGTTTCTAGAGAAATAGGAGGAACTAAAGGCAACTATTCCAAATCCAGTTTAAAGTTTTTTCTTTTTGGCTTACCCTAATACTCACCTATGAGCATATTCGAAAATTCACATTATTAGTACCTTTATACAATGCGCTCAAAATTGACGTCTTGGCAACTGTAAAATATGTCTTCAATTGACAAATTTCAGTGAAAAAATATTTATACAGTATATTCGTGCCGTTACCATGTTTTATGAACAATGTATTATTTTGTAATATCTGTTCAAGAGAACAATTATCAATTAATTTAAATAAATAAATTTTCAATTAAACAGAAATTACTAATAAAAGTAAATTAACCTAATTTGACACACAAATCGCCAACATTTGTTAATTTTTAGTTTCAATTCCATGGCTATCGCTTTTTTGGTGTCATTTTCGACATTTTGATACCTAATTTCTGTCCTTACAAAGCATATAAAATTAATTTTGCTTATTATTTAGATGCAATATTTGAAGCTCAACAACTTTAATTTACAGCTTTTTTACCTAAAAAAGAAGCAGGAAATTACGAAAGTATGATTCTACATGTTAAAATCCTATATTCCGGTATCGCGGTCAACACCTTGGATATGATAATTATAAGAGTGTCAATACCACTGAGTCATTTGTTATTTTTTACATAAAATTAGAGTACAAGAAAAGAAATTGATATTAAAAACACTTGTTTATAATGGATTAAAATATATTTATAATTGAGATTTGCAGCGTTGGTTCAAGATAATTTAGATTATTAGATTTATAGATACACCCAATAAAATAATAGTTTTTTATAGTATATGTGTTTTATTACAAATACGTCACGCAAGAAAAGTGTTAGCCCATGAGGCCGTCAGGCCGAGTGGGGTAATTTTCTTAAGTGACTTAGGTATGTAATTAACACACTTGCCACACAAAATTTTATCCAACACCTCTTCAAATGGTTTAAGATGTATTGAAAAGATTATCTAATTTGTCATTTCGAAATGACATTTGGTAAAAAAAAGTACCGAGAAGACTTGGACAGTAACAATAATGTTAAAGTATTATAACGTGTGCGCCCCGCTGCTAGCTGAACAAGCGTCTAAGTATAGCAATGATGCAATCGCGCTAGCAGCCGGGCTACGTAAACAAACAAACCGCGACGTGTTTAATTACATCCGGTCGCATAAACTTTTTGTGTTCATTGTTATTATGCGGTCGAATATTCTAGAGCTCTCTGGAAGTCAATGGCAGCTGTATAAAAGAGACGCAGCTATGCTCGAGAGTTAGTTACATAGAGAGAGGCTGAGACATAGAGACATTTACATGGAGTGTTAGAGAGTAAGGTGTTCGTGAGAAGCACAGCAGTATCGTAATGATTGTATGCAGTTTGTGTCTAATAGGTAGGTATTCGGGAAGTTACTGATAAACTGGAATAGCTGTGGATGTGAATACTCGGTAGTGTTGAAGAGTATTGGAAAGCTAGGTATATGGGGACAGTAAGGGCGAGTGAAAGTGGATACTCGGCAGTGGTGTTGAAAAGTTGTGGCATACGGAAAGTCGGTGATACTGAGGCTGTAGGAGTGAGAGAGTTACATAAATAGACAGGTAGTGTATGACAACTGACAAGTGATTAATTTCATATTAATTTTGAAAATGTGAAAATATCACTTTTAAAAAAATGCATTTATTTTTTATTAGAACATAAAGACGAAGTTAGTAAAGTAATTGGTGGTTTGTGTCTAAATATAATTAGTATTCTATATTACATTATATACAGGCTGTTCCTCGCATAAGGAACACCACGATTATTTTCTTTATTATTTAGAAAAGAAGAAAATCATTCAAGTAAAAGTTGTATAGTAGATCAAGGGGGCCATTCACTTGTCGAAGAACTACTGGTTCTCAAATAAACATTAAAGTTATATTTTTTTAAATGAGGTGCTACACTAATTTTTAGGCTCTTTTGATAGAATATTTTTTTCTGAATTCACCCATGTAATTATTTTATATCCTTATACAACAAAAATATTGAGAAAAATACAATTGAAATTTAAATTAATTTTACGTTTATATTTATTTTTCAGTTGGCCATGTACGAAAAACAAAAATTGCTATCTGTCAATTTGAATAATTTAGTGCCTAATTCATATTCTTGTTACTTATAAAGTTATTAACAAATATTTTTGTTAGTTTTATTTTAAGTTAATTTTTTTCATGTACGGCCTATTGAAAAATGACTATAAAAATTAAAATTACTTAAAATTCAATTGCATTTTTCCCAATATTTTTCTTATGTAAAGATATAAAATGATTATAAGATTGAATTAAAAAAATTTATTTAAAAAAATAAAACTTCTTTTTAGTTTGAGAACCTCTGGTTAAATTTTTTTCTTCTACAAGTGAATGTCCCTCTCGAATTACTACAAATTATATTTGAATGATTTTCTTCTATTCCCAACATTAAAGAAAATAACCGGGATGTCTTATATCCGAGAAACACCTGTATACTACGAAAGGAAAATGGAGAAAAACGAGGATGGTCAGATCTATAAATAATTTGAGATTTTAAGACATATTTTTGACTAACAGTCACATCATTTTGTTTACATGTCGCTATGAATTTGTAAGAAAACTAAATTCTGGTTGATGAGATTTAAAATTTTTAAAATAAAATTGAATTATAAAAATTTGTAAATCTAAATGCATCATATACCTGCAAATGCATTTGTAAGTTTATAAATTAAATCCAACATAAACAACTCTTTTCTTTATAAAAATTCATATGTATAAACTTTAATTCGTTATTTGACAATATGATTAAACTATTATTCACGAAAGATGACTATTCAAGGTCATTTGTGAGCCGTCTGATATAATAGTACTTGCAGATAACTTCATTGCATTTCGCATGCATAGGCGTGCAACATGAAATATTTATGGACACATTTTAACTGAAAAAATAAGAGTAATTTATTTGAAAATTATGTTTCTTTCTAAATAATGCCTTTCTGAAATATTTATGTTCTTCACTTACGTTTTTGCAAAATTCAGAAACATAGACATAACTATAAACCAAGGAATAATAATTTTAATTAAACGTCAACGCCACTGGGTAAATATTAGCACAGAGGGCAGTGTAGTAGATAATTAGGTACCTGCAATTCTACGACATACGTAATTATTATTTATAGTGTGTTAGAAAGTAATGCCACTATTTACGTATATCTGTCACACCACATAAATTAAATAGACACAGGTCAAGTAATCTAATACAAAATGTTGCCAAGCTACTGCTGCTGTGATGTGTATTCTTTCTTCGAACAAATGACCTTGAATAATCATCTTTCGTTAATAATAGTATATATTATATTATTGAATTCAGAATTTAATTCTGGACTGAATAATCAAATAAAAAATATATGTTCTCATATAAAACAATTTCATTGCAAAATATGCCTTGATTAAATAGTTATTTGTTGTTTATTTGAAAGTTATTGCCATTAAATTATGTTACACCAGTTACTCTCGTACCTTTCGGTAATCCAAGAAGAGGATTAATAATTATACAGACCTCTGTGACCACTTTGCAACAAGAGCCAATATCAACTGCAACCTCGTTCAAAAATATTTTTACATTTCATTGTTAATACCTACATTTAAATTTTATGTGACGATTATGTAGCCATACGCAGTAAAAAAAATTACTTCCTAGGCAGTAAAAGTGGACTTTTAATGTCAATCGGCAAAAAAATATTGTTTTGCTATAGGTAATATATATAATTTAGTTAATACTGAATAATTAACTTTTATTTGATTTTTTAAATTTAACAATTCTTATACAAATACACACAATAGTGGCATGTGCAAAACAATTCAAATATAATTACAATATGAAAATTAAAACAATAATTTATATTGTACTCGTGCATTACAAACTAATAATAGTATTTTCTACTTTCTCAATTTGAGCCAATTAGTAGTATTTGAATACAAGAATACAGATGTTCATGATATATTATAACAAATATTTGTATTACTATTTCTTAACTTTTAGAAAATATCTTGCTTTTCGAGGAAATAACTTTGTTTCTGTTGCTGATTGCATCATGATCTATTTATTTGTGTGTTTCATGGTTATTTATTTTGTAATGCGTCAATTTGTCACATTTTTAAAGCACAATGTATTCCATTTGAAACATTATAACTGTTTATCGATTTAATAATATTGTATATACTGTTATTTGCACAGATAGTTAAAATGAGTGAACCACTATTGATATATTTCTCATTGAAAGATATAGGGAAAGGTTCATTGCGAAAATATGTACCATAATTAATATAAGATTTATAACAACTGAAGAGCAAAGAAGTAGTTAGGTATATGAAAGTCAAGTAAAAAATTGAACATTTTTAATGGATTTAAATTTTTTTTCTACTCCTTTAAAAGTAACATATCTATAATATACAATATTACACGTAATAATTATGAAATATTCGTACCGCGCGGGTGTATACCAGGTGTCACCTCACTGGCACTCATTGTTAGAGTGGAGAGTGCACCACGCTGATCTAGGTGTCTGTTAGCTATGATGGGTTGGGGTTCAAGTTAGATGGACTACAATAGCGTTCAATTGACAGAGCAAGTAAAGTCGTACTCCGTTCATATGACGACGAGTAGCATATATACCAATATTTGGAATATGTTCGTTATAATTAGGAAAAGTATTT
Source organism: Harpalus rubripes (assembly GCA_963082715.1). Taxonomy (NCBI): domain Eukaryota; kingdom Metazoa; phylum Arthropoda; class Insecta; order Coleoptera; family Carabidae; genus Harpalus; species Harpalus rubripes. Next base: position 50,282,620 of record OY720450.1, on the reverse strand, counting down.
AAATGACAAATTTGTATTAATATTTGTAAAATCCTACTTCTTGATTAATAAAACATTACAAAATAATTGTGGGGAATTTCTCGACTGGTGTGGAAATGGTATTAAGAGTTACTCGAAAACTCAGCCAAACAGAATTTATTCTTACCACACCGACGTAGTGCACAATAGCGCCTTCTTCAGGGTCTATAACATTTAATAAAACGCAAAATAGTACATAAAAAACAATATGGACATTATCTCACTTACAGTAATATGTTATAGAAATTAAATATCACGTACACAAAATACATTCGTTCTTAACATTCAGTTTTACATATCGTACAAAAAAATTATAAAGAGCTCATACACGTCAATTTGCTGTCAAAATCGGCAACAGAATAAATCGGAAAATAGCCGGAGATATCTTGCGCACAGATTATTTGGTGACATCATCGATACAGGCTCCTATTGGTTGTATGTAAACCAATGATTGTGTAGCATTGTTGTACGAAGTTAAACAAAATATAAAGGATTTAATTGACTCAATTTGGCTGAAAGTTGCTTTTTCCTTTTTGAAGTTTTCGAATACACCAAAATATATACTATTTAGTCGTTGTCAGTTTTTGCATTAATATTGTTGCAGTCATCCCTGATATGTAGCATTTCAAGAAACATACGGACTAGATGATTCTGTTCTTCTTCCAAAATCTTGAAATTTTCCAAATTGAAAGTGTGTGTTTTTTGGTATGTTCAGCAAGAGCACATTTGTTTGCCGTATTGTTTTGTGTTGATCTGCAATGTTAGCTCATCAGGATCTTTGAAAAACGTTTAGTTGTTCCTACGTATGTAGCTTTGCAATTTTCAGTGAATCATGAACTTTATAAACAACGTTTGATGTGTCATTGTTGTCCGCTGGATCCTTAAGCTTGCTGTAAAGCATGCAGAATCAACGTTGATTTTATTCCTTAGCATTTTATTTAAATTCGGCGCCAGACATTCTATGTTCCTGATGAGGTCCTGAATCCTTCTGCAAGATATTTTCCGATTTATTCTGTTGTTGATTTTGAGAGCAAATTGAAGTGTATGTGCTCTTTATGAATTTATGTATGATGTGTAAAACTGAATGTTAAAAAAGAATTTATTTTGTGTACATAAGGGGCTGTCCTTAAATTACGTAACACAAAATTAGGCAATTGTTGATACCCCTTCACCCCTTTGTAACGCACCCGTAACGCAAACATGACCCCCCCCCCATACGTAACGCAGTAGTTGACCCTCCCCCTATTTTTATTATAATTTTGAATGAGGTGTTTTCAATCAATAAATACACAATTGTAATTACTCTTATAAACTATATATATATATATATATATATATATATATATATATATATATATATATATATATATACATTTATATTTGTGGGTACCTATATGTACATATACATAGTTACTCGTCTACCCACGGAGTCGACATGTGCTAGTTCATGGTAATAACGGGAATTGTATCACATTCTTTATTTTCTGGCACTGGAATTTGGTCACTCTCGAAATCTGTAATTGTAGTACTTACCCCAGACCAAAATGAAAGCAGTTTTGACTGTTTTTTTTTTTTTGGCAAATTCTTGTCCACTCTTCAATTTTTTCGGTCAGAAGTTTCTGTAAATCATCTTTCTTTTTTATATCATTCCACACAGAAACAACATGCTGCTGCACTTTTTGTTTCTGTTTTTCTGGACATACATTTGCATATGCTTTTAACAAACTATTAAAAAGTTTTTCCTTATCAACACTACTTGAATTCATGATTTAATATGAATTGCATTGCACGAATGAAAGACCACTGGCCCGAATTTGAACTGTGCCCGACATCTGTTGAGTGTTATTGAAAACAAACGACTGCCTGCATATACGAATTAGCACGGCGAAATTTGGATGTTTCAAAACTATTAAAGCAAGTTTAGCAATATTTTTTTATATTTTATCATTACGTAAAGCACACATTAACCCTCCCCCACCCCCTCGTAACGCTACTCCTGACCCCCCCCCCCCCTTGGAGCGTTACGTAATTGAAGGACAGCCCCTAATATGTAATTTTTGTAAAATATTACGGTAAGGGCCGGTACTTCAATCTCCTGGAAAAATGTTAATAAATTTATTTGTCAGTTAAAAAAATGCCGCATTATATAATTAACATATGTATAATTTTGTCAATTTACGCTGTAATATTGATGCGATATTTTCCTTTTATCTGGCAGATTAATTTACTAACACTTTACTAGGAGATTATATAAAGTAACGGCTCTTAGTGTGATAATGTCCATGTTATTTTGTATGTACTATTTTGTATTTTATTGAATGTTATAGACCGTGAAGAACGTGCATGTGTGCACCGAAACGTCGATGTCGTAAAAATAAAAAATGCTGTGTGACTGAGATTTCAAGTAATTGTTAACACTACCTTGCAAAATAAAGTTAATTAATTATTAAATCCTTAATTCTCAACTCGATTTGTAGTCTATGTTGCTGGTTTATTTGTGTGAATAGTGTGAAACAAACATTAGATGATTTTTCTCTTTTTCACTGGTTTGTTAATTTCCAGTAGAAAGATACTCAGAGACAGCCCGACACAGGAAATAGGTAACTCTCTCCACAGATGGTAGGCAAAGCTGCACTGTAGGCTCATATAACTCAATAATAAAGTGTCCAGATCTCATCGATGTCAATGAACCCACTCTCCAATTGGAAGTTGATATTGTTGAGGGGTTAAAAAAATGTCAACTGAAAATTCGACGAAACACTGTACAGTTCGTACAAGTTTCTGCGGCAAGGTGCCTTATGATTAGTAAATAGCGGTCTAGTAAATAAAGAGCACTGCAAAAAGAATAAAGCATTAATCATAGCAAATCTCAGTGTGTTGCATAGTCGACCTAAGGTAACTTCAGTATAAGTAAAATTTCCTATTTTACCTAAAGTATTTTTACGGTAAGGAAAGTCCAGCAAATTTTCTTTGATATTGTAGTAAAGTTCAAAGTGCATGAACTTCATGTTTCGTCTTCTCCGCTTTGGTAGCTGTTAGCTGAACTGGTTTACTCCTGGCTATTAAACTACATACATTTCTATTGGGTACCTGAGAAATTGCATTATATTTTTATCATAGGATATGTTATTTACTAAATTTAGTTCGACCCTGCAACGCACTGAATTTTTCTGCGGTTTTTTGTACTGTACTGCAAAAAGAATAAAGCATTAATCATAGCAAATCTCAGTGTGTTGCATAGTCGACCTAAGGTAACTTCAGTATAAGTAAAATTTCCTATTTTACCTAAAGTATTTTTACGGTAAGGAAAGTCCAGCAAATATTCTTTGATATTGTAGTAAAGTTCAAAGTGCATGAACTTCATGTTTCGTCTTCTCCGCTTTGGTAGCTGTTAGCTGAACTGGTTTACTCCTGGCTATTAATCTACATACATTTCTATTGGGTACCTGAGAAATTGCATTATATTTTTATCATAGGATATGTTATTTACTAAATTTAGTTCGACCCTGCAACGCACTGAATTTTTCTGCGGTTTTTTGTACTGTCCTTTGGTAGAGAATTGCCGCTATTTACTAATCATTTTAAGGCACCCTGCCTTAGTAACGTGCACGTATTATACACTGTTGTTGCGTTACGTTGTTTCGTTTTACGTTTACGTTCCACTTTGACAACTGTAACACTCAGATACCACAAAGAACCTTGAAACTAAGTGAAACTCCTTTCCTTTTTATTATTTTGTTCATTTAAGAACATAGACTTATTACTATTCTGATTATATTACTCCAAGAGAGAAGTTATATACATCAATTTAAAGGTTACAGTAATATTAATAAATGTAAATAGAAAAATTGATAATGTTAATAAGTTTTAAAGTTACCCTAAATTGTAAAAACCCTTACTTTTAAAGTGGTATTACTGATTTATTATTACATATATTATTAAAAGGATTCCACGATACGAAAGAAAATTTATGTATCTATAAAATGTAGTAATAGTTTTTTTTGCAAACAACGCCAGTAAATAAATAAACATTGTTAAAGTTCAGTAAAAACTGTGTTTTTAAACTCATTTTTTTCGTATTTTCATGTAATAAATATATTCAAGATATATATTGAAATGATCACTGACCATTAAGCTTTAAATTTTTCATGAAAAAATTGTTGATAATTAAGCCAGTTTTGGATTATGCGTTAAAATACTAAAGCATTAATAATACGAAATAAGAAACACAGATGGCGATACTGTAAGTAAAATATTTGTTGAAGTGATACTTTATTTGAAGCTCGTGAAACATAAATTGATACAATCCAAATTTGGTATTTAAGACTTTTATATTAATGAGAACGACATGCTAGTTATTTTCTAAAATTGATAAATCGGAAATACTACCTTGCAGAAAGTTATAAACAGATTTTCTTGAAAAAAATTATTAAAACATGATTCAAAACTTCTCAAATTTGGTATTTAAAACGCGTGTATAATTTGAAACAATATTAGATTTTGACTATACCTATATGATAAACCGGAAGTGGTACTTAATTTGGAGCCCTTAACAAATTTTCGAGGAAAAACATAATAAAATATAATCCTAAATTTGGTATTACCGGCTTTTCTATTTATTGGAACAAATTAGATTTTGTTTACAAACGATCAACCGGAAGTGATTATATATACTTGACTCATATAAATTAAATTAGCTTCCATCTCACCAATAAGTGACAATAATTCGGAAGTTAACAGGTACTTATGTGTTATCAATTGAAATCATAATTTTGTTAATATGCAAGCATAGCATTTTAATATACGAGTATAAGAGTTTTTTTCTCTAAACTCTATACAAGTGTATATGTACATAAATATAAAATGCAAAAAAAACATACTTGAAATAGTTGTAAATGATAACACTGAAATGAGTACAATTTAAAGAAACTTATAGATTTTATAAAACATCATATTTTCAATTATATATCTGTAGCAATTTTTATAATACTATTTTTAATAAATAAATAAATAAATACATCGTCACGGCATATTACCCATTGCTGGGTATGCCAATCTGCTTTGTACGCAGATATCGGCAATGATGATGACATATTTGTACCGTACGGGCGTTTACCAGGCGTCACCTCACGGGCACTCATTGTTGGCGTGAAGAATGCACCACACGGGTTCTACTATTTTTAATAAAGTTAGAAACAAAACAATATTTTTGTTATTGATAACTGTGTAATAAAATACATAAATGTAAAAATGCTTTACAGTCTTCTTGAATATTATTATTATTATTTGTAATATTAACTTCCAAGTTTTTGATTAAAATATAACCCTTGAAAAATTGTTTAGTTAGAGAAAAACTTACTACTAGTATTGTAAATCAAGTTTTGAGTGCCATTCTTATAAAATTATTTTAAAATTTAATTCTTGCTAAATTTAACAACTTGTTAAATTTTGACATGTCAAACTAGAACAAATTTACCAATATTATTAGTAAATATCAAACTAAATAAAAAAAAATTAAAGCATATGAAGCACATACATTTTGATTAGCTTTAATATTATTTAAATGAAAAGTGATATTGTGCATATTAAAATTTAATAGTTTATAAAGCACCATTTTTCTTTTATGCTTTGTTTGTGTGCCCAGCATTCAATGACAGTATACATGATAATATTGCTACAAAATTCTTAAGATAATTAACTGAATTGACTATAAAAAATATCCATTTTTTAATTGATAATAATGTTTGCATAACCAAAAAATTGTTATTAACAAATTGAAGATGCAACAATACCAAAAACCTAAACCTAGAAGTTCTACATAACACCATTGCTGGAAGGAATACTAAGCATGTGAAAATTCTCTTTACCTAGAATTTATATATATATATATATATATATATATATATATATATATATATATATATATAAATTCGTTGCTCCTAACTAATATGCATTTGCAAATAAAATTTATAAAAAATATATTATAATTTCGTTCCATTATTTAAAATTACATATCGTCTCCCTAAGTGCCAACACCGGCTAATATTTTATGGTCAAACGACTTAACCATTTAATATTCAAAATTTCGCGAATATATATTTTAGTTAGTCACTACTGTATTGCGATTCACGCACATTCTGGTATCCGGATCGGAAAACAGAGCTGCCTAATCGATTTTCTGCGAAATTTTAAATAATAAATGGGCTGACTGTTCGTCTTGTCTAAAATCTGAGATAGCCGGCGTTGCCACTTATATATATATATATATATATATATATATATATATATATATATATATATATATATATACGCTTTTCGCCACTTTATATTATATTATAGTTTATAGTATCCAAATGTGATAAATATGTACAGGTAGCTGTATTAATTTTTAACAATAAATCACACATTGTCGGTCGGCGTGATTCAGCGTGGTTCGGGTGACGTCTTAGAGAGCTTGGATATGTGTGCTAAACCGTTCGTCCACCATGCCGACTCACGTGAATAACCAATTTTGAAATCTCTTTGCCAATTGAGGTATAATTATTAAAGAAGTGCCTGATGGACCATAAAAATAATATGGCTGGTTGCTATTTATACAGATTGTTTTAAAATCTGTTTTTAAAATATTAAAATATCGTGTCTCTACTTTGAAGAAAGTTACGAATAGTATTGTTTGTCTATAAAAAATTAAATAAATAGATTCAATAGTAAATTATGTACCAAGGATATTACGATATTTATGCACAACTGACGGCGATAGTTTATTAGGCCGTGGGTTTATAAATCGCAAGAGGGCTATAAACCTTAAGTAATACCTGTCGTGCATACAACATTTTGTCTTATTACAAATTTTCTACACGGATTACGGATCATAAAGTTTTATTAAAATTTAAAAAGCTGGTAAGCTATGAATGCTTCTGTTTGGTTTTTAGACTTTATCTCAATGACAATAACAATTACTGCACAACATTAGGATAGTAACAACTGATAATGCATAAAACTGTATGTTATCACCTCCAAAGTAGATACTGCTTAGACGTTCTCACCTCATATATAACGTTCCGACCTCCGTTTTCGGAGGTGAGAACGTTTTGCATTATTGTTAACTTTTGTAGGTAGTAGATGGCATCAGAAGTTAAAATTCAAATTTTCGTTTGGAGGTAATACAGTCGTCCTAATGCTTTCAAATTTTACTTTTAGTTCGAGTGTATACCGCTGGCGCTAGTAACGTTCTCTTGCGTACAATTGGCAATACCTTATTACCTCTGCTCATATATCTGCATTTAAAGCTTCATCTAGTGTATGAAGTGACCTCTGAATAGTACCAACGGTGGACGGGCCGTTTCGGTTAAATAAACGTGTAAAATTTAATTTTGTAGTTTCTGGTTGGCGTGGGTGATAAAATAATTAATTTTTTATTATACCTGCATCATAATCACTAATCATCGTACTAAAAAGCGTGCTTAATCTCAAGATATTAAAACACGCCGTGCTTTAAAGTCGCTAAGCAACAACAAACGTTAACAATTTGTTTATTTATAATTGTCAATGAAAATAAGCAATACCTACTGATTTACTTCAATTATTCATATAAATGTGTGATGAATTTTAAATAATATATTTTCTATTCCACCATTTGTACACTATTAAAATGTAACACATTTCACATCATATGCTTGGCACATGCGCAGTATTTTTGAACAAAATTCACCAGGCGTGAAGCCACTGTTTGTAGGTTAGAATATAATTAATCATGTATAACACCTACAAAGGAAATTGTCTTCATAAATTGGAATAATTATTCATTCTATTTTGGCCTGATTTAGCATCGTGCCTCTTTGCCAGAATCACTCAACAATGGCTACGGGACATATGAGAATGAGAACAAGACAATACAAGAAATATTCCATCGCCCAAATGAACAATTTTGGGATTTATTAATGGGGAAAGTATACGATGAAGAATAGGAAGCCACTAGCAGAAAGTTCTTTGGTATTTCGCTAACAGTACATCATTTTACATATGGAGTTATAGACAGCATAGAAATATGTTTGTAAGTTTTTTATTTATGGTATTTAATACTCTTTTAAATAAAAATTGAAAGTACAATTTGTGTTATTAGATATTTTTATATTCGGCAGTTGAAGTTCATTGCTTTCATTTAGTGTTTGTACATTCGCAACATTTACTGTTTGCATATTCGTAGTTTTTATTGACGAATTGGACGCAACACTGGTTCTATTTCCATTCACAACTTCGGCTATACGTTGTGACACTTTTATTTTATTTACGGTGGACTCTTCAATGTAACCAGCCGCAACCGTAGAGGACTTCCAGCCCACTTGACGTTTAAGCTCATCTACGGTCATTCCGCTATTCGCCATGATCGTAGCAGATGTCCGCCTGAAAGCATGGCCAGTATATTTCTCAGCGTCCGGAAGATTCAAGAAACGTGCTACGCGAGAAGGACATTTTCCGAAGCTGTTAATTCCAACAACTTGTCTAACACATTTTCCATTTGAATACTTCAAAAAGACTCTATCTGTTGTTACATTGTCCGGGCGTAATAAAAGGTATTTATCAAATAAATGAACATAAGGAATACTGGAATCGTCAATAATAACAAATTTTCGACCTTTTTCAGTTTTTGAAGGACGAATATTAATTATTAGAACGGAACCCTCTCTTTTAATATCTGACATACGTAAATTACACAATTCGTATCTTCTGCAAGAACCGAATACACCACAAATAGCGACAACCTTGAAAATAGAATTGTTATTATATATTTCTCAAAACTGTGCTGACAAACTGAGTACTTTCAAAAATAAAAAAGTAACATCAGGGGCCTCTAAGAAAAATTTACGTAAATCTTCTTCTGTAAAAACGTATGATTTCTTAGCTTCATATCCTTTATTTAGTCCTTTCATAAAGGCATGTAGCTTATGAAAGGATAGTAAATCTATTCCATTTTTGATCCTTAGCATTGTTTGAAGTTTTGAATGCATGCACCAGAGAGAGGAAGATTTATACATACTAGACTGTGATGAAATATAAAACATTTAGTCAAAAAATCAATTAAGTAATTATACTTGCGGAATATTACCATTTCCATCATGTAGGCAAGCATTACTGATTCATTGACTGTTTTCGAATTCTTGCTCTCCATCCACTTCATTAATTTTTCATACTCTTTAAAATAGGCTTCCTTTGACTTGTTAGGGACCAATCTTAATTCAGCTTGTTCAGCCAATTCTTGTATACTAGATGAATGCTTCTCCATTTTCTCCTTGTTTTCCGTCTAAATTAAGAAGGATCTTGATAGTTTTGATGTTTATAATCTTGTTTATAATAAATAAACAACAAATTGCGAAATGGCAAATCCGCATAGTAACGTAAACAACAAATGCTAAACAATCTCCGTGTAAACGATGTTATGTCATATATCATAAACAATTATAAAACGTCAAAATCAAAATTTTAGATTCTTTTCTCCAACATATTGTGCAGGTATAATAAAAAATAGCGTATGATACATGTGTATAAGAGCCATTAAAGCACTCGTGCCTTTAAAAGCGCTCCGCTTCGCGTCGCGCTTTTAAACTTGTCACGCGTGCTTTAATGGCCGGCTTATACACTTATATCATAATATACTATTATTGGGCAATGATGTTATGGTGAAACGATTAGAATGAGTTTGCAAATAAATTTCACTATTTTACTGTTTCCAGTTGATCGAAGTCTGGACTATTTATAATTTTAATTTGTATTCAAACAACTCGGGTATTCCCCGATTTCTGTCGTTGTAACTTTTAGAAGACTGCGTTGCTTGCAATTTTTTGTTTATTATGCTGATTTTATCTTTATTTGTTAATTGCTTTGCTTTTGAGTTTATAGAAAATAAGACTTATTTTTATTTTAATCTTATTTGAATTCATGGCGTAAATCATTGAATATAAAACATAGTATAGAATTTCATATAGAAGTTCATTAAACATTAAACTCTATCTCAAGAACTTCAGTTATATTTTTTAAGTCAAATATGTATAATGGAAAATGTTTGATTTTTTGAATCGCTCTCATAATAGTACTTTTAATTTATTTATGTTTTAATACTTGAATAGAAAAACAAAATAAGGATGTGCTATTAAGTAAACCTGGTAATATAACGAAAACAAGCTTAAATCTTCAAGGAGAAATAAACAATAGGGATAAGATTAGGGTAAAAAGATAAAAGAGAAAACATAAAATGATAACAGAAGATAATTTTAGGAATGGCTGAATAATAGCGATTTTCATAAATAAAGGAATTAGGTGAGGACAGCAATAAAGTGTTTACAAATTTAGAAACTCTAAGTGTTGAAAAAAATCAAGAATTCCAAAATTCTATCTGTTCTGCTGATATAAATGTTGGTCGACCACCATCGGAGCCAATCAATGTAAAAAAATTGTTAAAGTAATGAAATAGGCGTCTATTACAAAAATTATTTTTTTAGATATCAAATATTTTATTACAAGTTCCGATTATCGAAAAAAATGTCATTAATGAACAGGATTTTTCTGTTGTGTCTGAAACTATTTACGATGATTCTAACGAACCAGATTTTGATGTCGTCAGTGAAGCCACTGACGATGAAAATTCTGAATATTTGATTGGTGATAAACTGGAAAGTTTAAAAGTTTCCACTATTGTCGCCGACAACAAAGCAAATAAAGTTTCAATTTCTGAACAAATGAAAGTAGGTAGATTATATACGTAGATAAGATTACTCCGTTATATTTAATTATTGGCCTATTTATATTCATATCATAATGAACTTAATCTTGTATTTCACAGAAAAAAAGAGATCATAATAAAAAAATTGTTCGATGTAAATTTTGCGAAGATGTAATTTCAAAAAAAAAAAATTAAAATTGGGGCATTTGGAAAGGCATCACAGGTCTGAAAATGAAGTTGTGAAAATATTACATTATCCAAAAAATAGTAGAGGAAGGCGTGAAGCACTTTTGTTGCTAAGGAACGCAACAAATTTTGATCTTTACATAGGTGGCACGGTGAGACCAAACCGCAAGAATGTCGGAGAATCTGGCGAGCTAAAAATTTACTACCCATGCGCGAATTGTAGAGGTTTGTTTCTGAAGAATTACTTAAAACGTCATACCAAGATGTGTATTTCTCAAAATTCTACACATGCTTTCAATAGAACAAATTGTCTGTCTGAGTCGTATACGATAACGGCTTGCGCCAGTGATCCAACTGAAACACTTTCTAAATTAAATAATAAAGAGAAGGTTAGTAAAGTTTTCGTTTTTACTTTTTGAAAATTAAGGTACAGTACGGACTGTGATTTAAATCGCCTCAATTGGTTGCAACTTTATTTTTGGGGAAAACTGGCACAAATCTTATATTAATAAATGGCATGAAATTTTCTGTTTTAATATAATTAAAATTGTATTTGCTAAATTAAGAAATGAATGATGATGTAATTTTATTTTATTGCTCGGAGTAATCTAAAATTTTCTTTTGTTTTTTTGTGTTTTTCTTAGAAATTTTCTTATCTAGGGGTATATCCAGTTATTATGGTTGAAAAGAAAACGCAACTCTCTATCAATTTCATTAAAAATATATTTGTCATGTAGTTTATTTGCCATCATTCGTGCGCTAATTGAGTAAATGCAAATTTTTTCCGTCTAAATATACAGGGTATAACAGCTAAACGAGCTACCTCAATAATTTCTATACTGTTAAATATACAATAAAATACTATAAGACAATCTTATAGAAGACTAAGGGGAATATCCTACTAGAGAATAAAATCTTTTTTTAAACCAGTGGTTCTCAAGTTACAATACAAAGTTATATTTTCTTAAATGGGATGATATGTATTTTTTAAGCCCATTCGATAGAGTATTTTCTTCTGAATTCAACCGTGTATTCATTTTATATCCTTACATAATAAAAATATTGAGAAAAACTCAATTAAAATTTAAATAAATTTGATTTTAATAGTTATTTTTCAGTAGTATATTTAATAGAAGGCGTATTGGAGACGTACAGTTTTTAAAGATTCAGAATTACAATGACTAAAATAGGATCAATTTGACAGATTTCCAAAATGTGCTAAATGAAACAAAAAATGTTAACTACAAAATATAAAAGGGTGGTTGTAAACGATCACGAAAAGTAGTAATTCTAATTCCAGAAATTCTGCAAAAGTATATAAATTTAATACTACAATATAGAGGCAAATTTATTTTCCTGAAAACTAATACGTTTTTGCCATTCCTGGCAGCAAGATTCAGTGGGGAAAGGGAGATGTAGCCTGGGAAAAAGAATGAATCTGAAAAATCCACACGATTTCACTAGCAATAAGTTGAGAAAACATATAGCAACTGTTATGCGCTGCTTAATTTGACACCGGAAGAGGCAAAACAATTTTCTTCTTTTATGGGTCACACCCAAAAAACTAACCAAGAATTCTATGAGTAAGCATAATATGTTTTTTTTTCTTGAGTCAATAAACAGATCTTTGTTATCGATATTGTTGTAATGTTAAAATAGCATTCTTTCTTTGTGTAGTAGATGCACTATGCGAGCTTTGCTCAAGAAAAATCCTTAATTTCATAATTAATTATAAAATAGTTATTTTAAAACGGAATAATTCAGATTGTTTATAACTACATCTTTATAAGTTATTAGTTATTCAAATACAGCTGTAAATTAAACAAAAACAATAAATTTTATATTTCTTTTATTTCTCTATCTAGTATAATACATATCTACTTCACTTACTGAAAAAAATTCAAACTGAATTTAGTCTTAGTCGTTTTACAAAAATGTTCCATTGTTTTTTCGTTCATCTGGTCCCATCTTCAAACACATGTATTGATATTCATATAGTCTTCTTGGTTCTGAATTTCTGAAAGTAAGTGAAATATATATTAATACTTACCTTAGAATGAATGAAATACATAATGAAAGTACTTACCTTTATGAAATGAATTTTATTTAAGTTTTCTTTGTTTAGATTACCAATAGATATATATCAGACAGCGAAAGTGTCCAAACTATTACTTCTCATGGAAAAAGGATCACTTCCATTAGACTATAAGGGAAAATCGTTAGCTGAAATTAATTTTGATTCTAATTTAGAGTATGCTGTGGAAAGTGACGATGATGGTAGTTATTTAAATATTTTTATAAAATTGTACAAAATATATTATAATATTTTTATACATTACTTTGTTAATATTGCGTTCAGCAAAAAATCATGATCTGCATATTTAAAATACTTTTCAACCCACAGACACAGGTGTACTGCTTTTGGAGGATCATTTCCAGGAACCTGTCGTAGGAGAAATACTAAATAAGACGAGTTTGTTTCAAAAGGAAAGTGTTCTTTTTAATTCATCAAATACTAGAACTGATGACGACCAAATTTATTACAAAAATACAGAGGAATTCTCAAATGTGAGTAAGTCAAATTTAAATTAACGTTCTTTACATTATTCATCATTATTGAACTTCATAGATGATAACTCGACCGGACAAGTTGTCTCTGGAAAGCAGTTGTTACTTGATTGAGAAGGTATTTATAACAAATTAATAATAAAAATAATTTCTTTTGTTACGAACCATTGACAGAATCTTATGATAATAACGAAGACGACCATGAGGATGAAGCAAATACTTCAGAAAAGAAACGAATAAGAAAAAGAAGTAAGTTGAAAGAAAGAAATATCCAAAAAATATTATTATTATAACAAATTAATTTTAAGATGGACTAATGTTGAATTAACTTCGTTGGAAAAAGAATTTAGTTCTTTCCTAAAGAAGAAAATTTATCCTTCCACTGGAGACGTACAGAATTTTTTAAAAAATAGAAAAATTAATCGAATTGTCCCAGTTGTTAAGGCGAAACTTCAACAGCTGATGAGAATTGAACCAACCAACTGAGAAATACAACCACAATAACTGAAAAATATGTTGAAAAATCAGCTTTGTAAAAACCTTAACTGGTATTTGTCCTTCTATGTTTAATTTCTCAATAAATATGTAACTGTTTTTAATTATCTTCATATTAATTACTGTGTATTTACCTAGAAATCTTTTTCGAATAAACTTCCACAATATAACTAAACGAAACAGAAAAGATATTAACGAACAATTTACAACTACATAATAATAGCATGCTGTGACCTCCGATGATATGACAACACTGCTAGAGGTGACAACATGATATCAGCTTCTTTTCGCATACACCATTTTGGAGGTCCGTTCGTATCTTGTATATACTGTATATATGATCTTTTTAAAACAGAAATTATTACCCCTGTTTAGAAATTTGGATTATAGAGTTTCCCCTCAATACATATATGCCAAAATTTTAACGATATACAAACCAGATTATTTGGAGGTCAGGTCGCCCCCTGAGTATACCGGAGGTAATAGCTTAACAGGCACCAATATATATATATATATATATATATATATATATATATATATATATATATATATATATATATATATATATATATATATATATATATATATATATAAGTGGCAACGCCGGCTATCTCAGATTTTAGACAAGACGAACAGTCAGCCCATTTCTTATTTAAAATTTCGCAGAAAATCGATTAGGCAGCTCTGTTTTCTGATCCGGATACCAGAATGTACGTGAATCGCAATACAGTAGTGACTAACTAAATATATATATTCGCGAAATTTTGAATATTAAATGGTTAAGTCGTTTGACCATAAAATATTAGCCGGTGTTGGCACTTAGGGAGACGATATGTAATTTTAAATAATGGAACGAAATTATAATATATTTTTTATAAATTTTATTTGCAAATGCATAGTAGTTAGGAACAACGCAAAATAAATTTAAATTATTCACATATCACATAAGTAGGTATCTTCAATGTTTGTAGCCACTGGCACCACTGAAACCAGAAAGTCCATGTCCACCGCCGTAACCGCCTCCATAGCCTCCTTCGTAGCCACCTCCGTAGCCACCTCCATAGCCGCCTCCAAGTCCTCTTCCCAATCCAACTCCTCCGCTAATACCTTCGTCACCACCGCCGCCGCCTACAAAGACAGGTTGAGCGACGGGCACCTCGACAGCCTGGGGCACTCTAATAGGCACGGCCTGGGTGATGGTGACAGGATACGGCTGCGGCACGGGAACAGCGTAGGGTTGTGCTTGGGGCACAGGGACTGCATGAGGCACTGGCACAGGCACGTGCTTATTCACAGTGACGGGGTAGGGCCTGGGGACAGTGACGGTGTAAGGCTGCGGTACGGATACAGGCACTGCGCGTGGTACGGATACAGGCACGTGCACGGAAACAGGTACAGGCACAGGTCTGGTCACAGTCACTTGGTACGGCTGAGGTATTGGTACTGCCACCGTCTCGGTGATAGTGTTTACGCTAGTGCCACTACTACCACCACTACCACCACCACCACCAACGTCTCCTAGACCACCTCCTAGATCGTCGTCGAGACCTCCGCCAAAGCCAACATGACCGCCTCCATAACCACCTCCATATCCGCCTCCGTAGCCCCCACCGTATCCGCCTCCAAACCCGTGACCACCAGAGCTAATTCCTCCGCAACGACCCACTGTCGCTACGGCAAAGAGCACAGCTACAGTCTGGAATACAAAAAAAAAAAAACGAAACATATTTGTTGTTATTATCCTTAATATGTATGACTTACCACAAAAGCCCTCATGATGATGTGAATAGAAGAAGTGATGGAAGTGGAATGATGTTCAGACTGTAGCGTTCACAGTTTTTATATCTGCGGGAAGACAAAGAATTCACTGTACTTTCAACGCTTATATGCATGAGGATACGTTCAAGTAATTCGCATGGCTAGTCATGGTGTAAATTTTATTTGTAACTAGCACAAATTAAATGTATTCATCTTAGCTAATAAAAATAATTATGTAATATAATATAACGAAATTAATATAATATACAATTAAAATTAAATTCATTTACATAAAAATGTTGAAATATAGTTTTTGGAATTTTTAAATTGAACTAAAACTATGCTTATATATGGTCTTCACAGAATGAAAATTTAATTATATAAATGGTTGTTTTGTTTATTTGACGCCATCATTTTTTTCTTCGTTTTGAGGCATTAGTAAAATTATTATTACTTTATACTTCTATTTGGGCATGCAAGTACAAAACGCTTTTTTATAACCATGTTTAGCTATTCCATACTATAAAAATTAGTAATATGGTTAGAACTAGCAGCTAGTACATATAACTCTTTTCATAACTGATTATGTACAAAATTTAATTTAATTCTGCCAAAATAATTTTAAATTACACAAAATTCTATGACAGCATAATATACAAAATTTCAAAATCAATTTACGAGCGTTGCCGAGAAAATAAATGAAATTATCTTTTTTTTTTAAATTTAACTTTTGTCAGTCCATGCTTTATATCGTAGAAAATTAGTTCTCAATGTGTTCTAAAACCGATATAGATCTTCCTTCTTATGTAGAGGAATTAAATATGAGTCAATAATTCATAAATTGATATTAAAGAAATCATTATTGATATATTCTTGTTTCTTTTATTATCAGTTTGTCAGTTGTGTGATATTCTTAACGTAATTCAGTTACGTAATTATTTTTTCGTACTCATGCATTGAAATGTTTTATTTCGCGGCGCCTAAGCAACGTCCGAAACGTCAATTTCCCAGGTTTCCACTAAATAAGCGACCGGGAAATTTTGAAAAAAACACTTCTATTTTGTACGTATTTTTTAAAGAAATATATTTATAATAAAAAAAGTATAGTTTGTCAAACATTATTTCGCTTAGTAATAATAAAAGAAAATGGTGGAATATTGAATGAAATTTAATTTTAATATAATGAAGTTAGTGCATTTGGTCCAACATATTAGCAACAATTTCCGCTTGACGGGAGTCAGCAAGATAGCGCACTCGGGAAGTCGGTAAAACATAACGAACAAACGTAATGTAAATTGTAACAAAATAAGAAATTGAACAAGTTTATTAAGTTTAAATTTCTATATACTACAAGTAAAATACTTTGTAACAAGTAATAAATAGTTATTTAAATACCATGATTAACATTACATTACATAAAAAAAAAAACATTAAAATAATTGGAATTTAAATTTCACACATCACTCTGAAATTAGCTACAAAGCAGCGATGTGTAGTAAAGTTTTAATAAATAAAATTATTTGTACACAAATTACTATTTACTAGTTTTATACTATTCGTAGTAAAAATATTGTACCAACCACGTGCGTGAACTTGGTTCCCGGAATCGTTCTATGGTAACGCTCGTAAGCTCGCGCTGCCAAACACTCATCCGGGAACCAAGCGTTCACGCACTTGGTATGTAAATAACTATTACAAAACTCGTTTCGTATCGATTAGGTAAAAAGTGACGTTTTATAAGGTTCGGTAAAATTCAACGGGAACAGATATTGTTTCATAGCCCTGTACATAACTTGCCTCATACATTTTCCTAACGTACGAATATTGTCGTGTACATTTCCTGCCTTATACAAATCCCTAATGTATATAGATCGCCCTGTACATACCTTGCCTCGTACATTTTCATAACGTCCAAATATTGTCCACGAAGTAGGTGCGGGTCCTACTTCACGCGCTCACAATTTAAAAAGTACATTCCGGAGTTCAGACATTTATTGAGTCGGAATAGGTTGACAATTCTTGGGAGCACAATACCACAGAAAATATGCAACGGTAAAAATTTACTCTCATCTTCTAGTTTGATAGTTTGTCAATAAATATCTTTACGCGCACTGTACTACAAAAGAAATGAAGTTTTGTTAAAATGTTCATGTCTAGTTTAGGATGTAACACTCAATACTACTTTCCACAATTCGGACCCAGCAGAACCATACGATACGTTAATTTATTTTAAATAATTTTAATACGTAAAGTGACGATAATTTAAAGTATTAATTATTAAATCTTGTATTAGCATATATACAAAATAATAACAAATGAAACATAAATATACATAAAAAATAATTTTCAAAAAATTATCACCAGTTTTAGATGGTATGAACATATATTTATAAAAAAATTGGTATTAAAAATTATTACGTGCTGAAATAAAAATAATAATGCACACTCTTCGAAATTATTAAATGACGTTTTATTACCTATTCGTATTAAAATAGTTAACATTGTTACAATATCATTTTTCACTCATAAAATAATTAAAGCAAACAAATTATTGCTAAACTTATGAAACGATTTTGGAGTAGAAACCCGTGTCACAAACAATATAATTAAATGTTGATAATGATGTGTTGTATAAAGATGAAAGAATAAGTTCATACAATTCCAAACAAAAACCATAATATGAACTTCAGTTGAAAGCAAAGTAATTATATCTGTTATTTTCCTCACATTATTCATTATAATAACATTCACAAGTTTGTTTAAGAATATATATTTTTAAAAAATTATTACAAAAACCCTGAAATGAAATCTACTCTAATATTTATACAAAAACCCTGAAATGAAAACCACCTTATTCCAGCACACTTTGATTACAACTGCCTACAAAAATGATATCCCTTCCCAAGTAAACATGATCACGTAATTCTACACAAATTAATGAATAATAATTATTATTTTGTAACACTCGGCCATCCTGACAATTATTAGTGTCCTCACTAATAAAAGGTATCCTCTACCTCTCTCCGGTCATCTGAAATGGTAATAGAGTCCAATTTATAATCTGAAACAAAACAGTAATGTAGCTATGAATAACACACAAAGGATATCGATACTGAGGAAGTCTTATACCCAATTGACACTTATGCAACTTGTTGCCACTGATGACTTTTAAGTCACGTTATAACCATATACATAAACGCTGTACGATTACAGCTAAAGTTTATCGCTACAATGCCTGAACACAGTTGAGCGTCTTTCAACCGCTGTATAATTACAGCTAAACCTTGTTGCTACCGCTGCCTAACTTCAGCTAAATTGTATGTCAACCGCTGTATAATTACAGCTATTCCGACACACCACCGTACAAGGGTGGCTAGACTAATTCACTATATACACCTAGAATATTAAAAAGGTTTTTTTTTAACTTTCTAATAAGTCGATTAAATCTTCCCACTAGAATCGCTGTTATTAAAACCACTTTTATATTTTCTAAGGGAATCGGCTGTAACCACAGCTGTAAGGTTTTTGTAGACCAGCATACCTCTTATACTCCTGATCTTGTATCTGTCATTACCAAAAACTTTTGTTACCTTATACGGTCCACTAAATTTATTTTTGATTTTATTATTTACTCCGGAACATGATACATTGCTACTATTCTTCCACAATACTAGTTCACCTTTAGAATATTTTGTCGCGGCTTTTCTTGACTTATCATAGTGTTTTTTCATTCGAATAGCTGTTTTCCATAAATTTTCCCTGGCTTTAACACGCCTTTCCTCAATTGAGCCTAACGTGCTGTTAAGTTCTATATTGTTTAACAAGTTACTTTTGTGACTATACATTAATTAATGCAGAGAGAATTTTGTGGTACTGTTTGTCGTGTTATTAATTCCCCAAATAATTTCGGGTAGCTTACTGTCCCACTCGGTTTCTACCGTTGTAGAAGCTCGTATTGCATTTAATATAGTACGATTATAACGCTCAACTTGACCATTCGAACAAGGGCATACTACTGCATTTAAAATATACTTAAACTGATATCTCTTAGCGAATTCCTTAAACCGTCTACTTGTAAACGCTAGGCCTCTGTCCGTTATTACTCTTTTGGGAATACCTAAGAACATGCAAAATATTTCTCTCAAATTTTTAATGGTCTCAATTGAACTTAAAAATTTTACAGGCTTGGCAATCACAAACTTTGAAAAAGCATTTACTAATACCAGTAAATATGAATTTTTCGATGGACTCTTTTCGACTGGACCTAAGTGATCGATATGAACAGTGTCCATAGGTTCATGTGCTTTGTCTATTGGATGCAATTTTCCCTCAGCTTTCCCGTACGCATCTTTATTATAACAACAATCTAGGCATGACGTTACGTATTTCTTAATAAATTTAGTCATGCGGGGAAACCAGTAATTTTGTTTGATAATATTTTCACATTTGCCAAAACCAGGGTGACCAATGTCATCATGGATTTTACGCAGCAGATTGAATCTTGCAAATTCGATTGCCATTTACAGTTTTCCCGTATAACCGATTATTTTCATACGTATAATTTTGTGCAATATCCTTGTTAGGATTAGCACTAGTAACTTGAGATATAATTGCTTTAATATTATCATCTTGCAACTGCAAAGTTAGAAACCAATCTTCCTGTGATAGTATTAAAACGGATGCATCGATTGCATTCCTACTTAATGCGTCAACGTGGCTCATACGTTTTCCCGCCCGATATTCAATATTCATATCATATTCTTGTATAAGTAACCACCACCTAGCTATGCGTGGCACCAAATCTCTTTTTGTTAAAGTTGCACGAACTGCCGAACAATCAGTAACTACCTTAAATTTGATTCCCGCGACATATACTCTAAATCGTTTAATAGATTCTACAACTGCGAGAGTTTCGAGCCATAGCTATGATAAGCTTGTTCTTCCTTGCTTGTGACTCTAATAAAGTATGCGATGGGTTTGAGATTACGATCACATTGTTTTTGCATTAGTATCCCGCCAATGCCTAATTTACTTGCATCTGTATGGATTTCTGTTTCGGAATTCGGGTTAAACAAAGCAAGGACTGGTCGGCTAATTAATTTTTCTTTTAGTGCTTCAAATGCGTGTTGTTGGTCAATCCCCCATTTAAAGGAGATGTTCTTTCTTGTCAAAAAGGTCAATGGCTTGGCTAACAACGCATAGTTATTTATAAATTTTCTAAAATAACTGGTTAACCCTAAAAACTGCCTAACTTCATGTACATTACTTGGTGCTTTAAATTGATTTACCGCTGCGATTTTGTTTAATCCTGGTTTTATATCAGCGGCACTTATTTCGTGTCCTAAATATTGAATATTGGTCTGGAAAAAGGAACATTTTCTGAGATTTAACTTTATCCCTACATCCCTAAATATTTCTAAAACTTGTTTAAGAACATCAAGCCGCTCACTTTCTGATTTTGAAGGGATTAATATATCATCCATATAAATTAAAACTTTCGTATGTGTTAATTCGCCTAATGGCTAATTTATTACTCGCTGGAAAACGGAGGGTGAATTAGATAATCCCATTGGCATTCTTAAATATTCGTAGTGTCTGTCGGGCGTTATGAATGCAGTTTTGTGAATCGAGTTTTCAGCTATAGGAATTTGGTGAAAACCCTGAGCACAGTCTATAGTAGTGAAATAAACCCGCTCTGATAACCTGCTCAGTTGATCATCGATATGTGATAACAGTTGAAGATAGAAAAAAACGTGGAAATGAAAAAATGTAGGAAATTTTGTCAGCTTTCATTTTGTACATAACAATATTTTTGCTAAGACGTACCGACTTCAAGATATAAGAATAAAACCAAGAATAGATACCTTCTCGGTCCCCCCCTTCACCCCGCGCACCTCCTATGTCCGGGGACTTTTAGTATGTTTACCTCCTAACGACTCCTAACAAAGCCCTGAAGTCAAAAATTGTGACACCCTCCATGCATTCTACAATCCCTTTATTGACTGGACTATAACGGATACCGATCTTTTACGGTGAAAGAATTTAGCGCTCTATAGTCTATACAAATTCGATGGTCCCCATTCTTCTTCCGTACCAAGACAATGGGACTAGCGTATTCTGAGTTAGAGTGTCTAATAATACCGGCTGTGAGCATCTCGTTTATTTTATTTCTGACTATTTCTCGTTCTTTAAATGAAATACGATATGGTTTATAGTAAACTCGGGTTTCGGTTTTAGTTATTATGTTCATTCCGCCAACTTTTGCTGTACCTAAATCAGAAGGTCCAGAAGAGAAACATGAGTTCATACTATTTAGCAAGGAAATTAAATTAGCCTTCTCATTTTCGGGTTTGTTGCCTAATTGAATCTCTTTAAAATTTAAAAGAAATTAACTATTACTTACGTCAACCTTCATACTTACAGCCTGTCCAAGTTTGTCGGATACACACTTATCCCCTCTAGCGAGCAATTTTCCTTTCTCAAAAGTAAACAGTTTTTCTCCAAAATTGGTAACAAATACAGCGGGCGTTGTCCTCTTTAGTAATCCGCTTGGGATACAAATCGCTAATAGACCTATCTCAAACGATGTTTGACGCATTAGGGCTTCTTGTTCATCACTGAGTCCCTCAATTTTAATTTTGACCGATTGTACAGTGCGTGGTGGTACGGTGATGATATCTGATACGGAAATAACAACAGTAGGATTTGTCTCTGGGATCAAATCCCGAAAAACTGTATTGACATGCTCCGTGTTCTCAACTAACTTAACACTATTTTTGTGGACGATAAGGGATATTCCTGGCTTATTTAAAATCGGCTCCCCCAGTATAATATCAATATCCATAGGAACATTAGTTATTGTAGCAACAGTTGGTATTGTGATTCCATCTATAACAACAATGCAATTTGTTTCACCAACTGAAAGTGTACGTGAGCCTCCAAATCCTTTCAAATAGGTCTGCTTATTATTTATTTGCAAATTTAGGGCGACCGCAAGTGTGGGTGATATTATATTCACTTGGCTTCCTGTATCCAGAAATGCCGTAGCACAATGCCCATTCACAACAGCAGATTTTGTGTATATGTTATTTGCGTCTCCCATAGTTATAGTCTGAATATTTTTCGAGTTTTGAACCTGACTATTCTTTGCAGTTTCCGGGTATCGCCTGCAGTCCTTTATGGAATGGCCTCTGTGTCGACAGATATTGCAAAATAGCTGCTTATTTAAACAGTCTCTAGCAACGTGACCCAATTTATTACAGTTGTAACAGCGAATCGTATTAAAACGCGTATTACTTATATTGCGATCTGGACGAATCATTCTGCTTTTGTTGAACGAACGAGTTGGCTGTACGTACGGCTTATAGTTGTCTAATGCGGCCAGAAACCCTCTGTAGAGTGTTCTAATTTTGTTGCGGCGCTTCTTTTCACTCTGTCCATGTTAGATTGCAATTGTTCAACCCATTATGCCACCTGCGGGCCCGCCCTCTCAGTCTAGCTTGCATGTAGCATAACCGAGTATATATATATATATATATATATATATATATATATATATATATATATATATATATATATATATATATATATATAAATTATGTAGTGGCCTCGCCCCCATTTCATAACAATAGAAACTATTTCATCAGCCTATTTTAGCAAACTCAACAACTTTGGGTGAAAAACATGTTTTTCACCAAAAGGCACGTTACACTAATAATCTTTGTATATAAAATAGAGGTATGTTAGAATTAAGGTATTCCTGTTGTATTCCTGCTGTGTCGCTGTTGCGACTAGTTAGTACAAGTAGTATTGTATAATTTTGTATAAGTTCAAATAAAACTTTTTAAAAACATATTTTCGACCACCGAAAATATAATTGGCGCAGTCTTGGTGGATAGTTAAAGCATTTTGAATCGAAAACCAAAAAGGTTCAATTCGTTAATATTCAAAAGACATCGATTTCAATCATTAAAAGTGCTATCCAAGAATCTACGTGTCGACAAGTCAATCTTGAAGAAATCAACGAAACCTCTGTCCGACAACAATTCTTCTACTTCGTACACATACCAGCACCAGCATCAAGGAGTCCTTCTCCAGCTTCCGAACGAGAGCCGTAGAAGTAAAACCACACCCGACTTCGAGCATCGAGGGCACATCGAGCCGAGTCAACCCAACTAGCTGCCATACCCACATCGAGGGAACATCGAGTGGAAACAGCAAGCAAATACATCCATGATTAAAGAACTAGAACTCCTATTGTAAGTACATTTAAAATCTTTACTCTGGAAGAATTATTAAGAGATCTCAACAATCTCACTATTAACATGGCTACCCCATCCGTAGCGGCCGTAGCAACAAATATATTCACTGGCGTGAATAACGAAATAATCAGACTATTAGAACTAGTCCAATGTTTCGACGGTGATGTCAAATCATTACCTAACTTTATAAACACAGTCGATGATATAACTTTGTTAATCAGACAAACTAACCCGACTGAAATCACGAGAAAACTTGTAATTCTCACTTTAAAAAATAAAATAAAAGGCAAAGCTGCACAATGTCTGAGTATTACCGCAATCAATACGTGGAAAGAACTCAAAGAACATTTAATGCAAAATTACTCTGACACACGATCCGAATATACAATCATGTACGAAATATCTCAATTTAAACATACAAAAGAATCTTAGAATACTATGCAAAATTTAATGAATTATTTTTGATATACAAAGCAAAAATTGAGTGCAAATATGAAGGCAATGTGAGCAAAACATTAGTAGATAATGCTATAAGATATTTTACACAATGTTTCATTAATAATTGTAAAGACCCGTTTCGCTCACAACTATCAATCAAATCCATTTTAATACAAATAAACATCAATCTCCTATGCACAAATTTCCACAAAATCCGCAAAATCAACAAGCATTTGCACCAAGCGCAAATTTACGGAATGCACAAGCACAAAAAAGACCCACTAACATGAGTATCTCATATTCACAATTCCCTAAAAGAAATTATACTCCGAGACAGGAACAATTATTCAATCAAAATTTAGAAAATTCACAAACAGAGAATTTAAATACTGAGGAAATTGAACATGAAGACGAATCAAACGACACTTTTTTTTAGATCTAGACAACGACTCACCCGAATCGAATCCTTAACTAATAATTTTAGCAAACTACCCTTCATAAAAATTTCAAATTACAAAATTTTACTAGACACCGGTTCTACTCAAAATTATATCAATCCAAAATTACTCAAACCAACTCTTACCAAATTTTCTGAACCATTCACTGTACACACATGTAACGGCAAATCATCCGGAGAAGAATTTACATTTTTCAAATTTAAGAACAATAATATAAAAAGTTATATTTTTAATTTTCATAAAGATTTTGATATATTACTTGGATTACCAGGAATAAAATTGTTAAAAACTAAATTTGATTTTACTAAAGAAGAAATCACATTTTTAAATAAATACAAATTTAAACTTCAATATTTAAACTCTGCAAAAAATGAAAATTTTAATATGGAAATAAAAAATCAAATAATTCGCGATGAACATTTAAATCCCGAAGAGAAACGAGGATATAAAGTAATTAATAAATATAAATCACTAATATTACAAGATAATGAAAAACTGTCATTCACTAATAGAATTAAACACCAAATAAAAACAACAGATAATATACCAATACATACGAAACAGTACAAATACCCTGAAATTTACAAACAGGAAGTACAAGAACAAGTAGACAAAATGTTAAAAGACGATATTATTCAAAATTCTTATTCCCCATGGTCAGCACCAATTTGGATCGTACCAAAAAAAATGGATGCTTCCGGTAAGAAAAAAATTAGAATGGTCATAGACTATAGAAAACTAAACGAAAAAATGATAGACGATAAATTTCCCATACCTGACATTACAGACATTTTGGATAAATTAGGCAAATCTAATTACTTTACAACAATCGACTTAACTTCAGGTTTTCATCAGATTGAAGTAGACCCAAACGATATACCAAAAACAGCCTTTTCAACAAATTCAGGACATTACGAATTCAAAAGAATGCCCTTTGGCTAAAAAAACGCTCCATCTACATTTCAGAGATTAATGAACTTCGTTCTTAAAGATTTAATAACTAAAATATGCTTCGTTTACTTAGACGATAACATAATATTAGGCACATCCCTTCAGGAACATTTAAGCAATATTGAAAAAGTTTTTCAAAAATTACAAGAAGCAAATTTAAAAATACAACTCGATAAAAGCGAATTCTTACGAAAAGAAGTAGCATACCTGGGCCATATAATTACAACAGAAGGAATCAAACCAAACCCCGATAAAATTCAAGCTATTAAAAAATTTCCTATACCCAAAACAGTTAAAGAAATTAAATCTTTTCTTGGCTTATTAGGATACTACAGACGCTTCATAGACAATTTTTCAAAAATCACAAAACCACTAACATCATGTCTAAAGAAAGGACAAAAAATTGACATAAACAATCCAGACTACAAAAAATGTTTCGAAAAATGCAAAACACTTTTATCAAATAACCCAATTTTACAATATCCAGACTTTTCAAAATCATTCATATTAACTACTGACGCGAGTAACTATGCCATCGGAGCCGTACTATCACAGAAAGGTGAAAACAATAAAGATCTTCCTATCGCATATATTTCTAAAACCCTGAACGATCATGAAATAAATTACTCTGTAATAGAGAAAGAACTATTAGCAATAATCTGGGCAACAAAACAATTCCAACCATATTTATTAGGTCATAAATTTAAAATTATAACTGATCATAGACCACTAGTTTGGTTAAACTCTTTAAAAGAACCAAATTCCAAATTAATACGTTGGCGCTTAAAATTAGAAGAATTCATTTACACAGTAGAATATAAAAAAGGATGTCAAAATTTCGTAGCAGATGCATTGTCCCGCATTAAACCCGAATTCAAAATTGAATATAAAAATTCAAACATTTTCGAATCCAAAAATACTCTTGTTCACTGTGTCTCAAAAGACATGAAAATGAGTAAAGGCTTCGCACGAGAAGTTAAAGAAACATACCCTTGCGACAAATTTTATAATATAGACAATAAATTAATGATACAAAAAGATCCTAAACTTATATTACATTTAATTACAAAAGAAAATTATTTCGACAAACCAACATTTAGAAACATAAAAATATGTTTAGAAAAATTATTGGATTACTGTATACAAAATGAAATAAATGAACTAGACATGCCAAAAATATGCCCAGGACTAGATAAATAAAATTGGAACAAAATAGAAAATCTAATAAAAGAAATTTTCCAAAATTCTAATATAAAAATTTATATATACGAAAGCCCCAAATATGAGGAACTTAATTTAAATTCAGACACAGACTCAGTTATCGTAGAAACAGGTAGTGACAGTGAAACTAACACAGCACACTCCGACTACGAAAACCCTATAAATGGCCTTACGTACTTAGATACCCCAATAAATACTTGCATTAACCAAATAGTTGTTAAAGAAACAAAAAATAAAAATGAAGTAAAAATTAGTAAACTTTTCAATAATAAAATACAACGCCTATATCTCTATCTGAACAAAATTGAAAGCAACAAAACTATTTTAAATTTTATAAAGAAATACCTTCGACCCGGCGTAACATACTACTGCCTTATACCAGACTATTTTAAACCACACTTTAATTCCGTGTTACAAACTTACTTCGACTCAAACAGTTACAAATTAGTATCATGTAAAACAATGAATACAGATGTTGAAAACAAAGAGGACCAACAAATTACTATTAGAAACTATCATGAAGGAAAAACGAACCATAGAGGTATAACAGAAACATATAATAAATTAAAACAAACATACTATTGGCCTAACATGCAAAAAGATATTCAAAATTTCATAAACAGATGTGAAATCTGCCTCGTTACAAAATACGAAAGAAATCCCATTCAAATCCCAATAATCAAAACACCTACGGCAGATAAACCTTTTGAAAAAATCCATATAGACATTCTGTCCTTAGAACAAAATAAAATATTAACTATAGTAGACTCATTTTCAAAACTCGCTATTGCATATACCATAAAGGATAAAAATGCAATCACAATATTAAACAAATTAATAAAATACTTTACACATTACATAATACCAAAAGAAATAGTATCAGATAACGGCTTGGAATTTAATAATAAAATAATTCAAAATTATTTAAAAATAAGAAAAATAAACATACACTATATTTCTATAGACAATCCTAAAAGCAATGGAATAGTTGAAAGATTCCATTCTTCCCTCGTAGAGCATATGAGAATCATTAATCAAAACCCAATAATAAAAACCTTATCACTTAAAGAAAGATTAAATTACGCTTTAATAGCTTACAATAACAGTATTCACTCTACTACTAAAAGAACACCTTTAGAAATCGTATTTGGACCAATTTCAGAACAAAATTTAAAACCAGAAGAAATACAAATTGACGAATATCTGCAAAAGCATACTGAAATCTTAAAACAAATCAACGAACAAGTAAAGAATAATATAGAAAACAACAAAGTAAAATATTCAGAACACCTTAACGAACAATATGAAATCCCCGAACAAGCCTATGTAAAAATAAACAAGAGAAACTCAGGAAAAATAGAAAAACCAAAATTCAAAATTCTTGATGTTAAAACAATACAACCTGAAAGAGGACAAATAACAGACGATAAAAATAAGAAACATAAAATATCAAATCTAAAAACACCCCGCATTGTTTCAGATTAATTCCATTTGGAAATACCCAAATTATTCAAGATGATACCAATACCGGGCTAAATGTACTCGATCTAGGAACAGCCTATATACAGGTAAACACCCAAATCATATCATTTCAAATCTCCTTAACCAACATCCTGCAACAATACCATATCTTAGAAGATAATGTCAACATTTTAAACAAAAATTACAAAATTATAAATTTGCAGATAGTATAACAAATAATAAAAACATATTAACAAGCATTATGTTACACCTGAACGAAAAAATGGAACTCCTAAATAATAAAAGACCTAAACGCGGCTTAATTAACGGTCTCGGTTCAATCATAAAAAGCATCACAGGAAATTTAGATTCAACTGACAAAGAACGTTACGATCAAATAATAGAAAATATTAATAACAATGAAATTAAATTAACAAATCAAATGAATTCAATAGTAAAAATAAATAATAACATAACTGCACAATTTAACGATAAAATTAAATCAATAAATGAAAACAACGCAATTTTAAATAAAAAACTAAATAGTTTAGAAAAAACACTAGGAAAAATTTTAGATTACATGGACATTATAAAAACTCAAAATTTAATAAACGAATTAATTCAAACAGGCCAAGAATTATATTTTTCACTAATATTATTAGAAGAAACAATAACTTTCTGCCAATTGAACATTTTATACTTTGTAATAATAAATCATAAAGAACTATTACAAGAAATTATTAAAATAGAAGACACCTTTATAAAAACAATCGTCACTAACAATATTCAAAATAATAACCTACTCAAAACCTATTGCTCTATTAAAAATGATAACCTGATCATTCTCATCGAAATCCCTTCAATGGTCCTCAAGGAAGAACTCCTACAAGCCACCCCAATACCCACACATATACATGACACATACGAAACCATAAATATACCAACTGGTCTCTACACAAAAAATAATTGTAGAACTAAGCCTGTAGATAAGTGCACTAAAATTAGTAATAGAGAATATTACTGCCTCTCTCAAAGTAACGAATATGAAAAATGCCTAGAAAATGTTGTCTGTTACAAAGACTTCCAATTTTGTGAATACCACAAAATCCCATTAATAAACTCCATCATTGATATACAAAATTCAGAAACAAAGTACCTATATTTCCCACATAAGAAACAAGTTAAATTTTATTGCAATAATGAACTAAAAATACAAGAATTAAAAGGCATATATTATACTAATAATTGTAAAACAAATAATCAAATTGAAATAAAAAATAATTTTGGAGATTTAATAGAAATTCACTTAAATACCACAAAAAACCAAATTTCACACATTAAAGAAGAAATAAAAAATATCTCTTCAAATAAACACAAACTAGAGGGCAGTATCAAATTAGAATCCCCATATAATAATGTTAATCCACATAATCATCATTATATTTCAATTTATGTTATAATTATTATAATTATACTTATATTATTAATCTGTAAATACAAAGATTGTCTTAAAAGAAAATTTAAGAAATCAAAAGATATAGAATTAAAGACATTTCATAGAAGTTCCAACAATGTAACTTCCATTCTTGAGGAGGGAGGAATTATGTAGTGGCCTCGCCCCCATTTCATAACAATAGAAACTATTTCATCAGCCTATTTTAGCAAACTCAACAACTTTGGGTGAAAAACATGTTTTTCACCAAAAGGCACGTTACACTGATAATCTTTGTATATAAAATAGAGGTATGTTAGAATTAAGGTATTCCTGTTGTATTCCTGCTGTGTCGCTGTTGCGACTAGTTAGTACAAGTAGTATTGTATAATTTTGTATAAGTTCAAATAAAACTTTTTAAAAACATATTTTCGACCACCGAAAATATAATTTATATATATATATATATATATATATATATATATATATATATATATATATATATATATATATATATATATTGGTCTATTTTATTTAACCAGTTGCATATATTCGTATTGGAATCAGCTGGGTCATATAATGGTATAATATCCTGATTGATTACACTGTTTCCTTGGTTCACACTTCGTGGTATTTGTGGGACACTTATACTTGGGACATTGGTATCGTGCATGTCCCTTAAGACTTTCTTAATTGTTTTCTCTAACTTTTCTTCCATTAAGTGGTTCAAGATAGTACTCGCATTCTCTTCTTCTCTACTAGTTGATGCATCTCGCTTCCGTGAAGAACGAATTCTTTTACGTTGGCGATACGCCGTATCAATATCACTATCACTTTCGTTCATATTTCCCGAATTAGAACACAGGTAATCCCACTTCTGATATATTACAAAAACCCTGAAATGAAATCTACTCTAGTATATATACAAAAACCCTGAAATGAAAACCACATTATTCCACCACACTTTGATTACAACTGCCTACAAAAATGATATCCCTTCCCAAGTAAACATGATCACGTAATTCTACACAAATTAATGAACAGGAATTATTATTTTGTAACATTATAATACACAAATTAATTAAACAATAATTATTATTTTATAATAAAATAATAATTTATTATTCAATTTTTGTGAGACACTACCTTTATCTTGTCCAATATTTTACTTTTGTTTTTCATGGCATCGCTTCTCCACTTACATTCTGTAAATAATTTAACTTTATAAATTATTTCTAATATATACCAAACTGGCAGCTTTATTTTCCAATTTCTAGTGAAAATTTTACATTATATAAAGTTTCTGTTGGATATATCAAAATATTTTCATGCGTGTAACATTGTAAATAAAAGCTTTTTATAAAACTGTTTTTAGAGATTATGTAAGTTCTATTCCATTCTCGAAATATAGAGTAATAAAGTGGCCGGTTTTAGAGAAAAAAATCAAAATAGTTGAATTACGCCAGAAGTGACTGATCATAAGTAAAATGTTTTTATTGTTTCATATGTGAAATTTTTTACTAAATTCAATTGGAAAATAAAAAATATAGCATTTCATTTAAAATAAAAGTTAGTGTCTACTTCCAATTTAACCGAAAGTGAAACTGCTTTGAATATCAGTTGAAGGCGGAACAAATGAACATATTGTAACGCCTAAATAAAGCACGACATTCTTTCGGGCTACTAGACGCAGTTTGGAATTCGAATATATACACCACACATACAAAACTAAGAATTTTTAAAACAAATGTTATGTCCATACTAATAACGTCTGGTCCTAAAGTTTTGAGAATTTTTTTAGATGTTTTGTATTTATACCAAATAACGTTTAATCAAATTGTCGCTGGATACAAAATTTTACATTAACTTGTTTTCATTTTGACAGTTTAGTTTTTTCGATTTGATATGCAGCAAAATGTCATATAGGCTACATATTCGTAAAGGAATTTATAATCTTGTTGAGCGAATGCCTAAGTATGATATTGTTGCAGTTTATCGCGAGCACAATATCTCTGTGGCAACAATTTATCGGACAATAAAAGATTGTGAAGAAGATATACTCTGTGTTAATTTGCGCAAAAGTGGTCGACCAAAAATTTTGAGCCACATGAGAGAACAAAGATTAATTGCAGCCGTTAAAGACAAATTTGGAGTGTCACAACGATCTGTAGCCAGAAGATTCGATGTTTCGAAAAAGAAGAAAGGCACCAAAATATACCGTGGCCCAAATAGAAAGAATCCCTAGATGTCGTGCGCATTCATTTTCTCCATAAACTTATTGTAATGGATGACGAGAAATATTTTACTCCGTCCCATTCAGAGATGAAGGGAAACAATATTTTTTATACTAATGACATGGAAAACTCACCAGACAATGTCAAGTTCAAAGGTGAATCTAAATTTGCGGATAAAATTTTAATATGGTGTGCCATATCTGAAGCCGGATATATATCGCAGCCGTACATTAGCCGTTTTCGAGGAGAAGCCTTAACTGCACAACTTTATATTCAAAGATGCCTCTCTAAATTGCTTCAGTTTTTAAATACACATCACGCCAATGATGATATAATGTTTTGGTCTGATCTAGCTTCATACCATTACGCCAGAATAACTAGAGACTGGTATAGCGAAAACAACGTAGACTTTGTTCCGAAATTGGGCAATCCTCCCAATGTTTCTCAAACTCGACCAATAGAGGAACTTTGGTCAATATTGACCAGAAAAGTGTACGACAAGGGATGGGAAGCTGCAAATGAAGAACAATTACGAAGTCGCATTTACCAAAAGATTTGAGAAATCGATCCAGATATTGTCCAGAGGATGATGGGTCAAGTTAGAATTAAATTAAGGTCCATTATCAATAATTTAAATGTTAAATATTAATTGTTATACTTATTGTTAATTGTTGTAATAATTAGTTTAAAAAGTAAAAGAGTTTTAAAAAAGTAATCAGTATCTAAAAAAATTCTCAAAACTTTAGGACCATACGTTATACGGTTGTGAGACCTGGAAAATTACAAAAGTTAATATGTATTACCAAATTACAAGTTTTCATAAATCGATGTTTGAGAAGAATACTTAAGATTTTCTGGCCACAACACATTAGTAATGTAAATTTGTGGAGTCTAAGTAACCTAAATCAAGTCACCGAAGTAATAAAACTACGCAAATGGAACTGGATAGGACATACACTGAGGAGAACACACAAAACATTGCAAAAATGGCCCTAGATTGGAATTCACAAGGTTCTAGGAGCAGAGGGCGCCCAGTCACAACTTGGAAAAGATCTGTCCTAAAAGAAGCAAAAGAAGCGGGAAAAACCTGGTCCGAAATAAAGGCTCTCGCGACCAACAGAATAAGATGAAAAGCTTCTGTAGAAGCCCTATGTTCCGCACAGGAATAAAAGGACATCACACATATATATATATATATATATATATATATATATATATATATATACACTTCATTTAGTTTTGAAGCAATTCGTAGTATTAAAAAGTCATAATTGTTTTTAGATCAACTGCATTTGATTTTTAACAAAACCTATAGCTATTTTTCTCGCACCAGTTTCTGTAGTAGGTTGCGCGAAGAAGTTAGCAGATATACAGATGCTTAAAAACTGAAATATTTCAAAAACTAACAATTTTTTAAAAACTTTTTTCATGTCAATCATGATTTTTTTCTTATCTACTTTCAATATAACTACATTTTGCTCAATTTTCTGTTGTGATGGAGGATCCTATTAACATACCTACTGTGTTATTTTACTGGAAATGTAGGATCTTTTGCTAGAAACTTTCTGTATGGAATTTGTATAAAATATTTCGGAAGGTAATGTACAAAACTGCCGGAATTTGTAGAAAATACATAGAACTAACGGAAGGTAACGTGCTAGACACATCACATTTTTTCAAAATGTATTTGTACGAGTACATATTTTGAAAAAACTAATGAAAATTTTCACATTTTTAAATGTAATTTTTCATAATCGTACATAAATAAAATGTCGATATTATTACTACTTAGGAGTATAATGTATTATAAAAGGAAACATATTTTGTGTCATATTAATTATTGTTAAATGACAAAACCAAATGAATAAAGGGGATAAAGATATTATGAACCATAAGGTGATTTTTTTTATAGGTACCTACAAGTGGCGGTGCGTGAATTTAGAGTGAGGTGAGGCCTAATTTATAATATCACAATACGGGACATATCGATGCATTTAAAATTTGTGAGAAAAAAATGCGCCGCAGGCGATTTTTAAAAAATTCTCAAGGTCAAACGTGTTTTAATGCAAGAGTTCTTTACAATAAAACAAATTTAATAAATTCTTAAAAAATAAAATCGGTTAAAAGTCAGAAACTAATAATTTATTTTATTGTAAGAAAACAGTAACATAAATAATACATTTAAATAAAATATTAACATAAAATTAAGAAAAATTCTATAACAAAAGTAATATTGTCAGTCTTAAATATTAAAAAATATTTTTAAATTTATATTTCTTTTGCGATTTTAAAGCTACCAATAAATTTTAATTGCCTCTTTATTTTTTCTAATAAAATTTACGAATTCATTAGAAGACATTTAGTAATTGAATTATAATTATGATGCGAGATGTGAGCATACAAGCAATAACTACAGAAACAGAAAATCTAAAAATACAATATTGCATATTTGCTATTAGTACTTTTATTTTTTCGTTATTACAGGTACTGGTACTATTACTATATATCCGTATGTATCTTAATAAATAGAAAATGATGTTTTATCAAATAAGCTTATTTAAATTAGTTTTATTTATGTATCATTATCATATGTTGACATTAATAAACAATTACGTTCTTCTAATTACTGGGACTATTTCTATAAATCAAATTTATAATATACCTATACGTATATTAATTTGTATTTAAATAGTATTAGTTTCAAAAATATTTTCATTTATAATCTAAGTAGCTAATAATATCATTTTTTACTTACATTTTGTTCAATTTAATTCTGTGAGATATTTATTTTCATTTAAAACTGAATTAATAATAATTTTGAAATATACGAGTAAAACAAGAATTGACTAGATACTAGATTATAACGTTTACCTGGAAAGGGTCTATTTGCGGTTGTAAACCGATTTGAGGGATGGGCTAGGGAATAAAGTGACCGTCCCACTATCGGTACATTATGCTATCCCCCTCATGCCGACCCCGCATTCTGATGTTTAGTTATGAGTGCAAAACGCTCTTAAATTAAGGTGAAATGATACCCCAGCGCGCAAAATCCAAACTTAGTAAAATGGTTTTTCATTTTTTATTTAAAATTTTGTAATGTAATATGATTTATTTGTATACACGAATAAAAAGGGTAAAATTTTCCATGAAAACAAAATAGTTTCGATAATATTTGTATGTATTTATTCGCCCAAAATAATATTTTAAATATTATTTTTAATATATCTCCAATTCAAAACCTACGATTTTGATTAAAGTTGCACTAAATATTTATGACAGGGTAAGGAATAAAATATGTGAAAATTAAGAAAAATTATTTTCGAGAACAATTTTAAAAATCCAAAAAACCTTTTTTTATAGATTTTAATGTTTTTCTTCTATACTAAACCTACAATTTTGTTCATACTTAAATATGTTTTGAAGACTATTATTATACATAACATATAAAAAAAATCTAAAATTAAATTTTGGGAACATACTTAAAAAAAATAAAAAGTTTAATTTTATTTATTTTCTCAAGTCTGTGAAATTTTATTCCTAAAATTTGTTTAGTATTGCGTACTGTACACATTTCTGTATTTCTTAGGCAAGTATTTTAAATATTTATTGTTTAATATAGAAGATATTGATAATTAAAACACATACGGTAAGTATTTTCGTCAAATATTAGGAAGTGGCGCTATGAGTAGACCTAGCGGTGCATAAATGAACTCTAATGAAATCGGTGACTCAATGGAAAATAGGAAAATTGAAGTGAATAACAAGTATATACGTTTAATTTATGCTCTATCCGTTTTAACTATAGACTAGATGGCGTTTCGAGCGCAGCCGTTTCTACATGTATTAAATAAAAAATTCAAAATTTGGCGGCATTCCTGGATTTAAAAAATTCTTTCTAATTGACATTTTTTAGTAATTTTGTCTTGTACGTACATGTATGCATATACTTATAATCTCCGTACCTTTCTCTACATTTCGGCGAAAGGGGCATGCATAAATGAAAACCACATTATTCAAATAAATTTTGAAGAAAACAACGTAAAATAAAAATATAATTTACCTTTGAAATATTATAAATATTTACACTCTAAAATATATACATTATATGTATAAACTATATACACCGCTAACTATGAACAAAATAATGTTCCAAACTAATTTCTTTGTTCCTGGGATGATCCGAATGACCTGTTTTCCTCATGTTCTTTTATAGCTTTCCAAATATTACATCGTCCTATGCCCAGTTCTGATGCCACAATTTGGACACTTTCTAATTTGGAATATGCATTCGTGGCACGATATGTGCAGTATAAATTATACGCCAATTTTTTTCCCGCTTCGGAGGGCCTTTCCTTTTGGAAATTTTAAAACAGCAAGGTTCAAGATTTTTATCCATAATATTAACGAAGAGAACAATAACAAAACTAACGAACTACTAACTAAAAACTAAGAAAACGAGCGCAATGAAAACTATGTAATATGAAATATAACTACAAAACACTATGAAAATTATATAAACGAAAAAAACAAACAGAACTGAACAGAAATTGATAATATGTAATAAATCGTGTACTATTAACTATGTTGACATTTATATATTTTGTCAGACGGCAAAATAACTGATACAGTTGTCAAGCAAATTTAAATTTCACGTCAATTATTTTACTGTGTAAACTCGGTTCACGTTTGGACCAATCAGAGAGCTAGAATCTTAAGCCCTATCTCACCCAATGCTCTATAGTTAAAACGGATAGAGTATAGTTTTATATATTAAATTTATACGCCGATATTTTAACTTAAAAATTAAAAGTAGGTATTTTTTTTAGAAATTACGTTCTATAAGTACGCACTAGTCATTGGTATTGTTAGTGCTACTATGAATACAAAAAAATTATAAATAGTTCCCAATAATTATTTTCATTAAAATGTAAAATTTTATTAATTATTGAATTCAAATTGTAGGTATAGGCTTGTATATGCTTACTTCGTGTTTGTGCTTTATCTAATCATGGAAAAATTACAAATTTATATTAATAAAGTTGTTTTGTAAATATACCAATAATGACGGCTTGTGGGTCGGATAACATGGTAGGCGGTACAACAAGCAATAACAAAAAATTGAGGGGAAAAATGCTTACAGCAAGTATATACGGAATGTCTACTTTTTTCCCGAATATCGGATATTCAATGTTAAAATTTTAATCTGGCATTATCGCTTTATCTATCAATTTTATAAAAAATGTGTAATGAAGAAAAATGTTCAGAATGAAAATGTACATCGATGAGTATCAAATTTGTTGTTCAATTGTTTCTTATGTACGATCTACAAGCAAAAGAAAATGCACGAATTAAGGCAATTATCAGTGCCTTGAAAAATAAGACAATAATATATATTTGATGTTTCTGACAATTATTTCATTAGATATTATTATTAGAATTTGTGATTAATTTTTTACTTCTAGATTAAATCTTCCTATTATTCTAATAATAATACAATTTTTAAAATGTCATATATCAGAAATAACAAACATTTGTATATTATGTTATTAGGAGAAGAAAGCGGTCTTTATATGTTGAATTGTTATTGCGGCCGAGGCGCTAGCCAAGGCAAGCTAAGTAAAATACAAAAAGGGCGTTCTACTCCGAATGACATACTGATTTTTCTTCAAGTATTTCAAATAAGTTTTGACATTTTTCTGGAATTCTTTTAATTGTAGAATTTGCAATTTCAGCCAAAGCTGGCTGTGTACACTACAAACCAAAAACGATACAACTGTCAAATAACAATTTTCAATATGATCTGTGTTGCTGTGCTGTAGCGACTGCCGCCGCCAGCGGTGAATAAACAATAAACACGCTAACATTTTTTTACTAGTACAATAATAACAACATTTTTGTACTACTAAGACAATGAATAGGTATCTTCTATAGTGTGTACAGTAGCATATGAATAATGTAATACGCTTAAAGGAAAAAAAAATATATTATTGTCTTATTTGTCATGGTACTCTAATAATTGCCTTAATTCGCATATTTTCTTTTGCTTCTAACTTGTACATACGAAATAATTAAACAACAAACTGGATACTTATCCATGCACAAATTTTAACATTAAATTTCCTGTTCAAGAAAAAAAAGTAGACACCCGTTATGTTTAATTTAATATTGGATATTAAGTAATTATTTCTTTAATGATAATAGCAATAATAATGAAAGTGCTAATCATCTGTCTCATATTCAGCATTGAATTTCTGAGGCAAAGCTACGGACGAGTACCACGTAAAGCTAAGGCTAGGGCAGGCAGCCAGGGACGAACGATAGGCTACCTGCTCCCAGTCCTATAAGAAGGGCACGTGTTTGGATCTAGGGGCAGGGGTCAAGGGGTGCGACTGTACAGCTGTGATGCACAGGCGAAAGTACATTTTCGTTGGTAGCTTGTATAAATAAATAAAATAAAAATTTTATATGCTACTTTTCTCAAATTGATTTTAACATACATAATATTATGATACTAGACAAAAAATAAATACCCGTATTTTTTCAATCGATTAATTATTTGTAGTTTATGAGAATACAATTATTATTAAAAATGAGGGGAAGGGATATGTAGACTGAGAGGAAAATTGATAGTTATAGCCACCTGTCGCCCTGCCACATGCCACAACATACGACGCTGGTCTATAACTACCTTCTTCCCTCGCTTCTTCCATCCCAGTCTATCTGTCTTCTTCCACGATCCTACCATGATAGCGTCACATATCCCATCTCCAAAATATTATATTGACTAATTACAATACTATTATAAACCAATGTTTAGTTAGTTTTTTTTTTATTAAAATAATGATAGTAATGAGACGCTAGTGTTTAATTTTTATATTTTATGACATACTGAAATTCGATTATAGTCACATACCCCCAAAATGAAATTTCCAAAAGTCGGAAAATTATTTCTTATTATTTATTTAATTCTTGAAGTGTACATTTTTAGTGCCACTCCTCAACATGAAATTTTTAATAGCAATAATTAGAAATTTATTTCCTATTCACGTGATTAGATAAATCATTATTTTGAATAAAAATTTTGTGTCGGTCAGAGGCACTAAAAATGAACACTTGAAGAATAAAATAAATAATAAGAAAGAATGCTCTGTATTCTGGAAAAAAGGTTTTTGATTTAGAATCAGTACATTGAAATGTATACCATCCATTTTTTACCGTTTTTTAACACCCTGTGCAGATAATCATATTTCAAAATAAAAAGAAATGTTTGGTCGGTGTTACATTATCATAAAATACATATCTGTAGTACATAAAAGAATTGCATTTGATTTGCAATTTTATCACTTTCATGTTTTAATGTTTAAGTTAATTTTTCGTTTTAGTACACGGAGTCATGTAAGTAAAGTGGCATACGTTACCACTAATAAACACGGTTGCAATGTATCGTAATCTGCAATTATTTCTTTTCTAATGTAGGGTAGGTACTTGTTGCAATTGTAAAAGCACTTCAAGATGGACCAATAACAATGATTTATTTGAATAAAATATTAGGGATCGACCGATATGATTTTTTGTGGCCGATACCGATATACTCATTTCCGATATCGGCCGATACCGATATATCGGCCATAAAAATTTGTCGTAATTTTTTTTCTGTATAATTGAGGTAAAGTGATTTATAATGATATACTGTTACCGTTACACACATTAACCATAAATAAATCACAAAAAAATGCAGAGCAAATGCAAAAAAGACATTTTTTTAAACGTCGTAGAAATGGCATTTTTGTGACTTAATTCACAAGGTAGAAGCTGTATTTCTACGCCGTTGGAAATTTCTACGCCGGCGGAGTAGAAATAGCTAATTTCTACGCCGGCGGAGTAGAAGTAGCTAATTTCTACGCCGGCGGCGTAGAAATAAAATAAATAAATATCCATAGAAACTACATAGAATTAGCGAATAAAAAGAAAAGGAGTGCGTTTGAAAAAAAAAATTAATGTGTCATTCGGAATAAAACTGTCTTTGTGTGCCTCGCATGCAATTGCCCGACTCGCTTCGCTCGTCGTGCAAACTTCCATGCTCGCCACACAAAGTATCACTTTTACTCCTAATAACACAATATACTATTTTCCATTGATATACAAAGTTGCAATGATATATTTAGCACCACCGCCAAGTAGTGTTGCTAGTGAACAGCTATTTTCTTCAGCTGGAAATGTTTATGAAAGCACAAGAAATCGTTTAACTCCGGAAAGAGCAGAAAGCTTAATTTTGTTACATTACAACTTGCCAAAACTTAACTTTAAATATTAATTCGTTTAACTAAGTGTGTAACTTTACTTCTACATTTTTAATGACTTTTTTGCTAAATTTTGAATAAGAATAAATTTAATTTGTTTTTTATTTAGTATTTGTTTTAATTTCCTTTAAAAAATCCTTAGCAACTGAAATATTAAGCAATTTATATTTTTTTAGGCCGATAACGATATAGGCCGATATCGTGGTTTACATATCGGCCGATACCGATATCGGCCAAGAAGACCGATATGGCCGATATACCGATACCGATATCGGTGTCGGTCGGTCCCTATAAAATATTATTTAAAACTCACAGCAGTTTGAGTGATAATAACAAGAATTAAGAATTGTCATTCTTGAAGGTTTGAAGTCAAAAGCGAAATATGGATAGACACTTTTTATTAATGGCGCTGTTTTGGAGCACTTCTCCGTAAACCAAACGCATTAGTAAAAGTAGCAGGCATTTTTGAACAACTCCATTTTTAAATTTTAATTTAATAAGTATAGTTTTTAACTTAATAGTATAGCTTGTTCGTAATTGTCGACTTTACAGTCCCGTAACTTTTACAACTTGGCAGATTTTGCAAAATATATTTCAGATTATAACTTTATTCAATTCTCTTTATCATACTATGAACTTACAGAACAGCCTGTATATTATCACGGAGAATATCTGGATTTTTATCTTTTGGTGTTTTGACAAATTAATATGTCTGATTTTTAAATACAGTGAGTATTGCGTCATCCGTCAATTTTAAACATTTTCTTTTTAAAACCAAACCTGTATCATGTGACGTAATGGATTCATGTTCACGAAAAATAAATTTTTCGTTAAAATGCGATATGCAAACTGCCGAGGATATTGTAATTTTAAAATTTGATCGATGTATTGCATTTATCTATTTTTTCGCATCTCACTATCGCGTGGAAATTTGAAAACAGTAGCAAATTTGGCCATGCTTTTGCACATTGGCACACAGCATTATAAAACCATTGTTACATTTTTTTAAAATTCTTTAATCAATTAATAACAATCAACAAAAATCAAGAAAAGACTAGTACGAGAGCGTATAGAATACTAAGATAAAACAAAACGAACCAAAGACATAAGCAAAAATATGTGTAAAAGCAGGAATCAAAAACCAATATTGTAATAGACAAACCCTAAATATAACGGTAGAAGAGTATATGTATGGAATAGAATTATTTATTTCATAATAAATATATCAATAATTGCAAGAATATAACACAAACTAAACTATACGATCAGGATAGTGCAACTAGGGATGCGCACGATACATCGATGTTTGAGAAAAATCGATATTTAGCTTTCGATATTTTATCTTTTTCGGTAATATCGATCGAC
Organism: Harpalus rubripes; assembly: GCA_963082715.1. Taxonomy (NCBI): domain Eukaryota; kingdom Metazoa; phylum Arthropoda; class Insecta; order Coleoptera; family Carabidae; genus Harpalus; species Harpalus rubripes. Next base: position 50,240,757 of record OY720450.1, on the reverse strand, counting down.
ATCGATATTTGTTTTCGATATGTGCTCTCGATGTTTTCAAAAATGCCTTCCTAATATGTAATGAATTGTTAATCATAGACACGCTACTCTCCTGTGTCCTTCCTTTACTTACATATGTCTCGTCACAGTTTATATGATGTCAATCCTAGTTTGGAGAAAATACTTCCACCATAATTGAGTGCAAAGTAATAAAATAAAAGGAAAACGGTTATCAAAATATTTATTTCTGTATAGTTGCGATTCAGATGTGTTTTAAATTCAGTGGTTAGTGACTACATTTGATTTTTAATAAAATAAGTTTATAGATTTGTGTATATTATAAGTACCGACATTGTTGTTTTTTTATTAACTGTAAAATATGAAAGCATAATAATAATAACTTTATTTTTTATTTGGTCTAAAGATTTCTCTTTTATAAAATATGAAAGCATATTTTCTTTATTTTATCTTGAAAGGTGAAAAGTCGGAAATCAGTTCATATTGTTTGTAAATATCGATGTTTTAAAATACCGATATTTTTGATCCGATATTTATACGCCCGCACGGTACAAATATGTCATCATCTTAACCGATATCTGCGTACAAAGCAGATTGGCACACCCAGCAATAGGTAATATGCCGTGGATATATTTATTTATATTTATACAACATCCATTTTTGTTCAAGTGCAACTTGAATTTTATCCCACAGCGCAAAGTTACCTGAACGGCCTGCCGCTGTGACAGACAGAGAAGGAATAACATACATTATTTCGTGTTATCTCCAACTTCAATGATCTCGATGTGAGCAACGGCTAGGAACGGGCAGGCGAGCGGCATTAGGTGCAGATGTGTTGTGTGATTGTATGCTTTTCGATTCTAATTACGGACTTTTGTTTTTTTTGTTTTAATATATTTTCTCTTGAAGCTTATAACTATTTATGCTATGTTTCTAAAATTAATATTTATTAATATTATAAAGTAAAAGGACAAAACATATTTTTCATCTTGGTATTAGTATTACAAGTCACAAGGTAGGCGTCGCCTATTATATAAAGATCATTTTAAAGATTTGGGTATTTTGACTCTACCATCTATATATATATATATATATATATATATATATATATATATATATATATATATATATATATATATATATATATATATATATATATATATATATATATATATATATATATTTTAAACTCACTTCTTGAAATATATAAATTCAAATTGAATTTCATTTGAAATGGAGATTTGTGACACAAGATCTGCAAACTCATTAGTATATATAATAAACTATACCCGAAAAAGTAAAACAATATGAATCAAAAAGCATTCAAAAATATTAAAAACTTTCTTATAAAACATGCTTTTTACAATTTCGAAGAATAGTGCATTACGCTGAACTGAAACAAGACATTCACTGCAAACCAAATATAATAAGTAAACGATAATACATTTAACATCATATGAAAATTATTTATATTATGATGTACACGGTACACCTATTATTAATTTTTTTAATAATTGTGAAAATGTAACATTTACTCTACAGCCTATAAATATATGCTCATAATAAAAGTTTCGTACGGTAAATACAAAATATTATGTAATTAGGGAATAATGTTATATAGGTATTTCTTATTTATTATTCATTCTATCATTACTCTTTCCAAGAAAACTTATTATTCCAATATGATACTAATATTTCATCTCGTATAAATTAAATATCTTTGCATTCGTAAATAAATTTGAAATGATTGCCACACCACATATTTTTACTTTTGGGTTTGTGATTTGGAACAAAGTATGACTATTATCGGATAGATGGAGCCCAGTAAATGTACAAGAATTTCTACTTTATCGACTCAGCCATTGTTATTCAAGGTGAAATGATACTCCCGATTAATTTGTTTCTACACCGAGGTGAGCGCTAGTGGGCATTGAGATGAATAACTATGGCTGAGTCGATAAAGTAGAAATTTTTGTACATTTACTAGGCTCCATCTATTCGATAATAGTCACACTTTGTTCCAAATCACAAACCCAAAAGTAAAAATATGTGTGGCAATATTTTCAAATTTATTAACGAACGTATAAAGATAGTTTATTTGTACGAGTTGAAATATTAATAATATATTGCAAGAATACCGTTTTTTGGGAAGAGTAACGATAGACTGGAAAATAAAAAACAATTTAAAAAAAAATAATATATTCGTATTACCTACATAATATTTTTCAGTTCAGCATGATCCACTATTTTTCGATACTGTAAAACGCATATTTTATAAGAAAGTTTTTAATAATACTTTTGAATGTTTTTTATTCTTTTATTCATATTTTTTACTTTTTCGGGTAGTATATTATGCAAATTTAAATTCAATGTACATTTCATGGACTTTTGTAGCCTGTGAGCAGGTTTGCGCAATGAGGTTGCAGATTTAATATTATAACAGTGGCATAGTGGCAATTTCCATTTTAAATGAAATTTAATTTGGATGTATGTCATATAGTGAGTTTACAAGATGGTAGAGTGGAAATACCCAAATCTTTAAAGCCTTGTTTAATGTTTAATGTACAATGATTTCTATATAATTGGCGACGCCTATCTTGTAACTTGTAATATCAAGATGAAAAATATGTTTTGTCTTTTTACCTCCCGCTACCCTTGGTAAGGGAGGTATAGGGATCGTGCTAAAAATCGCATATCGAGATTTTGGTAAATGAGCACGTTTTAAGGTCCCTAGAATCCAATTTTAACATTTTCACGATGATGTATGTATGTGTATGTGTGTGTGGATCCTCCACTGTAACTCAAATACTATTTTCTTTAATTGTGTCTGCTCTTACTTGGTGAAACTTATTATTCATTTTAATTTTTAATAATACTTGGTTTTATGTTTCACAATTATTTTATTAGATTACTAGTTTCGCTATAACATTAGCATCATCAGATCTTCTTTATCGTTTAATTATAAATATATATATATGTCTAAATTATATGAAATAAATATAAAAATGAAATGTCAAAATGTCAATAAATGTTTTTTAAAATAATTTTTGTTTTTAAATTTTTTGAAAAATTATTTTAAAAAATTACAAAGTTCAAAAATATTAATATACACAAATAAATTATAACATAAATTTTATAATGTTTCTAGAAACTTCATTAATGGTGAATTATTAAGGCTTGTCTGTTCATTTAGAATATTTTCATTATTCTTTATTGCTTTACCAATTTCTATAGCTTCTAAAAAATCTAATCTTGGTCCTTTACTATTATTCTGAAAATTTTGAAACCTTGTATTTTGAACTTTTCCTGTAATGGAAAGAGCCCATTAGATTTTGGTGAAAATCGGATAAGCGGAAATGGCATTTTACTAGAAGCTCAGAATAGTTTTTCTTCGAAAATTACCTTGAAATGTTATTTTTTCAAGATTAATTTTGTTATAAAAATTAAAGATTATTAAATGTTCTATAGATTTGCATTAATACTTTTTCTATATATATATATATATATATATATATATATATATATATATATATATATATATATATATATATATATGTATGTAGGTATGGATTGAGATTAATAAAAATTAACGATACACAAAAATGTTTAAGCTAATCCTCATTTTTGAATTAGTGAAATCTATTCTATCCCGGTATTTAAAATTTAATCTTCATTTTATTATATCTCCGATGGCTTAATGTTTAGAGCAACGTCTCATAAGTCATGAGTGCGCTCGGGGCTCTGGGTTCGAATCCCACTAAGGCATGGATGTGTGTGAATGTGAACCTACTGTGTAATTGGGATTTAATCCTGTTGAGAGGTTTAAAAAAGGGTAGTTACTTGGATTAAAATAGACTATATTTTAAGAAATAAACTGTCAAAATTAGAGTAAAATATGCTAATCTAAAAATAAGGATTAACTTAATCTTTTTGGTTACTCGGGCTGTAAATGGCGGGAGGTATTGTGTTGGCCACACCAGATTTTTACTTTATAAAAATGTAACGTTTTATATATTTGAGTGAAGTGTAAAAATCAAAGAATGAGCCTGATTCACATTTTTCAAAAAGTACTTTAAAGTAAAGTTTATGCAATATTTTTCTTGGTAAATTTTTTTATTTTAATATTTTGTTATTTTCGTAAATAATTAAATAAATAGATTGGTGCCAAAAATAGCCATAAAAACAACCTCCCACTCCTGTCACGTCATAGCACTTACATTACGTCATTCACAGCCAATAGGAAAACAGTTTGTTCATCGTCTACGTTTTTAAATAAATAAAAGTAGGCGATGTATGTACTTTGAAGTCATATTCCGTTTCAGATCGGGTAACTCTTTCAAAATATTATACAAATTTCAAAAATTAATTATTTCCTGATAATTTCAAATTTGAGGCTATTTAAAGAATGATATCTTTATAAATTTAATAATTAGAAGGCATATAAAAATTCTTGCAACAGCCCTATTATTATAATTAAAATAAATGTTTATTAAAACAAATAAATATTAAAAGATAATGACGATTACTATGGTTAAGTAAATATTAAATACTAATTTAAGACTAAGAATACTATTAAATGCTTAAACACTGATTATTTATTTGAACAATATTTATTTCACTTATGTTCACCACTCGTCGACTATTTGTTTATATCAGAATCAGACTGTCGAATGCCTTTTCTGACGGGGTTTATTTACTCCGGTGACGTTGTTCTCGAATATACTCGAATATTCCACGAGATAAAAACATCGAATACAATGGACAGGGTAAGTGCTGTCGTCAGTGTATTGCGGGTTGCTGGAATCAACTTGAAACTTTTCTAAACAAAACGTAAGTACATGTTATTTCCATATACAAGTTTATATTTAATTTAATTACAATTATATTAGAAAGAAATAAAAGGGGAAAGGGTTTAATTCACATTCTATATATAGACTAAAGTATTACCCAATTTTCTTTTCTGTTTTATAACCTACTATAAACCTGTAAAGTGTTAAAAACTGTTCTATTTTTAGGTTATATTTACATGTGTCATGTTGATATTTGAAATCCACTTGCCACAAATTTGCATTTTAAAGTAATAATAGACTATGTTTATTCCATATTCTCTTTAAACAATATCTTTGGCAGTTTCTCATTATGGTTATGTGTTTTGCGCCTGACTGTAAACATTACAGTGAACAAAAGACATGTAATTTTTTTTGTTTCCCAAGTAATGAACGGGAAAAGAAAAAATGGATAGAATTGATAAGGTAAAATAATCATATCATAAATACAAATCTTATTAATCAGTAATTAAGTGAATACGTAAATATCCAGGATAATCTAATTTGTTCCAGACGTTAGAGACCACCAAGCAAGTACAGCCTTGTTTGTAGCTGTTGTAGAATATGTAACGCAAAGAATACTCAATTTAATGAAAAATGCATACTTTATTTACAGGGCAGGCACTACAGCACTTACAGGAGTTGTGTATTTATATTCTTGTTTTAACAGCCGACATTCGCGCCAGCAGTATTACCAACGATATAGTACATAATATCACTACATTTTTCCCTTCTTTTTGAATTAAACTATTATAAGTTTTACATTAGAATAAATACAATCAACTTAGCAATTTAAACATTTTGATTTAAATTATAACAAAACAAAGATCAAAGTTAGAATTTTAATTCATACAATAATCTTGATAACGCAAAGGTGTTTTGCGTTCCCTCCGCGGACGATCCATGGCGTTTGATCCTCTTGGTTCTGGATCATTTATTTGTACGATGTCAGGTTGTTCCGCTAGTATAGGTTCTGTTTCGATTTCATTCTTCAAGTCATTCTGTGTGTCTTTGGCGAGCTCTGAATCTGATTCATTGTCTAACTCGGATTTATTGTGGACTTTCCCTGGTACTTTAATTTCATTTGAAATGTTTCATTTGACCATGGATACATTTCTGGTAAAAGTAGTACCGGTTGGGGATTTAATTGTAACGCTATTTCCCGTTCTATTGATTATTTGGTATTTAGTCGAGTCATATTCACAACTCAATTTATTTTCTTTATTTTTACTTAAAAGAACAGTGTCGCCCGGTTTTAAGTCACATTCTTGAACTCTTTTGTTTTTGTCGTAGAATTCCTTTCCTTTCGCTTTTTTCCATGCGTCTCTTTCCCTCACATCTTCATCCCATAAAGTTACGTCATTTAATTCCGGTAGTTTTGTTCTAATTTTCCGATTAAATAACAATTCCGCTGGACTTACTCCAGTTGTACTATGCGGTGTCGAACGATACATCAATAAATAGTCTAGTAATTCGTTTCGCCAATCAAGCTTTTCCGCGTGCGCGATTCTCATTCTTTTTAAAAGACTGCGATTTTGTCTTTCTACTTCCCCGTTTGCCTGCGGCCACAACGGAGCCGTATGCCTAATCGTAATCCCACATTGTTTAGCCCATTGTTCTAGTTCTACACTAGCCATTTGAGGACCATTGTCACAAATAATTATGCGAGGAAAACCATGTCTAGAAAATATCCCTTTTAGATTTTTTATAATCGTGTCCGTTTTTACGCTGTATATAATTTCTACCTCGTAGTATCTACTATAATAATCGACTACTACTAGTAAATATTCTTTTGTAGGAAACGGACCAAGTAAATCCATAGCTAGCGTGTCCCATGGTTTATCTGGCAACTCGTTTCTGTACAAAGGTGTCGAAATGACTGATTTTTGGACTAATTGACAACCGTGACATGATTTAACAAATTTTTCGGCATCTTTGTCGATTCCTTCCCTCCAAACTTTACTTCTAAGTCTGTTTTGCATTGACACAATCCCTGGGTGACCCTCGTGCGCAATGGATAAGCTGTAGGCCTGAAGATGTATTATAAGACGAAATCGATAGCCACATAGCATTATTTTATGAAATAAAATATTTTATAAAACTTCAGAATTCTTTTCCTAAATCCTATCTACGTGAATAATATGAATTCTGATCTGGAGTCTTTCATCAACAAAAAGGATAAGACTCTATTTGCATTTGTATTTGGTCGCGAATTTTGAAAGGAACTCTACGCAATGGTTGAGCTACTGGTGGAAAAGAATGATCAATTGGCAACCTGAGTTGAAAATCTTTCAGTTTGCCAACTCCCGTAACTAATTTTTTCTCAATGCTTATATTATTGATTTGTAAATCTGGACCGATTTTCAAAATATTCAGCTCAACAGCTGTTTGATACCCCAGCAATCCCCGACCATTACCTTTCAAAACCACAAAATTTGCTTGCGCTTCCTTTTTTTCCACTTTTACGTTACAATCAAATTCTCCCAATAATTCCAGAGATTTAGTTTGACCATAAGGGTAAATTTTCCGGTTTGACAATTTATAAGATTTACAAACAATACCTTTTTCCTTACACGATGTCCACAAACCTTCACTGATGTTGCATGATGCGTCCGAATCGACTAACAGATTCAAAGACACGCCTCCGACGATGACATAGACGCTCTGCTCCTTCGCCCTGTTGATGTGGTCGGCTACCTTCAGGTTGAATGCGTATTCATCGACCTCTTCGTCCTTCAAATTTCTTACCGGTGTTCTGCCCTGCTTCTCCTTCAACGAACCCTTCTTGCTGTTTCCACTATTCTGCTGTACATCTCTAGTTCGGCAAACTACGGCGAAGTGACCCTCTTTCTTGCATTTCGTGCACTTTTTTCCTTTAGCTGGACATTTTGGATCTGACCTTACATGTCCGACGTAACCACAACGAAAACATGTTATCCCGTTGCTTTTTTGAGGCTGATATTTATTCTGATACGATTTTCCCTCGGAGATTTTCGAAACTGTTTCAGTTTCCATACTTTTAACTCGAACCGACGTAACCTCACATGCTTGCGCAATTCCAATTACTTCAGTCAGCGTCACGTCGCCTTTCTCGAGAATTCTTTTTCTGACTTCTGAAGAGCGACATTTTTCGATGACTTGATCTCTGACCTCGTCATCATCCGTTGCAAATTCACAATATCTTGCTTGTTGTCTGAGTCTTGTAACGAATTGGTTGATAGTTTCATCTTCTTTCTGCGCCAAACCTCGAAAAACATGACGTTCATACGTTTTGTTCTTTTTTGGTTTGAATCTTTACCTACCGTGTCGGCTCCAGGAATGGAATAGAAAATATCCTGTAACTCAAATCCGCCCACATGTAACAAAATTGCTTTTTTACGATTCGAATCGTCGATATTTTTGCTTTTTATGTAAAGCTCAACAGCTTGAAGCCATCTTTCCCATCGAGGAAACACGCCATTTTGCTCGACGCCTGGATTGAACGGTGGTAAAACCACGTGATTATTAATACTTCTCAATTAGCTTTCCCGCCAAATTCAAACAAACGGTCTTGAATTACTATCTTCTCGTTTTTATTCCTCGTCGGCAATTGTAGAATATGTAACGCAAAGAATACTCAATTTAATGAAAAATGCATACTGTATTTACAGGGCAGGCACTACAGCACTTACAGGAGTTGTGTATTTATATTCTTGTTTTAACAGCCGACATTCGCGCCAGCAGTATTACCAACGATATAGCACATAATATCACTACAGCTGTCACTTCCAGAACGGAGATAGAAATAATCGGCCAACTATCTTTGACCATAACATTAAAAGAAAATATACTTTTATGTCGCCTGAAAAGCGGTAACCATTATTATTTTTATTTATGAATGTTTTATTTGTTTGTGTGTGTGTGTGTGTGTGTGTGTGTGTGTGTGTGTGTGTGTGTGTGTGTGTGTGTGTGTGTGTGTATGTGTGTGTGTGTGTGTGTGCGTGAGTGCGTGTGTGTGTGTGTGTGTGTGTGTGTGTGTGTGTGAGTGAGTGAGTGAGTGCGTGCGTGCGTGCGTGCGTGTGTGTGTGTTTTTTTTTATTATATCTTTATTTCAGCATGCCTCATTTACAAAATATTACATGCTTTAAATGTACTGATTTTACATATTTGTGCTATTACTAAATGACATAATTTATAATACATTTTTAAAAATTATTACCTAACATTATTATGATTGAAATTAGAATATTTAAATTAATCAACTAAACTATCGAAATCTATACTACTAACAAAAGTCATTAAAAAGTTCAAGTAATTTTCAACAAGATCAGTATTTGAGCAGGGCCAACTTCCACCTCTTCTTAAAATTGAGTTTTTCAAATGTTCATGTTCACGTCTTAACAACACGCACTCGAAAAGTAAATGATTTACTGATTGATTGCTATTACCGCACTTATGGGTGTATTCTAAACACAATCCGTTAAAATATATTATGTAAACGGATTCCGTTAAAATATTTCTTATTAACGGATTCTGCAAAAAATTCTATTCACAATATGACATTTAAACGGATCCGTTAAAATTAATATAATAAACGGATCCGTTTGCTACTGTAGTGCAGTGTTGTCAAATTGTAAATGTCAACATATTTATATTTTGATAATAACAAAATATATTAAGATCTAAACAGATATTTGTGATACATAAATTTAGAGATACTATTTAGTAATAAATTTATATTAAGAAATAATCATAATAAGAATATATTCTTTAAAATAAACTTTGGAATGTTGGTAAATACTTTGTTGTAATAAATGTCAAAATTGTCAGTTTCATAACCTTTTGATATTATTCTAAATTTGGAAAAAAATGGGCATAAACCAAAAAAATCTATAAAATCATAATTCGTTACATATTAAGTAATAATGAAGACCCCCAACATTTATCTTGAAATTATAGACACCACCAAGCTAATCTGCGGTATCGAGAAAATAAACATACGCGGGGCCACAATTAAATATAGGCGCATGCACTTTAAAAACTATACAAATTATAAAACACACATTATGAGCTTGATTTTTAATTCTTCGCAAATATTAATGAAATTTTCGCCATTAGATTCATTCATCTAATCAGTATTCTTCGAATATAATCAAAATATCCTTTGTTGTAATCAAAATATTCTTTGTTGCAATAAAAATATCCTTTGTTCTAATCAATAATTAAAAATAAAGGCACCAATAGAACATTTGTGTCTTGGACGCCTGAAGATTAAATGCAGTCCTGAAAATATTCGAATATTTTTAAAACATTAGGTAAAGTTCAAGATTTGCAATGTAGAATAAAATAAATGCTCGTTTCATTAGAGAAAGCATTTTTAATTTTTTTGAGAACGATAAATGGATAATTGTTTATTGTTTAAATCTTTCATCGAACCGATTTTTTATGGGTTATGTACGAGTATAATTTTGTTATAAAAATTATTTATTTCATCTTTCCTTTCAATTACATTCTTTGCATCCAAGGGTCGCAGCAAACAGAAAAGGATGATAACGCCATTCTCTGTGTATAAATTAAAATTTTCTAAATATTTATGTATTAAATGTCGTCCTTTTACAATTAACGGCTATGAAACATTCTCCGTTTAAATTTTATTTATAAACGGATAACATAAACGGATCTCCGTTTATATTATTAACGGATAGTGTCTTCAGAATAGCAAAATCTAGTTAACGGATATCTTAATTTTAACGGTCCGTTTATAAATAACGGAATGCCTTTAGAATACACCCATTACACTCTTCATTGTCTATTATTTTAAACTTGTATAAATAGCTTCTTATTTTTCCATGTCCACTTAAAATTGTAGTTAATTTTGGTGAATATGGTAACTTCACTTTAAGTCTTTTATTTATGTAGGGGAAAAACATTTTAGTAGTAGTACCTTTGACACTTTGGGTCCATTCACGCTGCCACATATTTTCACTCTCAACTTTTTCTTCTTTAGCCACTAATCTTTTCATTGCCAGACTGTCTGCTGTATTGCTTCCACTACTTCTTGTATATTCTTTTACTCTTTCAAATATTCTTAAAATTTCTTCTAATTAAATTAAAATTGGAGCATTGCCTGATAGTACACAAGACGCTTCGTAAGAAATAGTCCTGTATCCCTTTAAAATTTTAATATTCATTAGTCGATGCACTCTTAATTTTCTTTTATTTGCTTCTTTTTGAAGGGCAGATTTCCAAACCGGTAAGCCATAAGATAAAATTGGTATAATGGCTCCTTTATAAATGATGTTAAGAGCTTCTTGTCGGAGACCCCATGAAACTTTTGCAGACTTTGATAAAATATGTATTAGTTTAAACATTTGTCTGTTGCATAATTGATATGTTCGTCAAAGCAGAATTTGTTGTTAATAATTATTCCTAAATATTTTATTTTATTCTGTGTGTTTGTGTGTTTGTGTGTGTGTGTGTGTGTGTGTGTGTGTTTGTGTGTTTGTGTGTGTGTGTGTGTGTTTGTGTGTGTGTGTGTGTGTGTGTGTGTGTGTGTGTGTGTGTGTGTGTAACTAATGTTATTTATGTTGCGTAGAAAAAGAAATGTAAAAACAAGAAAAGAAGAAAATGCACCGGTTCGTGATTTGACGGTAGCATTGGAAAAAGCATCACTTTCGGCAGAACTACCATCGACTTCACAAGAATCTTCTTCGAATCCAATACCATCGACTTCACAAGAATCTTCTTCGAATCCAATTCCGTCGACTTCACAAGAATCTACGAATCCAGTACCATCAACTTCACAAGAATGTTCTTCGGATCCAATACCGTCAATTTCACAAGAACGACGAAACAGCGAAGTTACACTATTATCATCTACTGGCAGTAGTCGTGCAATTAGTAGGCTTTCCGGTGCTTCTGTAGAAGCCGAAAACTTTTTTTTAAAAGAGGAACTGGAGAATCTAACCCGACAGTTGGAGTTTTTGAAAATATCATTTTCTTTTGAACACATAAAAAATAATGATGCCCACGTTTTATTGTACACTGGAATTCCAACAGCTGATTTATTTAAAACATTATTTGAATTAATGGATGGATTTCAGTTGAATTACTATTCCAAATGGTCAGTAACTAAAATATCGAAAATAGACCAATTATTGCTAACTCTAATGAAGTTGCGGATAAATATGCCGCATGAAGATTTAGCTGTAAGATTTAATTGTAGCAAACCAACTGTTACAAACATCGCAATGACGTGGATACATGCTCTACATGCAGTATTATTTGAACAGTTAACACATATTCCGACAAGACGTAAAAATAAAACGTGCTTACCATCGGCATTTTCCGATTTTACAAATTGTAGAATAATATTAGATTGCACAGAGGTATGTACAGCCGTGCTTAGAAATATGCAAAACCAAACATTGACTTATAGCTCATATAAACATAAGAACACCTGGAAAGCATTAGTTGGTGTTGCTCCTAATGGCGTAGTCACATTTGTCAGCAAACTTTACCCAGGATCTTTATCTGACAAAAAAATTGTACAAAATTCGCAAATTTTACAAAAAATGACTACTGGTGATTTGATTATAGCTGACAAAGGATTTCTTATTGCTGATATTTTGCCTGACGGGGTTCATTTGAATATACCACCGTTTTTAACAACTCCACAATTTACTGAAGGGCAAATTATGGAAACGAAAAGGATCGCTCGAGCAAGGATTCATGTCGAACGAGCCATTAGGCGTATTAAATGCTATGCAATATTAGACCGGATTCCACAGTACATGTGTTCGCATGCGACAATTATATTTCAAACTTGCGCTGCACTCACAAATTGGCAGTTCCCGTTGATTAAAGAAGTGGAAGAATATTTTAATTAAATCGGATACTTGCATTCTAAGGATTGTCCGTTCTCAAGGAAGATATTTATTTATTTTTAATCATTTAAATTATAAAGTGAGATTTTTATAAAAATATATCATCACGGTGTTCGATGTACCAATCTGCTTTATAATCAAATTACGGTAATGATGACTATAATCTCCCAGCCCTAAAAGATAAAAGAAACAGAGGAAGACCAAAGAGTAGAAGGATTTTATTGCAGGACCTGAATGAGGACGACTGCAAATGGGTGGAAGAAGAAAATCACGAATAGTGACCCCTAATAAATGGGAAAAGCTAAAGACAAAGAAGACGGAATAAATTAAATCTACATATTTCAATATTATTCTTTATTTTGCAATATTGTATTAATATAGTGTCTTTTATAAAAGTTTTCTAAATAATTTATATTTGCTTTCCATTCCTCCTTTTTATGTATTTGCGTTACTATAGTTTCCTTTATTGTCCATATAACCAAATAACAAGTCTTTTTATTAAGTATATGAAGAAGGCCTTGAATTTGGTCATTATAGTAGCGCTGTTCATTTATACACAGTTCATTTTGATTATAATAAAGAATGTAATTTTTGTTATTTTTTAAAACTTGGGACAAACTATCGTTCCTATAAGTAAATGGACATTTCACTTCTACAAGTGCGTCGTCTTGTACCAATCCATCCGGACTTGCACCCAAAAATCCACATTTGTGTAACCATATCCCCGTTGGAGTAACTGGCAAAGAAGTTATTCCAGAGAATGCTTCTAAAGCTTTCTTTTCATGGGTCTTACCCCACTGAATAGATTTCACACCGTCCAAGTTATAAGCACCTGTGAATATAATTTATTTGTTATTGACAAATAATATTTGCGTTTTACAATGTTTAATAATTTTTATGGTTATTAAAATAGTTATTTTTTATACAAGACGATAAAATTATATTTTATTGACGAGCGGAAAGTTTAATTCACGAGCGATTTCGCGAGTCGATAATTTAATTTTATCGTCGTGTATGAAATTCTATTTTTTTCTATAGTAGATTTTTCTGAGCAAAAATTAGAAAAACCGATTATAAATTAAATTATTTAAGAACAATTTTAAAATCTCGGTAGCGTGGGTTGTTATAATTTGTTTGAAAACAATTTGATTTTATTCTGTCATACTGTTTTTGCGTGATTTTGTGTACAAAAGGTAAATGGAATTCCAATAAGAAAAACTAAAATATTAAAGTTCTTTATCTACCCTTTGTTGTTAAAGTACTACTTACATACCCTTGCCGTTAAAATGTCACTTGGTCCCACTATTTTGAGTTGAACAAAGCACACTTTAAAATTGATATATGTATATTTATTTAAGAAAATGAAGTGTACTACTAAATTATTTTTCATCGTACAAAAACAATAATAAAGAACAATATATATTTACCGTGAAGTCGTTTAAAAAGTGAAGGAGGGAAACGGTTTCTTTTGCAAGCATGCAAAATTACACCAAAATTGCTGGCTGTTAAGCGATGTTTCCTTACTAACATCCATTTTTCATTTTCGCTCTGCCCGATTGTTTCACGTGCAATATTTTTAATAATTTCTTCATTAACTTGAAGTTTACTTCGCAAATATTCACTTTTATTGGTCGCATTGAAATAATCCTCGTTGAAAATAACATCTTCTACTAACGGAACAAGTAGCTGAAGCTGTTCTGACGGTTCCTCTTTTAACAACCATACCATACCAATATTTGTCCCTTTTAGTTTTTCACGTAAATTATTTATTTCTTCACTAGTTACTTTTCTGTCTATAGCCTTGTATGGCTTCTTAAAAGGGAACATGTCCTCACAAGTCACTACTTTTTCTTCTGTACTTTTCTTTGGTACATTCCATTTACATGCTCGGTCGGTTACAGAAATGCTATGGTGTCCAAATAACAACAATGCTGCTTCATGGTGACATTTGATGCCTTTTGGACAATTACACTTCGCAGCTATTATGTCCCCATTATCATTAAACTCAACCTGTAACATTTAGTAACTTTAGCATAGAGAACGGGCACTCAGCTGTTTCCGTGAATCTTCAAAACAGCTGATCTTGCTGCCTCGTGCGGTGTGAAGTTGTTACATTAATAAACGAAAATTTAAACTTAAAATAAATACCTTTATTTAAGCATATTTTGAAAATATAATACCTATTTAGAACAAAAATTTCATGAAAAAGTAATTTGTAGACTAATATTTATAATTCTAGACAAATTTTAATTTTTAGAGGTCAATGACCCCGCAACAACTCTAGAAAAACTAAAAGGTTTATTTCATTTCATGAGATAAAATATTGTATTTGGAGTATAGAAATTATAAATATTTCACTTCATTTCAATATTAAATTACTCCCTTATCCTTTAATTCATACATTTCTTTCAAATTTCTATATCGTCAACTGCACTGATAAAACTTATATGCTTATAACTCCGAAAAGCGTTTAATTACTCTTGGGTGTAAACACTTTGTTGGTAATAAGATAATTGCTTATATCCATTGGCAAAATATTCGGAAAATCCAATATATCCTATGAAAACTCACTTTCATCGCAATCATACGGCTCAATATTACTAAATAACTTGATTTTAGCTAAATAGCAAAGTTGCATATCAGGTGATAGCTTCTTGAAATACATAGACATTGTAAAAACCACCTATTAAGCTCGCACAATGAAACACTAGAAAAATTTGTTGTTCTCACCAAAATGTAAGGCAAACTGACTTCAGATTTTGAATTAGCGCCAAGAAAGTTGGTTGCCAATGAAGTCAGTTACAGGCCAGGGCAGCAAGATCAGCTGTTTCGAAGGTTACCGGAAACAGCTGAGTGCCCGTTCTCTATAATAGAAAAATATTTATAATTATTTGTATAACTTACTTCAACTTTATAAGTCCTTTTTTTCATGCTAGCATGTACTTCGCCCTTTAATATGTATAAATCAGAATTAAAATCCATTTTAATTATATGTCCGGACTCAAATGCATTTTCTCCGCGACTTATACTTTTTTTGTCATCATCAAAAAATGACATTATTGATGATAATTTTACCACATATTTTGAAGCCATGTTATTAATATGTAGTTTTCACTGTTATATCAAGAGGCAAACTAATTTAGTAATGTAGAATACATGATCTCTTCAAATATCAAAATGACATATGTAAATATAACCTAAAAATAGAACAGTTTTTAACAGTTTACAGGTTTATAGTAGGTTATAAAACAAAAGAAAATTGGGTAATACTTTAGTCTATATATAGAATGTGAATTAAACCCTTTCCCCTTTTATTTCTTTCTAATATAATTGTAATTAAATTAAATATAAACTTGTATATGGAAATAACATGTACTTACGTTTTGTTTAGAAAAGTTTCAAGTTGATTCCAACAACCCGCAACACACTGACGTCACACTTACCCTGTCCATAGATTACATCACCGAGATAGTTAAACAGGTTGGGAGACGTTTATTTACGCAGTTAGGTCGCTCGCGCGATTATGTCATCGCTAAACTTAGACTCCAGCTCAGCGCTGGTGACGGCGGCGGCGACCGCTTCCCGTTACAATAATAAATACTAACTTTAGAAACATAGTTTATAAAATGTTACAAGCTACATGAGAAGATATACTTCATAAACCCCCAAAAGCGCGTATTTGGAATAGAAAAGCATACAATCACACAACAGCGCAACACACGTCTGCACCTTCAACCGCCCGCCTGACCGATCCTCACCCGTCACCACCGCTCAAATCGTGGTCATAGGAGACAACAAGAATGTACGGTTATCCCCTTTCTGTCTGATGTCACAGCGGTAGGGTAACTTCGCGCTGTGAGATAAAATTCAAGTTGTACTTAAACAAAAATCGATGTTGTATAAATGTCGGTTCAAAAATATATTTTAAACATAGATGTTTACAAATTATATGAACTGATTTCCGACTTTTCACTCTTGAAAATAATATAAACTATAATATGCTCTCATATTTTACGATTAGTAAAAGAACAACAATGTAGGTACCTCTACTACACAAAAATCTATATTTTATTAAAAATTAAATGTAACCACTGAATTTAAAACACATTGAATCCCAGAAATAAATATTTTGATAACCATTTCCCTTTTAGTTCATTTATTTACACGCTTTGTTATCGTGGAAATATTTTCGCCAAAGTAGGGTAGACGTAGACATCAAATAAACTGTGATGACACATGTAAGTAAAGAAAGCCAAATATCGATTTTTCTTAATCATCGATGTATCGTGCGCATCCCTAGTTGCACTATCGTGATCAAATGGTTTCGTTTGTGTGTTATATTCTTGCAATTTTTATTATATTTAATTTATTATAAAATAAATAATTCTATTCCATATAGATACATAAACTCTTCACCGTTATTTTAGGGTTTGTTTCTATTATCGATCACAATTATTGTTTGTTTTTGTTTCTTTCGTTTTTCGTTTTATCTTAGTTTTCTGTACGTTCTCGTACTAGTCTTTTCTTGATTTTTGTTGATTGTTATTAATTGATTAAAAAATTGAAGAGAATTGTAAAAATGGTTTATAATGCTGAGTGCTAATATGCAAAAGTATGGCCAAATTTGCTATTGTGACATGCGAAAAAAACAGATAAATGCAATACATCGATGATATTTCAATATTACAATATCCTCGTTAGAAAACGTTTAAAATGACGGATGACGTAATACTATATTCAAAAATCAGACATATTAATTTATCAAAACAACGAAAGAAAAAAATCCAGACATTCCCCGTGACAATATACAAAATGTTACGTAAGTTCATAGTTTGATAAAGAGAATTGAATGGGTATAATCTGAAATATATTCTGTATATATATATATATATATATATATATATATATATATATATATATATATATATATATATATATATATATATATATATATATATATATATATATATATATATATACCAGCTCCTTATTAAGATAAATCTAATTATTTGGCTATAACTATCTATTTTCCTCCCAGTCTAGCTGTCCTCACGATCCTACCATGGCGACGTCACATATCCCTTCCCCAAATTTTTAATTATAATTGTTTTCTCATAAACTACAAATAATTAATCGATTGAAAAAAAATACGGGTATTTATTTTTTTTGTCGAGAAACATTATATATATGTAAAAACCAAAAATCAATATTAAAAAAGCAGTATATAAAATTTCTATTTTATTTATTTTGTTACAATCTACAAAAGAAAATGTACTATTTGGAATCGAAAACCATACAATCATACAAAATAGAGGCAAGGCCGCAACTTCGTCCATCGCCCATACAGTCGCCCGCCTGGCCACTCATCCCTTGTCCGTAACACAGTGCGCAGTTCCTACCTACTGTTCCTAGTTACGAGTTACGTAACAGCCAGGCCAGGTAGCTTATCGCGGATCATGTCGCGCAGTCGACAACCACGCCATCGAATAGCCGTAGCATTGAAAAACCGTTCCATCGAAAGTCGCCACGTCGACACCTACCCCACCACAGGTCATAGCTACGAAAAGCATAACATCGAAAATCGCCACGTCGACATCACCCCCCACCTAAACGCCACTGAGTCTTTCAAAGCATTAATTCAGCTGACTCGCTATAACGTAGTTTGTACTTCATATTATTTACGTTAGATGACACCGGCATGTACGAGTATGTCATGGTATTTACTCAAATGGTTAAATGGAAGATTGTAACTATTTTTGTCAACAATTTAATGTTACAAAATATAAAACAGTTGAACATTATATGATAGACTGATCAAATATATGTGTGTATTATAAAATAGTGTAGGTATCTAATATTGTAGGTGAAATATTTACCATTTTATTTTATAATGCAGATCTATAAATTTATTTTAAATGTTAGAGAAAAACAGAAACATGCTATTAGAATTGTTTTAAAATTTAAACACTCTCACTACTAAAAACTAGATTGTAATAAGGAAAAAAAATCCGCACTCGATAGGTTTTCAAAAATTTATAGGATTCCTTATTACAATTTCGGCGTTGCTTCCATCATCCGAAGAATTACAAGAATGAATTTTAAAATTCACAATGCTTACACAGGCAGGCTAAACATAGTTCAAAGATTAAAGAATTCTAGGGAATGCCGAGATTAAACAATGCAGAATCGGAGATGGTCAAAGGTTTAACTGTTCGTTCATAAGGTTATAGCCATTGAGAATAGCTTTCTACATTTTGAAGGATTCCAGGAAAGTTAATCTTGACCTTTCCCTTTCTCAATGCAGAATACTAAAATTGTCTTTATTATAGGCTGTCTCAAGATATATACACATTCCATTACTTGTGAAGTAGCGGTCAGACCCTTCACAGCTGCATATTTTGTCTGGGATTTGACCAGGAGGCGATTAGGAAAATTTTTAAAGGATAATTATTTTCAAAGAAATATATTTTCGAAATATGATTATAATTTACCACTGATTAATATTAACTGTTTATCGCTATTTTCAAAGAAAATTCTCTGAGGTTAGGATTAGGTAAATTTTAAAAGGATGATTATTTTCAAAGAAATTTTTTTTCCAAATATGATTATAATTTACCACTGATTAATATTAACTGTTTAACGCTCTTTTCAAAGAAAATTCACTAATGATGTTAGGATTAGGTAAATTTTACATTTGACTAATGATGTATTTAGTATAGATGGCTACCCGTTTTTGTATAAGTTGCGTAAACACGTATTTTGTATTATTACTTCTTCAAGTGTTTAGTAGTAATAACAGCATAAAATTAGTCATAAAATGTGTGAGAACGAAGAATCTCAGACTTGAAGACAGCGAATTCATTTATCAGAAGACGCAAAGCAATTTGTTTTAAATGTTTTTAATACATTGAAAAGTGAAGGTGAAAATAATGGGCTTATTCAAAGAACAGCAGATTTAACAAAAGTTAATTATTATACCGTTCGACGAATTGTTTCATGTGGCTTTCAACCAAGAAAAAATCGACGTGACTCCGGACAGTTAAAAGTGTCAGTGATTTTGAATGTGATATCATCCGCAGGAAAATTTATTCAATGTACGCAGAAAATATTCTGCCAACTGTTAGAATGTTACATCAGCGATTAATAGATGACAAATGCTAAATAGATATTTCTGTAAGTTCCTTACACAGAGTGCTTCACAAAATTGGTTTCAGGTTTAAAACTGTAGATAAGCGGCAGGTAATAATGGAGTCAAGGAGAATTTGTGAGTGGAGGCACAAATATTTGAGAATTATTAACAAATATAGAGACGAAAAACGTCCAATAATATATATTGACGAAACATGGTACGACTCCCACGATACTGTAAGGAAGAGTTGGACAGATAGCAGTGCCAATTGTACCGTAAATGTACCAGTTTCCCGGGGAAAAAGGATAATAATTCTCCATGCAGGAAGTGAGCAGGGATGGGTAAATGAAGCTATGTTGCTGTCTGCACGTAACGTCAAGGATTTTAATTTAGATTACCACGATAACATGTCATCCGAAATTTTTGAAGTGGTTCAAGGATAAATTAATTTCAAATTTACCCCCTAACAGTGTTGTTGTTATGGATAACGCTATAGTTATCATTCTCGTTTGTTAGTTAAAGTGCCTAACGTGAGCTCCAAAAAAGAAGATATAAAGGAATATCTATATGAAAATGATTTATATTTTGAAGAGACTTATACAAAAAAACAACTTATGGAAGTGGTTAAGTCGCAAACGATTAAAAAACAATACGTGTGTGTGATTCGTTAGCTAATCAATTTGGGCATACAGTATTACGCTTGCTGCCATACTATTGTATTTTCAACCCGATTGAACTCATTTGGGGTCAAATTAAATCGGGTATTAGAAAGAAGAATAGTTCCCCTGTTGACTGCACTTCAGTTATAAACCTAATTAAAAAAGAAATTCATGCAATTTCACCTCAAAATTGGACTAACAGTGTGAAACATATAATCGATATAGAAAATAAATATTTAAGTTCTCACAATATTGTAAATAATTTTGTTATTAATGTAAATGATAGTGATAGTGAGAACAGCAACAGTGACGAAGACATAATTGTAAACTAAAATTTTGTATATACATATGTATGTACAATTACTTATTGACGAAATGTAATTGTAGATTAAAATTTTATATACTCGTATATGTATGTATAAAAAAACTTATTGACAAAACATAATTGTAGATTAAATTTTGTATAAATGTATGTATGTACTTATTGACGAAACGTAATTGTAGATTTAAATGTATATATTTATTGACGAAACAATAATTATAATTTTGTATATATGTGTATATAATAAATTGACGGAACATAAGATTGTAAATTAAAATTTTGTGTACTCGTATAATATGTATTGGTTCTGAAGTCGAAACAAATAAAAAGTGAACTAATTTTGTTTGTATTAAAATTGCATTCTTTTAGTAATGGTATGAAAGCTATTATTGTTTTTAATAGGTACTCTAATGACAATAAATACGTATTTTTCTTATCGATTAAACATTTATAAAAAAATGCATTTTTTAAAAATAATTGTTAGTTTTATTCGTCGAAATAATGTTACTAAATAAATTTTTATAACAACTAAACAATAAAAATGTCGCAAAATTGATTTAATGAAGATCAATATTTGATTACTTCAAAAAATAAATAAATACGCCCCAGTACTCTTTGCCTCTCTAATGTATTTAAACTGCCTCCCGCTGGGAAGGGCGCAGATACAAATGTGCATATATCTTGAGACAGCCTATACCTGAAAGGGTCTATTTGCGGTTGTCAAACGGTATGAAGGAGGGGCTAGAGAATAAAGTAACCGATCCATTGTCGTTACATACTGCTCCCCTCTCATGCCGACCCCTCATTCTGATGTTTAGTTATGAGTGCAATCGAGATCGCACAAGAATACAGGCCTTAATATTTATCTCCGCTCAATGCGTCACGTCAAACTATGAGGCCTGCGAACTAGCCTAACCATCGAAAAACAATCGTGCTACAGCAGTCAATGCAAGTGGACGCACGGTACAATGCAGTACGGAACGTTAAATTTCGAAAGTTTGTTGAAGGAAATTGTAAAAATGGTTTTAAAATGCTGTGTGCCAATGTGCAGTACCAATTACGGTAACATAGCTAAATTGATATACCTGACAGAGAAATGAGAATCTAAATAAATTTTACTAATATATGGTGAATGTGTCATGCAGAATATCAAATTTAGTTAATATTTTTTAGGATTATTCAGCAACATTTTACTAAATAGTTATAGAAAAAACTATAAACAAATTAGTAATAAAAAGCAGTTTAACAAAAAAAAAAAAATTGGCGAGCACCCAAATGTATTTTATTTTAAAGTAATGGTTATTTTAAATATAATATATGTGTACTTATGTACCG
Organism: Harpalus rubripes; assembly: GCA_963082715.1. Lineage (NCBI taxonomy): Eukaryota > Metazoa > Arthropoda > Insecta > Coleoptera > Carabidae > Harpalus > Harpalus rubripes. Next base: position 50,218,624 of record OY720450.1, on the reverse strand, counting down.
TAAAGTCTTTGAGAGATGTTTGATCAAGGTCATCTGCGTATTGTATGAATTAATATTTTGTTCTGTCTAATTCAGTAGTGTCGTTTAGTGAGATTTATGAGGATACAAGTTATAGACAGTTGCACAGAATACCATTTTATGGAAATCTATAAGGCGATCATTTATAGACTTTCTATAAGCTACAGATCTGTAAGTTTATAGAAATTTAAGAGAATGCCTAGAATCCCAGTGTTAGTTTCATTATCATTTTAATTTTATGTTCTATGATACATTTTCATTTGTTAGCTTTAGATCTAAAGATTAAGGAGTAAAAAGATGCTGGTTCCCGCGAAACAAGAAAAACAATAATAATACTTTTTTAGAGAGAGATGTGAGCCTCCAACCAACAACAAAAATAATCTGTCGAGTTTAACTATGTACTACCAAAATGTTCTCCGTTTAAAAAATAAAATGCAGCAATTTGTTTTGTCTATAGCAAATTCTGAATATGTTGCTTTAAGTGAAACATGGTTAACCTCTAAAATATACAATGAAGGGTTATTCTCTTCCGAAATGTATCAAGTTGTAAGGCGCGATCGCAACTTTACCGCCACTAATTTAACACGTGGCGGAGGAGTCCTTTTAGCTTTTATTCGTCTAGTAAAAGTTGATCAGATTGATTTATCATATTTTAGTTACATATTACCTTTCAATGACATTGTTGGATGTAAATGTACATTACCGTTCGGTCCTGTCTACATAATACTTGCCTATATTCCTTTCACTCCTACACATTCTGATTTACAAACACTTTTAGAAAATCTTGAACTTATTCTCATTGACAAGGAGAACATACTTATATTAGGTGATTTTAATATACCAAAATTCATACATCCTAACGATGATGCAGTTTATATTACATTAAAAGATTTTGCAACACTCTTAAACATTGTTGAGTGTAACAAAGTACTAAACGATAACTCACGCATCCTAGATTTAGTTTTTACTAACCTAAATTGTGTCGTCTCTAAAGAAGAATTACCACTCGTGTACGAGGACAATTATCACCCTTCATTAAATATAAACCTTTATTACGATAATATTTCTCAACATATTTTTAAATCCAATCATGAAATGTTCTATGAAACATTTTCATTTGTTAGCTTTAGATCTAAAGATTAAGGAGTAAAAAGATTCTGGTTCCCGCGAAACAAGAAAAACAATAATAATACTTTTTTAGAGAGAGATGTGAGAATAAACAATATAATTTCAGAAAAGCAAATTTCATTGAATTATACAATTCTTTTTCTAATATTAACTGGACTACTCTTTTCAATGATGCAGAATGCAGATGTTAACACTGTTTGCCGCGATTTTTATAATCTGATTAACTCTAGTTTAAACGAATATGTACCCACTTACAAACATAAAAAACACAAATACCCGACCTGGTTCACTAGCGAAATTAATCAAAATATTAAATTTAAAAATAAGTTTAATAAACGCTAAATCCGAAGTAATTCGAACACTGACTATAGTATGTATAAACATTATAGATCATTAACAAAACGTCAAATTCATGAAAGTTATAAATTATATATAACCAATGTCGAATCTAGCATAATTAGCGATAGTAAGCAATTTTGGTCACATTTCCGTAAAAATGAAAGGTAGTAGCAAAATGGGGTATTCCGACATTTTTTAGAAATATTTTTTTTATTAGTACATACCAGTAGGACTCTGAATATCTAATTTTGAGTAAGAAAATGGAAACATCACGTGAGATATGAATTTTTAAAAATTTCATCGCAATTTAAATTTTCTTATCATTGGCGCGCTTATGACGTCAAGTCGATAGTGACATATGCAACAAACTTCAGCGTCTAAATCCACATGTTCATGACAACCATTTGCTTTATTTACACATGGTTTCAGTAGCAGCGTGTATTACAGTGTTTGTCCTGTGTTTGTTTGTGGAAAAAATACGAGTAATATTTCATAATTATGGAACCTGATTATACAAAGACTGATTCTGGTAATTTACCTGGTGTGGATTCTGCCATGGTAAATGATTATTTTCTCCGTAACTCACAATACGTGAGTGCAGAAATACGTAATGTTAAAAGCCGAAGGTATGTTTTGTTCGAGAGATGCTGCTAATAAAGTGGACGAAATGTCAAACAAGAAATATACGCGCGTATTAAATACTGGCACCATCTATGATTCTAAACGTAAATATCTACTGTGAAATGAGCAACAAATTATCAATTTCACGTCACAAATTTCAAGGACGTTTCTAGAACTGTAAAAATTCCAATTTTCTAACATTAAATTATGAATTAAAAGTTTTTATGAAACATGTTTTATTATATTTTCCTACTTTATGAAGATGTAAACTATAGAAAAAAGTTATTATTTTGCATTATTTCCATATCACCGGAATACCCCATTCCAGGAGTAATGAGACTAGATAATATTACTTATGACAACTCACAAGACATTGTTGATGCTTTTAATAACTATTTTAGTAGCGTCTTCCTTGATCCGACTACCTGCGGAAACCCTAGTATTTGCATTAACAACGCTGCGCTTATTGACATAAAAAACATCACTCGTGAAGACATTTTCAACGCAGCAAAGAAGCTGAAAAATAAACTTATATCAGGCAGTGACCATATACCCAGTTGTCGTGTTAAAGATTGCATAAATGCGTTTATTGAACCACTTCACTGCATATTTAACTCATGCTTAGCAAATAATACCTTTCCTGACTGTTGGAAAACCGCACGAGTATGTCCCATTCTCAAATCTGGCGACCCACAGAATATTAAAAATTATAGACCTATTGCAATCTTGTCTAATTTTGCCAAACTATTAGAAATTTGTATTTACAATAATGTATATTATCAAATAAAACATTCAATTTCGCCATATCAGCACGGATTTACTGAAAATAGATCAACACAAACTAATTTATGCTGTTTTTGTCAGTTCGTATTGGAATTTTTGGATAAACAAGGTCAAGTCGTGATTTTCACTGATTTTGCTAAAGCTTTCGACCGCATTAGCATTCTATACTAATTGAGAAACTGCATCATTTAGGGATTAGCAAGCCTCTTTGTAACTTCTTTTCGTCATACTTAAGTAATCGTGTACAGTACGTCTCATACAACAACTTTAATTTGGATTATTCAACTATAAAGTCAGGAGTTCCACAGGGATCAAACCTGGGCCCCCTCTTATTTCTAATTTTTATTGATGATATAAGTTCCTTAATTTCTACCAATCTTTTGATGTTTGCTGATGACACTAAATTTTTTTGTACTATTTCATCTACTGCTGACTGTAAAATATTGCAAGCCGATTTAAATAATATTCACTCTTGGTGCAATAAAAATAAACTACATTTAAATTTTGAGAAATGTAAAGTAATGTCTTTTACTCGAGAAAAGAATCCCATACATTTTAATTACAAAATAAATGCCACTACACTACAACGCTGTAGCATCGTAGAAGATTTAGGAATAGTTTTTGAGCCCGAGTTCTATTTTTCCGAACATGTTAAATGTGCAAGTCTGCTAATCAAGCACTTGGATTTATTATTAGGAATACTAAAACTTTCAGCAATGTACTTGCACTTACATCACTTTATTTTTCTTTTGTACGTGCTAAACTGGAATACTGTGTACTTGCCTGGTTTCCGCAATCTGAATATCAATGTTCCTCACTCGAGAAAATACAAAAAAGATTTATTAAATATTTAATATACAAAACGACGAAACAATATCCTCCTCAAGGTAGTGATTACGGTGAACTACTAGACACTGTTCGATTTACTTCTCTAAAAAATAGACGACAAAATATATCCATTACTTTTCTTTATAAAATTATCCATAATAAAATTGATTGCCCATATCTCCTTTCTAAGTTAAACTTTTATACCCCTCGAATCAGCTCAAGAGTAAATTTTACTTTCTAATTACCTTGTACACGTACAAACGCATTATCAAAATCACCCATACATATAATGTGCAATAATTATAACTTGAGTTCTGGTAACACCGACATATTTTTTGGTACATTTAAATTATTGTTAGATTTTTTACCAAATGAATGACATCTGTATACTATTTGAAAAACATCTGTATTATGATTATATTATATTTTTGTATTGTACGTTTTTTTCGTTTGTATTTACTTTAGGTTTTTTTGTGTAATTGTATTAACATTGTTTTCCTGTCATTGGGCATTTGTCTGTTGGAAATAAATATATTAATATTATTATTTATTCATGTTATTATTATTATTTTTATTATTTCTTATATTACTTAAACAACAATAAATAATTTAAAGTAAAACATCACATAATATTAGAATAGTTATTTACGAGTTGTATACCATTATAAATCACATTTTACCACCCTATTTTTTTAAAATTCCGTATATTTCTTATGTTTACACTGCTGTCGTTCTAGGCGTGGCGTGACTGCAAGTGGCTAGCTGTGACGTCACGAATTGAGCATTCAGGCCTGTATTCTCGTGTGGCCTCCGTGCAATACGCTCTTAATTCAAAACATACGCCACGTATGTACTTTTCTAACTAAAGATATATTAGTTCTGTTTTAGATTAATGAAGGTATGCTATAATATATCTTCCTGTAAATCTGTCAGCTTATAGTTTTCCCGTAATTTATGTTGATACATATGTCAAGTAATTTGTATTCCCTGCTGCAATTTGTAAGATTTATTGCCTTTCATAAAGAAGTCGAAAACCATCAAAAACTAGTTAAAAATAAAGAAATCTTTAAAGCCTGTACTTTATAATCAGAGTACCAAACCTTGTATCATTTAAAGGCTTCGCCCTCTCTCATCTTCATCAGAGAATTTTTAATGCTCTTCTTTTATCATTGCGCATTAGCACAAACGGAAAATTATGTCCGCATTCGTATGACAATTTTGCAACCAATGTAACTACTTTTTCTTACGCATTCGTATGAAAAAAATTTGTACGAATTCATATCCAATGTAACCGCAGCTTTCGTGTTACAGTAAGTCGTTCTGAGGGTATGGCTTTACGATATTTTGCATCCATTTTTCTTACGTCTTCTTTACTTTCATTGAATCACTCGTTAGGTATTCTAAAGTAAATATAGAACCGTTATTTATTTTGCCGAAGGCCGAAATTGTGGCATGAGTATGAAATTGTCTAAATTTTTTACGCTCTTAATTTTCGATATCGCTTTAAAAGCCAAATACAGGCGACATTGTCGTCATCGGCACCACTGCGAATATTTCGCTCTGGTTTGGGAAACTCTTAATTAAATAAGGAATTGAAAAATTCAAGATAGATTTACGAGAAGCAAATGCATACTCGAAAAATAACGGTTTGGTGTTGGTGTGGCAAACACGTAGAGTCTGCATTGTGCTGTGCTGTAATGTAATCCTAAATTTCGATAAGCGCATTACATCGTGTTACAGAAGCAACGGCGGCCATTTAAAAGATAGTCGTTCATACATAATTGTTTTAAATTGTACTAAAACACTAAATAAAGATGTAGGTATTCGTTGTTTCCATTTGTCGTCTTCAAGAAATGAGAGCAAAAGAAATAGGTCTGTAACAATATACAGGGTGGGGCAGAAAAACCTATCCGATTTCGAAACGTTATAAAATTAAAACCACTCAACTTGTCAAAAAAATTTTTTATTAACATATCGCAAATTTTATGCCATTTTTAAATTTAAGTTTTGAAAAGCACATCACTCAAATGTCGTCCTTGGGAGCGGATACACTGATTTAGGCGCTCGCGGTAGCTTTCCATGACTTTCACCGTCATTTCCACAGGAATTTCTTCAATTGCCCGAGCAATTTCCCTTCGTAAAGCAAGAAGGGTCCTTGGTCGATGCTGGTAAACCTTCGATTTGAGGTAACCCCAAAGGAAGAAGTCACATGGAGTGAGATCCGGTGAGCGCGGCGGCCAGCCAAGATCACCTCTCAGGGAAATGAGGCGACCGGGAAACAGTTCCCTGAGAATGTCCATTGATCGTCGCGATGTGTGGGCGGTTGCACCATCCTGTTGAAACCACACATTTTCCACGCCATTTTCTTCCATTTTGGGTCTAAGAAAATTTTCCAGCATGAAACAATAGCGCTCGCTGTTGACCGTTACGGTTTGCCCATTTTCTTCAAAAAAGTAAGGCCCCCAGACGCCTAGGCGGGAAAGAGCACACCACACAGTCACTTTTGGGCTATGGAGGGGTTCCTGATGGATTTCTCGAGGATTTTCGTCACTCCAATATCGAAAATTCTGCCTGTTAACGGCACCACAAAGGTGAAAATGGGCTTCGTCCGTGAAGAGCACAACATCGTCGTTTGGGAGTTCTCGGAGATCGCGACACAGGTTCGTACGGGTTTCAAAATCCCTTTCACTTAATTCCTGTGCAACAACCATTTTGTAGGGATGCATTTTGAGGTCCCGGTGCAAAATGCGCCGAATACTGCGGTTGGAAATCGCCAAAGCGAGCGAATGTTTTCGCGCCGAACGACGCGGGGAACGTTCAACCGCGGCTCTCACATTGGCCACGTTTTCAGGTCCTGTTGCTGTCCTGGGACGTCCAGGCGACTTCTTTTTCAATGCTGAACTCGTCTGTCTAAAATTTGACACCCACACTTTAATCGTAGCGTGATGTGGAACAGGATCATGACGCCCGAGTCCGAAATGAATTCGAAAAGCACGTTGTGTAGCAATTATCGAACCGCCGCATTCGATAAACCGCTCAATAACAAAAGCACGATGTTCACCAGACCAAGGCATGTTGACTACTGACAAATGGCATAAAACCGGCTTTCTAACGGTTTTTACCCCACTACTCTACCTGCTCCCTCTTCTGGGAAAAAGGGATTTGAAATCGGATAGGTTTTTCTGCCCCACCCTGTACTATATTTTCTCTAAATTTGATAAAAGCCACATACCCCATTAGATTATTTACCAAATAACCTGAGACTAAAGTTAATAAAAACTTTTTTGTGTTAATTACTCAAATAAATTACACTTTATTATACAAATGATTGAGGACACAAAAAATATTAGATCTCATGCTTTAGGTCATTTTCAGTAAAAAAATGCCATGTAAACAGAACCAAAATACAAGATATAAAAATATTATAATTTAGTTATAAATATTTTTTTCAAAACAAAACGTCTATACCTTCACTTTATTATTCGCATCATTATGAAAAGGTTATAATTTCATTATGTATAGGGATTATAGAAAGTAGATACTTGTTCTTTATGGTAGGAGAAATAAAGAAAAGTCCGGATATATCTGGGACAGTGACTAAATAATAAATACGAAATTGTTTTTTAATAGTAATTTATGTACATTGGCGGAAGTTTAAACTTAAAGCACGCTGAGGGCTGTAAAATAGTAGATACGCAACATGTTACGTAGATGGCGAGCTAGGCTTTGACTTTCTTATAAAAAATAAAGAGCGGTAAGGTACTTCGCTCTCCATTTTTTTAATTCTTAAAATTCTTCTAATAATATATAATTTTTATTTATTTATTTATTCTTGTCGATCTACAAATATACTATAATACAAGTAGTACTACAGTAAGCAGTGTATAATATTAAGACAGTCACTGTTCTCTGGTTTCTTTACCAAATGTATCTGCTAAATCCACAACTTGTTTGGAAGTTTGTATATCGTTTAATTCGTATTGGAAGAATTAATTACTGGTAAAAACCAGTAACCGGGGTAGTGGCGAAACGCTTCGACCTTTACCCGTTAATTTTTATTAAGAAACAAAATTTGTTTGAAAAATGGAAGAATTGAAAATCAAAACACTACTGTAGCAAACAGCAAATGACTAAAAAAAGATGGTCGCATAGACATCGATAGATTTATAAATCCGTACCTATTCCATATTTTATCTATTGGCGGTATTGATACTCAAGTGATGTTGTTGCCTTGCCACTTGATTTTTTTGTTTCCATTTAGAGAGAAAAAGGAATTTTTCGTTAATTTTGGAAACAACTGGTAATATGTACGTTTATTATAGGTACAGGCTCTGTCAGAAATAAGTCACCACTCATATTGGAACATAATAGGAATTGGCTTACAAAAAATAATATTATTGAGGTTATACCAGGTAATGATCAGAAATGGCTCATTTGGAAATCGTTAAATCGCCTATGAAGTCAAGTAGGAAAATGTGCAGTAAACATGTTCAACTAGGGGTACCAAGCAGAACCCACTTTATGTCATTGTGGTCAAGAACAAACAATGGCCCACTTGCTGACGTGTGTCAACTTAGAATAGGAATGCACGAGAGAAGATTTAGCTGAAGCAACAGCAGCTGCTATAAACTGTTTCAATTTTTTGAATGAATATTATTTGGGTAGGCCACTTCTCTGTCAGTTTTTGCGGACGGTTTTTCCTCTGGCATGAAGGAGAGAATCTTTGGAAAAGATGCATCCTCTCCGTCCTAGTTAATGCCGGGCGATGCATAAGGCCTATTTCCATAATTTCCAAATTTGACTATTTATATGGTTATAACAACAAGCTCAGCTAACTTGTAATGTTTTATATATTTATTGTGTATTATTTATTTATATTATGTATTTGGTTTGGACACGATTAATAATAATAATACCATATCTGAAATGTATTCCTCAAGACTTCCATCCAAGCTTCTTTTTTCTTTATTTCATCCGAGGTCGTTTGGCCAAATACAAAATATATTCTGCAACAGATGATATTGATGTAACATGACAACATAAGTGGGAACATCTTTTTCACTGACGATGTATGTTATGTTTATATTATTTATTTTTGTGATTATTATTATTGAGATTATTTAAAATTATCTTTTATCTACACCTGTTTAGTAATATATTGATTATGTACGTAACCATGGTTACATAAGACACGGAACTGTCAAATTTATTGTTGAGGGTTCACAATCATCTTCATTTAGCGGTTATGCGCATGCGAGTACTCGCAAAACCGTTTCTGGACGTATGATAGACAAGATTTTATGTGCCGACTTTTCTGTAAATAAGATACATAATTTATTACTCAAATTCTAAATTGTGGGGAAATTTTCTGTTTTGGTAACATCAGAATATTTTAATTTCAAATTAATGAATTTTATAAATAAATTAGATTGTGCACATTATTTAAGTAAACATAATTCATTTCTTTGTAGATTTCACGGCGTTTCATTCTTATATTATAACCTGAAAAATCAACATAATTTTATTTTGATTTTTCACTCCATATTTAATTATAATTACTTACAATTATATTCAAAACCTATAAATATTCTATTTTCTTGTATTAAAAATACTCAAGTATAGATTTTTTATAATATTTTTACGACAGTGAGTGACTCATTTCATTGCAGTTTGCAGTAATCTGACCAAACTGACAGTTCCTGAACGATTTTGATGCTTAAAACTTGACGGAAGCGCGAAAAAACAATTTTAAACCGAAGAAAAATGGAAGATAATAACGAAAGTGAAAACTTATTGTGTACACCTCCGGAAATTGTGGAAGCAGCTGATATAACCTCACTTTCCTTACTACCCGAAAAATCTAAGAAAAGTTACGAACTAGCATATAATCAATTTATGGAATGGAGATTAAAGAAGCAAATTAGTTCTTTTTCTGAACGAGTTCTTTTAGCACATTTTGCCGATTTATCAGAAAAATATAAATCTTCTACGTTATGGACTTATTACTCCATGTTACGGGGTACTCTTAACATTCATCACAATATCCAGATAGAACAATACCAAAAGTTACATTCGTTTTTGAAACGAAAAGGAGAAAATTACCATCCAAAGAAAGCAAAAAAGACTCAGTCCCGCGGAAATTAATAAATTTATTAACGAAGCTCCCGATGTAAAATATGTAGTAACAAAGGTTAGAAATTCATGTAAGTATTAAGAATTTTAAATGACTTATTTGTTTTTAAGGTTGCTTTGATAATGGGAATCATGGGGGCTTGTCGTAGCCAAGAATTATATGAAATGCAAATTCACGATTTGAAAGACAAATACAGCATTTATTTTAACAGTGCCAGTGCCTCATACAAAAACAAAGGTGATTAGAAGATTCACGGTAACAGATAATTTCTACAAAATATGTAAGAAATATGTCGATCTGCGTCCCCCTTATGTGTCACTTACCTCATTCTTCCTAAACTACCAAAATGGCAAGTGCACCAGTCAAAGAATCGGTATAAATAAATTTGGTGGAATGGCGAAAGAAGTCGCATATTTAAAGCTTCCAAATCCAGAACTGTTTACCGGGCACTGTTTTCGCAGGTCCTCTGCAACTTTGTTAGTGGATGGAGGAGGCGACATTACTGACCTAAAAAGACATGGTGGGTGGAAGAGTACCTCTTTTGCCGAGGGGTACATAGATGAAAGTTTATGTAACAAATTACAAACAGCCAGAAAAATTGTTAACCAGATAAATCCGTCTGTACCATGTACATCAACTGAAAGTGCTCCTGCTGAAGAAAATTGTTCTAATTTTGTAGACAATACACCCTCCTTTAGAAATAATGTTAATTTTGATTTAAATGGCACACCAATACAGATTTCGAACTGTTCCGGAAATTTTACATTTAATTTCAATTCAAAATAAAGTATTTTGTTCAGAAAATATATTCTGTAAAGAAATAATGGTAATTTAATTAGTATTTAGTAAGAAATAATCTGTTAAATAAAAATTTTCAAACTTCTGGAAATTGTATGTTTAATTTCAGTTAAAAATAAAGTATTTTGTAGGAAATAATCGTTTTATAATTAATATAGGTTTATGACCATAATAACCTGGTAAGTCATGATATTTACGCAGTGAGTAATATTTCAGTAAATTGCTTAAATATTAAGTTATTTTTATAAGATTCTAAAATTTGTTACAAAAAAATGATTAAATTATTTTCACACCCAACCTATGGTATCATGGTACCAGCTAAATTATTCGTAATTTTCTCTTCCGTTTTTGTAATTTATTTTATCAGTAAAAATTAAATCGAAACAAATTGTTGAATTCATAATTTTACGTAGATTCTAAATATATAAAAATATATAAGATATCTCATTTGAAATATTAAACTTAATGTCACTTCCGGTTATACTGGAAGTGCTATCATCATGCCAAATACAATGATTTGTGACTCCTTCAGTCTAGTTTACATATATATATATATATATAAATTAAAAATAATTATAAATAAGAAAGTTATTTAGAGTGGACCATTTTTCAGTCACCCGGTATAATATGAATTCAATTACAGGTGTAGATAAAATATCGTATTCTACTCGCGTATAATGGCTATTATTCACTCGTATTCTAAAATAATCCTCGTGAATAATAGCCATCATAATACGCTCGTTGAACAATATACTATTATTATTAAAATATTTTGACACAATTCTAGTTTGTATTTATGTATATTATATTATTTTTCCTAACAAATTGTATAATGAGAACTGATATTTAGAAGATATTTTTCAGTAAAGTATCTTCCAAATATAATATGAAGTATAAAGATACGATATATTAAATTACATTATTGTATAGAATTTTTTTACTAAAATAGAAATCCACAAATTTTTACACAGCTCAAATGACCTAATATACATACGCGTACTCCAAAAAAAAGTATGTGCAAATGGAATAAATTTAATCAAGTATAATTTATTTTAGAAAAATTATCTTAATTTTAATTTAGTTTTCAAATGTAATGAGGCTGTTAGAGACCACGTCATTTTGTATATATATTTAATAATTAAATGAAATTATTAATACAATTATTAATATTATTATTATTATTATCCTTTTATTTCACAAACTACAAATATATATATATATATATATATATATATATATATATATATATATATATATATATATATATCTAATACAGTATAATATAATTATTATTGGTCCCGATATTCTGGACAAACATATTCTGCAGTTCGGAGGAACCACTCCATCCGGCCGCTTACCAAGCAGCTTGGGTATGGGTGACTATGTGAGCACCTTTCTAATTATATGTGCTGTTCCAATTATTGCCGTTTTCTGTATTTCAGAAGGGTCATGTTTACCAGGCAATTTCTCAATATTCTTCTGAAACTCGTCGTCAACGAAACCCGTAGCTCCTATTATTATGGGCAAGATAATAGTTTTTGTTTTCCACATTCTTTTAATTTCGATTTCTAAATTTTTATATTTCAAAAGTTTCTCGGCAGTTTTAGCTATAATCCTTTCATCCGCTGGTACAGATACATCAATAAGGTAAGTTACTTTTTTTGTTTTTATCACAATATCTGGTCTATTTGCTTGTATTTCACGGTCAGTTTGAATACCCATATCATATAAAATTGTAACTTGATTATTAGAACTTATAGTTACTTTCTGTGGTTCGTGCTTATACCAGTATTTTTTTAAATTTGGACAATCATAAAATTTACAGATGTTGTAATGTATTAAGCTACATATTTTGTTATGCCTATCTATGTATTCCTTTTTTGCCAAAGTACCACAAGCAGATATTATGTGATGTATTGTTTCATCCTCTTTTTTACAAATCCTACATTTTATATCTATGTTACTTTTATATATATTTTTTGCAATGTATCGTGTTCTTATTGCTTGATCTTGAGCAGCTGTTAAGAGGCTTTCAGTTTCCCCTTTCAAAGTTCCAGTTGTGAGCCAATTAAAAGACTGGATTTTGTCATATTTGATCTTGTCCATATCTCTAAGCTTTTGACCATGTAACTTCTTGTTCTTCCAAATTTCAAAAAGTCTTTGTTGGCACTTTTCTTTTACTGCATTTGGAGATCTGTTATCTTGTTCAACTAACTCTTGTGTTGTGAACCGAACTCCATCTTCTTGTGTTTCTTCTATTTCTGCCCCATGACTCACGTACACTTCCTCTGATTCTTCTATAGGATTATAAAGTTTTTCCAGTATTTTTTTTATTTTTTCAGAATAGATTTTGACTGTGGTAGACTCATTTCAAATTCCATTATATTTTCAATTATACTGTCTTGGTGAATATTTTTCTTTATATAGCAATTTAGGCTATAAATTGTGTTATAATAACTTGCCTCTATTTGTTGCAAACCTCTACCACCTAATTTTCTTTTGACGTATAATCTTTCCACATCTTGTTTGGGATGAACTAGTCCATTAATTGTTAGGAATTTTCTTGTCTTTCGGTCCAATCTTTGAATTTCTTGCATGTTCCAATCAATTATACCAAAACTATATCTAATGACAGGTAGTGCTAGAGCACCGATGGCCTGAAATTTATTTCTGCAGTTTAGGTGGGTATAAAGGATTTTTTTTAGTCTAGTAAAGTATTCTCTACAGATCAATCCTTTCATCTTAGAATGATCAATACCATCCCCTTCCTCTATACCTAAATACTTGTATGTTTCTTCTGGCTCTAATGCTTTAATTTGTTCTTCTGGGTTTAGTTTTAGGTTTTCTGTATGTTTTAGTCTTCCTCGGTGGAATGTGGCAATGGCACATTTGTCTATTCCAAACTTCATCTGTATGTCTGCAGAGAATTTATTTACTGTTTTAATAGTCCTGTGAAGTTCTTCTTTGTTCTTACAAACCAATTTAAGATCGTCCATATAAAGCTGGTGGGTTATATTGTGAGGCGCATCTTTAATTTTATATCCTTTTGCTGTTTGATTAATTAATGTTGATAACGGACTCAGAGCTATACAAAACCAGATTGGCGACAAAGAGTCTCCTTGGTATATACCTCTCCTGATATTTAATGTCTTATTCACTACTTGGCCTGTTGCAGAATTAACGTACATAGGTATTGGTTTTCCATGTCGACATTAAATGTTTTAACATCTCTACTACTTTAGATGTAACACCATAGATCTTCAGAGACTCTATCAACCAACTGTGGGGCACGCTATCGTAGGCCTTTTGATAGTCTATCCAGGCAATGTTTAAATTCTTTTTATTCTTGTAACAGTCCCTAAGCAATGCTTTTGCATGTAATAAATGATCTTTGCATCCATATGACCCGTTCGCACAACCTTTTTGTTCAGGGGGTATTATTTTATTTTGTGCTGCATATTTTGAAATTCTGCTAGCTAGTACGCTTGTAAAAATCTTATAAATTACATTAAGACAAGTGATAGGTCTATAATTTTTAGGATTTTTATTGTCACCTTTTTTGAATATTAAGAATGTCTTGCCACTGGCTAGTCAATCCGGAATTAGTTGTGGGTTACTAATATACAGGTTGTACTCCTTGGCTAGATATTTATGGACTGCTATTAAGTTTTTAATCCAATAATTTGGAATCATATCCAAGCCTGCGGATTTCCAGTTTTGTGTTTTCTTTGCACGTTCTGTTACCTCCTCACATGTAATCTCTTCCCAAGACATTCTTCTGTTAATCTGTTTAGCTCTTATCCTTCCTAACCATTCAGCGTTTTTATTATGCTCTGCGGTATTTTCATAAATATCTTGCCAATAGTTTTCAATCTCACATATTTCTGGTGGATCTGGTGTTACTGAGTATATTATTATCAGATATGCTGGCTACGTTTCGACCAGTGGCACTAAAAATGTACACTTCAAGAATTAAATAAAAATAAGAAATAATTGTCCTCATTTTTTAAAAAAAATTCTTTTTGAACCGTAGTCGGCATATCAAATCATAATACTAAATGGGTTCGTTCACTATCTATAGTAAAATTTTGGAAGATGTGCGATCAAGGTCATCTACGAATTGTATGAATTAAGACTTTGTTCTGTCAAATTCAGTAGTGTCATTTACTTATGGGGGTACATAAGATATAGAGATGCACGACGAGGCGATAGTACTCTCGCATCTCGTTTAGCCTCGTTGCATTATGCGAGACGAGAACGAGACCGAGATTCCAGTTTAAAATTCGAGGCGAGATCGATATAACAACTGCGAGAAGCGAGAGTCTCGCAATAAAAAGGATTTGATGTTGAGATTACTATTTGCAATACATTCCTGATAAGGTTGTGCGAATGTTTGACAATTCACAGGTGTTTAAACGTAGTTGTAGTTTAGATATACCCCACACCTAACATGTGATGCAAGTCTCATACACAAGCCTATGAGAATATAACTTAAGAAAAGATTGTATAGACTGGCGGATTTATAGCCCAGCCGTGGTGTAGTTGGTAACACGCAACAGTACAGATGTTGAGATCGTGGGTTCAAATCCCGCCGGCTAGCATTCTTTTCGTTCTTTCCTTGATTATGTTCATATTGAAACAATTTGGCGACCAGAATTTGGTGTTTCGTCTCTTTATTATAGTTATAAGACGAATACACGGAAGACAGTGCGATTGGTGCGAACTTTTCTCTACTGTTACGTAAATATGTAGTGCGCAAGCCCTTATTTTTATAGCGAGACTCACGCGAGACTCGTGCGAGAACGAGACGATACTCAAAAAAATGTGCGAGAACGAGAGCAAGATCGAGATTACCGATCCGAAAACGAGACGAGATCGATATTTCATATTTCTCGTCTCGTCTCGCCTCGCGTGCATCACTAATAAGATACTACTGTTATTTTACTATTATAAAAATATGTTACAGTAAAAGCATTGATAATTCAAAATTAAGTTAACTGGTAAGTTTATTAGCTAATGTAAATCAACATATATGTAAAAGATAAGGTACTGACCCAATTTCAGTGTCAGTGACACTGACGGAAAATAACGTTATTCGTATGGCCATAAATCACGGTAATATATGTGAATTCATAAATAAACTTAATTTACAGCGAAAGTATTGTCAACATCGAGCATCGTATTAAAATGGAATGTCCTAACTTAGTCGAAACAATATGAATCTTTGAAAGACAAGCGTGTTATATCTATCCTTATCACACACTTTTTGTGAGAGAGATAAAACGATACCAATTTGTTGATTCGTTTATTATACAAAAATTTTGGCTTCAGGGCCCTTCTAATGGATAAAATTTCTGAAGGATGCATAGTATTTGTGTAAAAAATTATGAAATGTAAATTTAAACAATCGATCGAAGAGTACATGAACAATAGATTAACGTTTTCATGTGTCGCATTTCACATGTCAATAGCTATGATGACAAATTACGAACTTCGTATGGGTTGTGGACCTTTTAAATGTTAAATAGAAATAATTTATTTGTCGTGTTTGGTATAAAATAAAAAGTGTTTTTAACAGCTGTCACGTAGAAATGTCAAAAGTATGACAACTCGACTGTCTTTTGTTTTTCCATAAAGTCGGAAATATGTCGTGTTTGGTATCATATGAAATGTTCTCTCAAGACCTATTATACAGATATGTTAAAAATATGACAAATCATCGTCTTTTGTTTTTTTGCAAAAAACTGTCAGAAATATGTCGTGTTTGGTATCCAATGAAATGTTTTCTAAAGAGCTGTTATGCATAATTGTCAAAAATATAACAACTCGATCGTCTTTTGTTTTTTGCAATAAGTTGTAAGAAATATGTTGTATTCGGTATCAAATGAAATGTTTTCTCAACAATTGTCATGCAGAAATGTCGAAAATATGACATTTCGATCGTCTTTTGTTTTTTTCATTAAATTATCAGAAATATGTTGTGTTTGGTATCAAATGAAATGTTATCTCAAAAGTTGTCAAGCAGAAATGTCAAAAATATGACAACTAGATCGTCTTTTGTTTTTTTCATAAATTTTTCAGAAATATGTCGTGTTTGGTATCAAATGAAATGTTTTTTCAAGAGTTGTCATGCTGAAATGTCAAAAATATGACAATTCGATCATCTTTTATTTTTTTATAATATCAGAAATATGTCGAGTTTGGTATCAAATGACATGTTTTCTCAAGAGAGGGCTGTCATGCAGATATGTCAAGAATATGACAAATCGATCGTCTTTTGTTATTTTTTTATAGTTGTCACATATGTCGTGTTTGGTATCAAATAAAATGTTTCCTCAAAAATTGCCATGCAGAAATGTCAAAAATTTGTCAACTCGGTCGTCTTTTGTTTTATGCATAAAGTTGTCAAAAATATGTCGTGTTTGGTACCAAATGAAATGTTTTCTCAAGAGTTGCTAAGTAGAAATATCAAAAATATGATAACCCGGTCGTCATTTATTTTTTGCAATCATTCAAATATACGTCGTGTTTAGTACCAAATGAAATGTTTTGTCAAAAATTTGATAACGCGGTCTTTTTTTTTTTGGGAAAAGTCAGTCGTGTTAGGTATCAAATGAAATATTTTCGCGAGAGTTGCTATACAGAAACGTAAAAAATTTGACAACTCGATTATCTTTTGTTATATGCACAAAGTTGTCAGAAATATGTCGTGTTTGGTATCTATTCAAATGTAGTCACAAAGCTGCTATGCACAAATGTTTAAAATTTGACAACTCAGATTTTGTTTATTGCAAAAAGTCGTCAGAAATGTGTTGTGCTCGGTATCAAATGAAATGTATTCTCAAAAGGTGTCATGCAAAAATGACAAAAATTTGACCTTTCGCTAAGAGAGGTATTGTATTCATGCTACAAATCGCATGTCTAGATTTTAATACGTTTTAAGGTCCCTAGAATCCGATTATAACATTTTTACGATGATGTCCGTATGTGTATGTGGGTGTGTGTGTGTGTGTGTGTGTGTGTGTGTGTGTGCGCGCGTGTGTGTGTGTGTGTGTGCGCGCGTGTGTGTGTTTGTGTGTGTGTGTGCGTGTGTGGATGTGTGTGTGTGGATGTGTGTGTATGTGTGTGTGTGTGTGTATGTGGATATGTGTGTGTGGATGTGTGTGTGGATGTGTGTGTGGATGTTTGTGTGGATGTTGGATTCACGATTTCTCAAATACTATAAGACTTAAGACATTTTTAACTACGGATTCCTCAATCTAACAATAATGGGAGGAGTTGATTAAGTTTTGGTAACAATTCGACAACCAGAAGTAGTAGATACTGTTACGTCCTATTTTTGCAATCTGTTTCTTTTATTATTAATTTATTCTGTTCAGTAGTTATTGCCCTTGTCACAAGCAATAATTGTCACTCTTTAGCATTGCTGGTCGAATGTCTTCAGGGTTATTAAATTTATATATTTTATACTTTTGAGAATTTGCAAGTCTGAGCCGCTTCGCAGACTTGAGCGTAGAGAGACATTCTGTCTATGATCGTCGTTGTAGCTGCATCTCAGTGTTGGTTATTATTTTTCACTCGTTGATTTCGTATTGTTGGAAGAATTTTAACGTGCCCGTTATTTGGGGATTTAACTGAGAAAAGTAGCTGAGGGAAATATTGTTCCCGCGGAAAATTGTTCCGGATTTTTGGCACTTCGATCACTGATATACTTTAAGCCACTCAAGATCTAAGGTATTTATATTTGTTAATAATGTTTAGCCCGGTTGTAGAAATATTTATATAGTATTTTTGTATTAATATTTTGATTTTTGTGAAGTATAAATTAGTAAAAGTAACATTTAACTTGTATTTGTCGACCTGTCAAATTGGCAATGCTAATTGAGTTCTCCCTTTTAGGCTTTTATTTTATGGTTTCTCCTTCGTTGTTATTTTGGTTTTACTTTGTAACCCATTGATATTGGGAATACATTGTGTGGGAAACATATTGTTGGATCGGGATTTCGAGTCCGGGAAACATATTGTTGGATCGGGATTTCGAGTCCTGATTTTTGTGGATAACACCTTGCTGGAGGATTTTATGGAAAATTGGATGAGATTGACACCTCGTGTTTGAAGCGGAAGTTGGTTACGCCATTTTGGAAACGTCACGCCACATCCCTACCACACTATTACGTCACTACCGCCGACGCCTCTCCAAATACATGCAGCTAAGCTCCATTTTGTTTTCTTTATTTATTTGTTTGAATTTAAAGTTCATTGAGTTTAATAATCGTACTATATTTGATATTTGTATTTTGATTACATCGTTTGTCATAATTTTGAATCTTACTGATTATTGTTTTATATTGTTATGTACTAGCTCACGCGAGTCTTATAATTTTTATTGTGAGGAATTTTCATTTAGGGTTTGTTTCGGTTTAGGAAGGGTTAGGACTAAGTTTATTTTATTTTAACGTATGTTGCGCACGCACTACCCTGCTTGGTCGACCAAACACACGTATTGCGCCTATTGTTGCGTTTTATATTTCATATATTATACGTTCTTTCGACGTCTACGGTCCTCGCTCATTCGCGTACCACGCATCCCCTATCTGGTGCACTTTGTATTCCGAATTAATCTTTTTTTGGGTTACTAATATCTCGCATGAGTTATATTATTGCCTTAATATTTTTTTACTGTTATCAATTATTTACCTTTACAATTTACTTCGTTCTTATAACTGTATTAAGTAAAACTTTTAATATATGTTTCATTTCAAGTTCAAACGGAGCTTATCTGTTTATTGAATATCGAATCACACCTAGTACTATTGCTTATCCTCCACATATTGGTATTTTCGAGGTTGTGTACCATTTTAAGAATAAACAACCATCGTGGCGCCCTTTTTATATTTCAAGTGTTTAGTTTGATTTTAATTGCGTATTTGGGAATCGCACTAACCCACTCCCGTCTCCACTGTCTAAAAGCTGGCGGCCGCATTCCTGAAGAACTTGGGTGCGTTACACTTGCCTTTCTCATGGTAAAACCCTTAAGGTTGTTACAGCACGTAGCAAGATTTTGGCGCCCAACGTCGGGGCACCTTGCGCAATAAATTTTGGGCAATTTGGAAAAAAAAAAAAAAAAAAAATTGAAAAATTTTTATAGCTTTTTTTTAAAATAAATAAATTTTTTTTTGTTTATTTGGAAATATAATAGTAATTAATCTGGTACATATTTATTACTGCATGGTAGGGTAGATTGTAAGTTATTTTGAATTTTTTTTGTTTGGTTGAGTTTCGAATAATCTGTATTATGGAGTTTAAACTAGATATTGATAGATTGTCGCAAAATGAATTACAATATGAGTTACAAATTCGTGGAGTTACTGACTTAGCTGACGCTAATGTACGACGTAAGACACTACGTAATTTGATGAAATTGGAAAAGCTTAATTCTTCATTTAAGTTGCCAGCATATCCGTATACATTTGATGAAGATCACGAGGCAGTTAAAAAGACCCTTACTGAAATTGAGGAATTAATACAAGAGTTTGATGGGAACAAATCTTCGGGTAGTCATAAGAAAATTTCCTCTAAAATAGCACATTGTTATGAGCGTATTACGCGAATGCCAGCTTCTAGCAGTGAAGAAGAGCAAACTCGGTCAAAACTTTTGATCCGAATTATGAATTCGTGGTCCAATGTGTCAATTAAAAGTGAAACCAACGCCAAATCTTCGACGCCGAAACATCCTGGTATTCTAGATTTTCAGTCGTTGCATATCGCTGATGAATCTTTGGATGAGGACAATTTAGAAAGTACAGGTACCGAAGATACTTGTGCAGATTTATCTCCCATGCAGGTCAAACCTAAAACAATATTGCCCGCCCATTGGAACTTAAAGTTCACTGGTGATATTAAAGATATGTCACTAGGTTCATTTTTGGAACGTGTTGATGAGCTTTGTATTGCTAGAAACGTTACTAGAGTTCAGTTATTTAATTCCGCGATAGATTTATTCCAAGGTAAAGCGTTGATCTGGTATCGTGCTAATAAAAGCCAGTTTTCATGTTGGAATGAACTTGTAACTCAATTGCGCGAAGTTTTCCTACCATACAACTTTGACGAGAGATTGTTTGATGAAATTAAATCGCGTTGTCAAGGTCCAGACGAAACTATTGATATTTATATAGCTATTATGGAGACAATGTTCAGCCGATTGAATACGACAGTCTCAAAGGAGACTAAACTTAGAATTCTTTTGCGTAACCTTCACCCCAAATTACAAACTCAGTTATCGCTTGTAGACGTTGAATCTATTGAACAATTAATTAAGCTAGGCAGACGATTGGAGCAAAAATTTGAAACAATGGATGGATACATTGCTCCTTCGGCAAACAGAAGTAAACGGTCCGTGGAACCCGCATTATGCTATGTGGCCAGTGAGTCAGAAGCAGACAAAAGCCAACGTAAGTCTGACAGCAGTAGTTCCGTTAATGTGTCAGTCCCTCCTCGCAAAAGTAGAAACAACAAATTGACTTGCTTTAATTGTGGTAGTTCGGATCACTTAGTTAGAGATTGTGATCAAACTTTTGTTAAAAAATGTTACGGCTGTGGTACTCCAAATGTCACTAAAACAACTTGCCAAAAGTGTAATAGTTCGGGAAAAGCCAATCGCAGGTGATAGCAGATCGGTTACCATCTGTCGACGTTAACATAAATCCGGTCCTCGATTTTATTCTTGCTCATGTTAGGGACGATGAGAGACCCTATCTCTCTGTCGATATTTTGGGTCGTAGTATTACGGGTTTGTTAGATACCGGCGCTTCACGTACAATTGTTGGTAGCAAAGGTTGGAACTTTTTGCAAAATATTGGATTCGGTTTAAATTCTTGTCGTAAGACATATTGTACTGTCGCTAATGGACAGAAACTTGTAGCTCTCGGTTCGGCACATGTGCCATTCGCCATTGAAAATAAGACCGAATGGATTGAGGTTTTAGTTATTCCAGAGTTGTCGCATACACTCATATTTGGTATAGATTTTTTTAAGCAAATGGGAATAGTACCCGATTTGCGTAGCGGTAATTGGAAATTTAGCATTAAAGATTGTAACGTAGCGCCCGTAGATAGTCAAAAGTTTTCGCTAGATAAAATACAATCGGAGGCTTTAAGAAAAGTAGTAGATAAGTACTTTTCAAAATTAAGTGACAAATTAGGTTGTGCCAAACAAGTACTACATCATATTAGATTGACTGATCCTAATCAGATGCCCATTAAGCAGAGATACTATCCTGTTTCTCCCGCGGTACAGGCTGAAATTGATAAACAATTATTCGATATGGAAGCCAATGGAGTTATAGAGAGGTCCGATTCGGATTGGGCTTCACCCATACTGATGGTTCCTAAAAAGGATGGTTCGTGGCGCTTTTGCGTTGATTTTAGAAAGGTCAATGCGGTAACGCAACGTGATGCGTATCCTCTTCCTTATATGTCGAGCATATTAGATAGACTAAAAAATGCTAAATTTATCTCGAGTCTGGATATAAAATCAGCATATTGGAACATTCCGTTGTCTGAAGAGTCTAAGAAGTTTACGGCTTTTACTGTTCCCGGTCGTGGTTTATGGCAATTTACGCGATTAGCTTTTGGTCTCCATGGAGCTCCAGCAACTTTTCAGAGATTTATTGATAAAGTTTTAGGGCCAGAATTAGAACCATATGTTTTCAAGTATTTAGACGATATTATTGTTATAGCCGACACTTTCGATAAACATTTGGAAGTACTCGAAGAAGTACTAAAGCGACTTATAGAGGCGGGCTTGAGTTTGAATAAAGAAAAATGTTCCTTTGTTGTTCCGGAATTAAAATATTTAGGTTACGTTGTTAATGCTACCGGACTAGCTGTTGACCCAGATAAAGTATCAGCCATTTTGCAAATTCCTATTCCTCATACAGTAGCCGAAGTTCGTAGAATGCTCGGTGTAGCAAGTTGGTATAAGAGATTTATTCCAAACTATTCGGAAGTTTGTGCCCCTTTGAATAGATTGACCCGAAAATCGGTTAAGTTCAAGTGGGATGATGACTGTAATAGAGCGTGGATTAAAATTAAGCACTACCTTATTAGTGCTCCGATATTGAGTTGTCCTGATTTTTCGCTGCCATTTACGATTCAAACTGACGCATCGTCATACGGTTTAGGCGCTGTTTTAACTCAGGCTACTAGTGACGGAGAGAAAGTGATTTGTTACTTGAGTAGATCACTAACTCGTTTAGAACGAAAGTATACTGTAACTGAACTTGAATGTTTAGCGGTTTTGTGGGCCATAGAAAAATTGCGACAATATGTAGAAGGATCTTATTTCACGGTCGTAACTGACCACCATAGTTTGTGTTGGCTTCATAATTTGAAAGATCCATGTGGACGTTTGGCGAGATGGGCTATTCGGCTCCAACAGTATAATTTCAAAATTATTCATAGGAAAGGGCGCGACCATCATGTTCCAGATACCTTAAGTAGAAGCGTGCCAGTTGTTGATAGTTGTAACGTTGGGAAGGAGACGAAATTTTGTTCTTGGTACAGTAAAATGTTAAATAATGTCTTGTCTAATCCTTTAAAATTTCCGGCATGGCGCGTCGATGATGATAAGTTATACCATTATTACAATAATCGTATTTCTGGGTTAGATAGCGATGAGTACAGTTGGAAACGTGTTATACCTAATGCGGAGAGATTGAATATCTTAAAAAGGATGCATGATGCCCCTACTTCAGGACATTTAGGTGTTTTTAAAACGTACAATCGCATTTTACAAAAATATTATTGGCCTCACATGAAATCGGATATAGCTCGTTATGTTAAGAATTGTAAAATTTGCTCGGCTAATAAAACGGAACGAAAACTACCTGCTGGACTTATGGCTCAACGTTTCATTGTAGATAGACCATGGAAACAAATTAGCATAGATTTGATTGGACCCTTAATTAGGTCAACTTCGGGCTATCAATATATTCTCACTGTAGCTGATACGTTTAGTAAATTTGTTTTAACATTTCCCCTTAGGAAAGCTACTGCTACTGCCATTATAAAACATTTAGAAAAGGACGTATTTTTATTATTTGGAAGCCCCGAATCAATTTTAGTTGATAACGGCACACAATTTCGTTCAAAAGAATTTAGGCGGCTCGCTGATAGGTATAACGTCAAGCTAAGGTTTAATGCCAACTATCATGCTCAGGCTAATCCTGTCGAAAGAGTGCATTCCACCCTTAAACAAAGTATCCTCTCGTACATTGGTGAGAACCAACGTAAATGGGAAGATAACCTGCAGAAGATATCTTGTGCCTTACGTACCTCAGTTCATGAAAGTACTAAATGTTCCCCATTCTTTGTAAATTTTGGAAGGGAAATTTCATTTGTGGACGAAATGATAAAGTCGGTCCCAGATCGAGTAGGCTCATTGGAGGATAAAGAGAAGCATAGAAAAGCATTCCAGGACATTTACGTTAAAGTGAGAGAACGTTTGAAGGAAGTAAATGACAAGACTAAGCGTCGTTATGACTTAAGGCGTAGAGATGTGCAATATTTACCTAATGAACTAGTTTGGCGTAGGAATTACGTATTGTCCGATGCTTCTAAGTATTTTAGTTCGACTTTAGCCCCAAAATACATTGGCCCCTTTACGGTTATTAAAAAGTTGTCTCCGTGGACATATGAACTGCAAAATGATGTTGGAAAGAATTGCGGCGTTTGGCATGCCAAAGATTTAAAGCCTTACTCAGTAGATGAGAATTTTGAATCGTAGTATATGTTGTCGTTGACAACCTTCTCTTTAGGAAGGGGGGAGTTGTTACGTCCTATTTTTGCAATCTGTTTCTTTTATTATTAATTTATTCTGTTCAGTAGTTATTGCCCTTGTCACAAGCAATAATTGTCACTCTTTAGCATTGCTGGTCGAATGTCTTCAGGGTTATTAAATTTATATATTTTATACTTTTGAGAATTTGCAAGTCTGAGCCGCTTCGCAGACTTGAGCGTAGAGAGACATTCTGTCTATGATCGTCGTTGTAGCTGCATCTCAGTGTTGGTTATTATTTTTCACTCGTTGATTTCGTATTGTTGGAAGAATTTTAACGTGCCCGTTATTTGGGGATTTAACTGAGAAAAGTAGCTGAGGGAAATATTGTTCCCGCGGAAAATTGTTCCGGATTTTTGGCACTTCGATCACTGATATACTTTAAGCCACTCAAGATCTAAGGTATTTATATTTGTTAATAATGTTTAGCCCGGTTGTAGAAATATTTATATAGTATTTTTGTATTAATATTTTGATTTTTGTGAAGTATAAATTAGTAAAAGTAACATTTAACTTGTATTTGTCGACCTGTCAAATTGGCAATGCTAATTGAGTTCTCCCTTTTAGGCTTTTATTTTATGGTTTCTCCTTCGTTGTTATTTTGGTTTTACTTTGTAACCCATTGATATTGGGAATACATTGTGTGGGAAACATATTGTTGGATCGGGATTTCGAGTCCGGGAAACATATTGTTGGATCGGGATTTCGAGTCCTGATTTTTGTGGATAACACCTTGCTGGAGGATTTTATGGAAAATTAGATGAGATTGACACCTCGTGTTTGAAGCGGAAGTTGGTTACGCCATTTTGGAAACGTCACGCCACATCCCTACCACACTATTACGTCACTACCGCCGACGTCTCTCCAAATACATGCAGCTAAGCTCCATTTTGTTTTCTTTATTTATTTGTTTGAATTTAAAGTTCATTGAGTTTAATAATCGTACTATATTTGATATTTGTATTTTGATTACATCGTTTGTCATAATTTTGAATCTTACTGATTATTGTTTTATATTGTTATGTACTAGCTCACGCGAGTCTTATAATTTTTATTGTGAGGAATTTTCATTTAGGGTTTGTTTCGGTTTAGGAAGGGTTAGGACTAAGTTTATTTTATTTTAACGTATGTTGCGCACGCACTACCCTGCTTGGTCGACCAAACACACGTATTGCGCCTATTGTTGCGTTTTATATTTCATATATTATACGTTCTTTCGACGTCTACGGTCCTCGCTCATTCGCGTACCACGCATCCCCTATCTGGTGCACTTTGTATTCCGAATTAATCTTTTTTTGGGTTACTAATATCTCGCATGAGTTATATTATTGCCTTAATATATTTTTACTGTTATCAATTATTTACCTTTACAATTTACTTCGTTCTTATAACTGTATTAAGTAAAACTTTTAATATATGTTTCATTTCAAGTTCAAACGGAGCTTATCTGTTTATTGAATATCGAATCACACCTAGTACTATTGCTTATCCTCCACATATTGGTATTTTCGAGGTTGTGTACCATTTTAAGAATAAACAACCATCGTGGCGCCCTTTTTATATTTCAAGTGTTTAGTTTGATTTTAATTGCGTATTTGGGAATCGCACTAACCCACTCCCGTCTCCACTGTCTAAAAGCTGGCGGCCGCATTCCTGAAGAACTTGGGTGCGTTACACTTGCCTTTCTCATGGTAAAACCCTTAAGGTTGTTACAGCACGTAGCAATACAAGAAAAAATCATCTAAATATTATTTATCGAAAATTTATGTAAATGCTTATATTAAAGAACGTTAAATTCTTTATTCGATATATATAAATTCATTATTATATCTTCTATAGATTTAGAGATAAAGAAATGCATATAAAATAATTTGATGTAAAAATACTCAGATCAAACTACTTCAAGGCAAGAAATTCAAATGTTTGTAATTGACACATACATGTCACTGTCAAAAATATTTGTATGCCACTGTCAAAAATATTTGTACTTTATTATGAAGATTATGAAAATAAAAAAAAATCAACAACGCAAAAGAATATACGTAAAAAATAATACGAAAGGAATTTGCGAAAAAATGACAAATATAAAGAAAAAGAAAAGGGAAGTAGAAAAAGAAAATTTCAGGATATTGAATATAAAGAAAATGTATGTATTGTACATAATTTATATTAAAATATCCCATAGATTTTGCAAATACATATATGTGAGAATTATTTTGTAGTGAGACATGAATATATGTATTTGTAATTAAAATATTTTTTGTTTTATGCGTACAACCAGGTAAAATATCTGGCGAGAGGTTATGTGTTGGCCACATCAGATTTTTTTCTAAAGCTGTCATACAAAAATGTCAAAAATATGACAACTCGATCGTATTTTGTTTTTTTCAGAAAATTGTCAGAAATATGTAATGTTTGGTATCAAATAAAATGTTTGCTCAACAACTGTCATACAGAAATATGAAAAATATGACAACTCGTTCATCTTTTGTTTATTGCAAAATCTTCTCAGAAATATGTAGTGTTTGGTATCAAATAAAATGTTTTCCCAAGAGCTGTAATGCAGAAATATAAAAATATGGCAACACAATCGTCTTTTGGTTTTTCTTTAAGTTGTCAGAAATATGTCGTGTGTGGTATGAAACGAAATGTATTTTCGGGTGTTGCCATGCAGAAATGTCAAAAATATGACAACACGATCGTATTTTGTTTTTTTTTCAGAAAGTTGTCAGAAATATGTCGTGATTGGTACCAAATGAATGTTTTCTCAAGAGCTGTCATGCAGAAATGTCAAAAATATGACAACATAATCGTCTTTTGTTTTTTTTCTTTAAGTTGTCGGAAATATGTCGTGTGTGGTATGAAATGATATGTATTCTCGGTTGTTGCCATGCAGAAATCTCAAAAAAATTATAACCTGATTGGCTTTTGTCTTTTGCAAAAAATTGTCATAAATATGACGTGTTCGGTATCAGATGAAATGTTTTCTCAAGAGCTGCTATGCAGAATTGTCAAAATTGTGACAACTCGATCGTCTTTTTTTTGCAAAAAATTGTCAGAAATAAGCCGTATTTAGTATCAAATGAAATGTTTTCCCAAGAGATGATATGCAGAAATAAGAAAAATATGATTACTTGATTGTCTTTTATCTTTTGCAAAAAGTAATCAGAAATTTGTCGAATTTGATACCAAATGAAATGTTTTCTTAAGAGCTGCTATGTAGAAATGTCAGATATTTGACAACTCGATATTCATTTGTTCTTTTGCAATAACTTGTAAGAAATATGTCGTGTTTGGCATCAAATAAAATGTTTTCTCAAGAACTGATAGTCAGAAATGAGAAAAATATGATTACTTGATTTTCTTTTGTTTCTTGCAAAACGTAGTCAGACATATGTCGTGTTTGTTATCAAATGATTTGATTTATAAAGAGCTGCCATGCAGAAATGGTAAATTTAAGCAACGCGATCGTCTTTTGTTTTTTGCAAAAAGTTGTCAGATATATGTCGTGTTTGGTAACAAATGAAGTTTTCTCACGAGCTGCTATGGAAAAAAGTAAAAAATTTGACAACTCGATCGTCTTTTGCAAAAAGCTGTCGGAAATATATCGTGTGTGGTATCAAATGGGAGGTCCCCTTTAAGGGCAATTAGGTTAAGGCAGTTTGGGTGAGCAAGTTCGTGGGCAGATTGAGTGAGCAGGATGGGAGTTAAACCTTTGATAAGACTGTTACCGTTTGCACTTTGGATTTAAAGTATGCGCAGAGCCCTAGGGGAAGCTGGGCGTAGCCGAGTTTTCGTTAGTTATTATTCTAATTGTTATTATCCTTTTATTGAAAAACTACAAATACATAATATAACAAATATATAATACATGACATTATACTAATTACTATTGGTCCCGATATTCTGGACAAAGATATTATATTCTGCAGCTCGGAGGAACTACTCCATCCGGCCGCTTACCAAGCAGCTTGGATATGGGTGACTATGTCAGCACATTTCTTATTATATGTGCTGTTCTAATTATTACCGTTTTCTGTATTTCAGAAGGGTCATTTTTACCAGGCATTTTCTCAATATTCTTCGGAAACTCGTCGTCAACGAAACCCGTAGCTCCTATTATTATGGGCAAGATAATAGTTTAGATTATTATTATTATATAAATAATTAATGCGTAAAATTAAAGAAAATAATACGAATTAAAAGGAGTAGGTACATGTAATGAATTTAATTTATATATCATTTTGTACATACACTTCAGAAAATGTGTGTGTGTGTGTGTGTGTGTGTGTGTGTGTGTGTGTGTGTATGTGTGTGTGTGTTTGTGTTTGTGTGTGTGTGTGTGTGTGTGTGTGTGTGAGTGTGTGTGTGTGTGTTTGTGTGTGTGTGTGTGTGTGTGTGTGTGTGTGTGCGTGTGTGTGTGTGCGTGTGTTTGTGTGTGTGTGTGTGTGTGTGTGTGTGTGTGTTTGTGTGTGTGTGTGTGTGTGTGCGCGTGTGTGTATGGCTGTGTGCGTGTGTGTATGGCTGTGTATGTGTGTGTATGTACGTATGTGTTTTTTTATTTAACAAAACTTTATTGACAGCATGCTCCATTACAGAGTAATACTACATGCTTTAAAATTCTTAATTATTTCAAATGATTATATCCTTATCTAAACTTATATAATTACATTTCATTTAATATAGTCTAGTACTTTAGCAATTTACTTATTTACAATATATCAAAATCAATTCTGTTCGCAAATTGCAAAAATATTTTCAAAAGTTTTTATGTTCTTGTTTTTATATGTCCCAGTCGCCGCCACGCCGCAATTATGACTCAATGAATATTTTTCTTTGAATTTTTAGTTTGTTACAATTATAAAGTAAGTGATCATCCGTTTGATCACCATTATTACATGAACACTCTGAAGTGTCACTAATTTTAAACCTCTTCAAATAAATCTTTAGTCTACCATGTCCCGTAGTCCTAAATGTAAAGTTGGGAGTTACAAGAATAATAAGCTTTAGTCTATTTTTAACATTCGGAAAAAATGCCCACGTTTGTCGTCCCTTGCTGCTGTGGGTCCATTGATTTTGCCACTTTTCCAAAAATTGATTTTCTATCTCTGTTATTATTACACTTCTTGGAATTTTGTTGTACTTTTCCCGTGTATTGTAACGCGACATAATACCTAGCCTCGTCTAATAGAAGGTTGCACTTACCCTACGTTGTGTTTATATTTAATAAGTAACCCTTACCAGGTTCGTAAAATAGAGTAGCTGTTAAAAGTGGGGGAATCGGGATAGGTATTTGACGTAATTAAAGAATAATGTTCTCTCCAAAAAGCAGACAGAATGTATCTATCTTGGTGCATTTATTGAAAATTAATTATGAAAGCAAATAGTAAATATTATGAGAAATAAGGTCAGGTATAATGGTTTGAACATGGCACCCTGCTGTGGGAAGGTCCGCTCTCTGGCATTCGCCAAACGTACGAGGGAAAACACAGCGAAAACCTCGTATAGAGAGATATCGAGATACATTTTCAACAAATAATTTATAACAAATTAAATATAGGAACACATAAAGGTTGTCCCAACAATTTAATATTAATAACATTGAAATAATACTTTAATTCGACCTGTATATTGATAGTCAATTATAAACGTAATTGTGTAAGTGAAGGTGAGTGTGTAAGTTTGGTGAGTTCGAAGTTTCATACGAACTGCTACGACGATTGGCGTCGCCGGCGGTCCGCTTTTTGTATGGAAAGCGTGGGGTTAGCAACACAGTCCTTGCTCGCCGCTAGACCGGCCTCACCATTTGTACAGGCCGCCCGGCATAGCCGAGGCATCTACAGTATGCGACTGTGTAGCCATACTGTCTATTTCGACGAGTACCTGTGTCGTACCCGTCGGGGTGTATTTTGTTAAGTGATACCCAAGTGAATGTGGACATGCCAGCGTTCTTGAGCTTGAGTAGCTGTAAAGCAACGAGACCCGCAAAATTACGTTTTATTGGCAACCAATATCAGGTCATAAATAAATAATTTTTATTTCGTGCGAGTGCGTGTGCGTGTGTGTGTATGTGTTAGTCAGTAGGCGAAGTAAAAGTGTAGATATGACGTCACACAAAATTAATTAAATTTATAAAAATTAT
>OY720450.1:50041245-50187798 GCA_963082715.1 Harpalus rubripes | reverse complement strand
ATACCCTTAAGGTGAAATGATACCCCCGATTAATTTGTTTCTACGCCGAGGCAAGCGCTAGTGGGCACTGAGATGAATAATTATGGCTGAGTCGATAAAGTAGAAATTCGTGTACATTTACTGGGCTCCATCTATCCGATAATAGTCATACTTTGTTCCAAATCACAAACCCAAAAGTAAAAATATGTGGTGTGGCAATAATTTCAAATTTATTTACGAATGTAAAGATATTTAATTTATACGAGATGAAATATTAGTGTCATTTTGGAATAATAACTTTTCTTGGAAAGAGTAATGATAGAATGAATAATAAATAAGAAATACCCTATATAACATTATTCCCTAATTACATAATATTTTGTATTCACCGTACGAAACTTTTATTATGAGCATATATTTATAGACTGTAGAGTAAATGTTACATTTTCACAATTATTAAAAAAATTAATAATAGGTGTACCGTGTACATCATAATACAAATAATTTTCATATGATGTTAAATGTATTATCGTTTACTTATTATATTTGGTGTGCAGTGAATGTCTTGTTCCAGTTCAGCGTAATTCACTATTCTTCGAAATTGTAAAAAGCATGTTTTATAAGAAAGTTTTTAATATTTTTGAATGCTTTTTGATTCATATTGTCTTACTTTTTCGGGTATAGTTTATTATATACATTAACGAGTTTGCAGATCTAGTGTCACAAATCTCCATTTCAAATGAAATTTAATTTGAATTTATATATTTCAAGAAGTGAGTTTTTTATATATATATATATATATATATATATATATATATATATATATATATATATATATATATATATATATATATATATAGAGTAGAGTCAAAATACCCAAATCTTTAAAATGATCTCTATATAATAGGCGACGCCTACCTTGTGACTTGTAATACCAAGATGAAAAATATGTTTTGTCCTTTTACTTTATAATATTAATAAATATTAATTTTAGAAACATAGCATAAATAGTTATAAGCTTCAAGAGAAAATATATTTAAAAAAAAGTCCGTAATTAGAATCGAAAAGCATACAATCACACAACACATCTGCACCTAATGCCACTCGCCTGCCCGTTCCTAGCCGTTGCTCACATCGAGATCATTGAGTTGGAGATAACAAGAATGTATGTTATTCCTTTTCTGTCTGTCACAGCGACAGGCCGTTCAGGTAACTTTGCGCTGTGGGATAAAATTCAAGTTGCACTTGAACAAAAATGGATGTTGTATAAATATAAATAAATATATCATCACGGCATATTACCTATTGCTGGGTGTGCTAATCTGCTTTGTACGCAGATATCGGTTATGATGATGTCATATTTGTATCGTACATCGATATTTACAAACAATATGAACTGATTTCCGACTCTTCACTTTTCAAAATAAAATAAAGAAAATATGCTTTCATATTGTATAAAAGAGGAATCTTTAGACCAAAAAAAAAAATAAAGTTATTATTATTATTATTATGCTTTCATATTTTACAGTTAATAAAAAAAACAACAATGTCGGTACTTATAATATACACAAATCTATAAACTTATTTTATTAAAAATCAAATGTAATCACTAACCACTGAATTTAAAACACATCTGAATCGCAACTATACAGAAATAAATATTTTGATAACGTTTTCCTTTTATTTTATTTCTTTGCATACTCAGTTATGGTGGAAGTATTTTCTCCAAACTAGGATTGACATCATATAAACTGTGACGAGACATATGTAAGTAAAGGAAGGACACAGGAGAGTAGCGTGTCTATGATTAACAATTCATGACATATTAGGAAGGCATTTTTGAAAACATCGAGAGCACATATCGAAAACAAATATCGATGTCGATCGATATTACCGAAAAAGATAAAATATCGAAAGCTAAATATCGATTTTTCTCAAACATCGATGTATCGTGCGCATCCCTAGTTGCACTATTCTGATCGTATAGTTTAGTTTGTGTTATATTCTTGCAATTATTGATATATTTATTATGAAATAAATAATTCTATTCCATACATATACTCTTCTACCGTTATATTCAGGGTTTGTCTATTACAATATTGGTTTTTGATTCCTGCTTTTACACATATTTTTGCTTATGTCTTTGGTTCGTTTTGTTTTATCTTAGTATTCTATACGCTCTCGTACTAGTCTTTTCTTGGTTTTTGTTGATTGTTATTAATTGATTAAAGAATTTTAAAACAATGTAACAATGGTTTTATAATGCATGGCCAAATTTGCTACTGTTTTCAAATTTCCACCCGATAGTGAGATGCGAAAAAATAGATAAATGCAATACATCGATCAAATTTTAAAATTACAATATCCTCGGCAGTTTGCATATCGCATTTTAACGAAAAATTTATTTTTCGTGAACATGAATCCATTACGTCACATGATACAGGTTTGGTTTTAAAAAGAAAATGTTTAAAATTGCTGGATGACGCAATACTCACTGTATTTAAAAATCAGACATCATATTAATTTGTCAAAACACCAAAAGATAAAAATCCAGATATTCTCCGTGACAATATAGAGGCTGGTCTGTAATTTCATAGTATGATAAAGAGAATTGAATAAAGTTATAATCTGAAATATATTTTGCAAAATCTGTCAAGTTGTAAAAGTTACGGGACTGAAAAAAATTTCATGTTGAGGAGTGGCACTAAAAATGTACACTTCAAGAATTAAATAAATAATAAAAAATAATTTTCCGACTTTTGGAAAAATTCATTTTGGGGGTATGTGACTATAATCGAATTTCAGTATGTCATAAAATATAAAAATTAAACACTAGCGTCTCATTACTCTCATTATTATAATAAAAAAAAAACTAACTAAACATTGGTTTATAATAGTATTGTAATTAGTCAATATAATATTTTGGAGATGGGATATGTGACGCTATCATGGTAGGATCGTGGAAGAAGACAGATAGACTGGGATGGAAGAAGCGAGGGAAGAAGGTAGCTATAGACCAGCGTCGTATGTTGTGGCATGTGGCAGGGCGACAGGTGGCTATAACTATCAATTTTCCTCTCAGTCTACATATCCCTTCCCTTAATAATAATTGTTTTCTCATAAACTACAAATAATTAATCGATTGAAAAAATACGGGTATTTATTTTTTGTCTAGTATCATAATATTATGTATGTTAAAATCAATTTGAGAAAAGTAGCATATAAATTTTTTATTTTATTTATTTATACAAGCTACAAAAGAAAATGTACTTTCGCCTATGCATCACAGCTGTACAGTCGCACCCCTTGACCCCTGCCCCTAAATCCAAACACGTGCCCTGCTTATAGGACTGGGAGCAGGTAACCTATCGTTCGTCCCTGGCTGCCTGCCTTAGCCTTAGCTTTACGTTGTACTCGTCCGTAGCTTTGCTTCAGAAATTCAATGCTGAGTATGAGACAGATGATTAGCACTTTCATTATTATTGCTATTATCATTAGAGAAATAATTATTTATATCCAATATTAAATTAAACATAACGGGTGTCTACTTTTTTTCTTGAACAGGAAATTTAATCTTAAAATTTGTGCATGGATGAGTATCCAGTTTTTTGTTTAATTATTTCGTATGTACAAGTTAGAAGCAAAAGAAAATATGCGAATTAAGGCAATTATTAGAGTACCATGACAAATAAGACAATAATATTTTTTTTCCTTTCAGCGTATTACAATATTCATATGCTACTGTACACACTATAGAAGATACCTATTCATTGTCTTACTAGTACAAAAATGTTGTTATTATTGTACTAGTAAAAAAATGTTAGCGTGTTTATTGTTTATTCACCGCTGGCGGCGGCAGTCGCTACAGCACAGCAACACAGATCATATTGAAAATTGTTATTTGACAGTTGTATCGTTTTTGGTTCGTAGTGTACGCAGCCAGCTTTGGCTGAAATTGCAAATTCTACAATTTAAAAAATTCCAGCAAAATGTCAAAACTTATTTGAAATACTTGAAGAAAAATAAGTATATGTCATTCGGAGTAGAAAGCCCTTTTTGTATTTTACTTAGCTTGCCTTGGCTAGCGCCTCGGCCGCAATAACAATTCAACATATAAAGACCGCTTTCTTTTCCTAATAACATAATATACAAATGTTTGTTATTTCTGATATATCTGACATTTTTAAAATTGTATTATTATTAGAATAATAGGAAGATTTAATTTAGAAGTAAAAAATTAATCACAAATTTTAATAATAATATCAAATGAAATAAATGTCAGAAACATCAAATATATATTATTGTCTTATTTTTCAAGGCACTGATAATTGCCTTAATTCGTGCATTTTCTTTTGCTTGTAGCTCGTACAGAAGAAACAATTTAACAACAAATTTGATACTCATCGATGTACATTTTCATTCTGAACATTTTTCTTCATTACACATTTTTTTATAAAATTGATAGATAAAGCGATATAGCCAAATTAAAATTTTAACATTGAATATCCGATATTCGGGAAAAAAGTAGACACTCCGTATATACTTGCTGTACGCATTTTTCCCCTCAATTTTTTGTTATTTCTTGTTGTGCCGCCTACCCTGTTATCCGACCCACAAGCCGTCATTATTGATATATTTACTAAGTTTGAATTTCGCGCGCTGGGGTATCATTTCACCTTAACCTACAAATGTACTCGAAGTTATGATACACCTGAACACCTGCATACTTTCTGACTCTAATATATTTTAGGTTAAGGGTTAGCAGGATTTAGAAGAATTTTGATTAATTTTTTACCTTCCGTTACCTTTAGGTAAGGAAGGTATTGTCTTTGGTCAAATCGATGGTGAGTTTTTAATGAATAAGCACGTTTTAAGGTCCCTAGAATACGATTTTACTATTTTCACGATGATATCTGTATGTGTGTGGATGTGTGTGTGTGTGTGTGTGTGTGTGTGTGTGTGTGTGTATGTGTGTGTGTGTGTGTGCGTAACAAAATTTTCGTTTACGATAACTCTAATACTAAAATTCCAAAAATTATAATTTTTTCATATTCCTCTTCGTTGCATCCATTGAAACCGCGCTATATATTATTATTATTATTATTATTATTATTATTATTATTATTATTATTATTATTATTATTATTATTATTATTATTATTATTATTATTATTATTATTATTATTATTATTATTATTGTTATTGTTATTGTTATTTTTTATTTATTCATTATTTTTATTTAGTTACCTACTTATAATAAAGAATCGTTGATTTGGAAGGATCAATGTGTACTAATCGTATAAGTGTTATTGCAAACTGTTTGCAATAACACGCTTAATTATGCAGTTCTCCATTGACAAGATGTATTGCAAATATAATATTTTATTTCACTTTCGACAAAAATTATCTGACATAATGTTTCATACATTGTAAAATATTTTACTTTACGTTTATATGCTGAGGATGAACCAATATTGTTCGAAGCGTTCATATTTTTAAATAAACGATTTAAATAAATAATTGGATCACCAAGGCCTTCAACTTTTTATATACTTACAATATACAAACAATTAGACTGCTCATGTACAAAGAATACGTAGTTATTATTTAGATGCGATGGCCATTGCATAAGTCTTTTTCTGTGCATGTGTTTTTTTGTTGTTTTTATCTATCTCACAAGGACAAAGGGACAGGGCTCTGCAGTTAAGGCGAGACAAAGCGGGTACTTGAGATGGAGTCACACGCCTAAGTCGGAGATCTGGTGGCCACATGTGCTAAGTAACAAAGGAAAATTTCTAATGTTCTAGAACTTTCCAAGGGTCACCAAACCACCCACTAATACCGGTGACGGGGAAGTGCAACACTAACCCCCGATACATCCAAGTTCGAAAGGAGATAAGAGGGATAATTTGGTTTAAATACTGGGACAAACGCTGTATTCGGCAGTTTGGATTCAGCCAGACACACAGACCTTGGACCTCTGGCATGGTTGACATGTTGGATAACCCAAGGCTCTGTACTCATCGAACTTTTACACTTGGCTTGTCCAAAGTAAGTTCTCCAGGTCTACCTTCGACTCCGCTTCCCAATACCTACCTACTTTCCCCCCATTCAACTGCTATGGCTATGCCAGGCACGTTTGGGAACCTTCACTGCTTTCCCCCATTCAGCTGTTACGGCTATGCCAAGCACGTTAGGGAACCTCTACAACTTTCCCCCATCCAGCTGCTATGGCTATGCCAGGCACGTTTGGGAACCTCCACTATTTTCCCCATCCAACTGCTATGGCTATACCAGGCACGTTTGGGAACCTTCACTACTTCCCCCCATTCACTTGCTATGGCTATTCCAGGCACGTTGGGGAACCTCCACTACTTTCCCCATCCAGCTTCTATGGCTATGCTAGGCACGTTTGGGAACCTCTACTACTTTAACCCATCCAGCTGCTATAGCTATAACAGGCACGTTTGGGAACTTCCACTTCTTTCCCCATCCAGCTGCTATGGCTATGCCAGGCACGTTTGGGAACCTTCACTACTCTCCCCCATCCAGCTGCTATGGCTATGCCAGGCACGTTTAGGAACATCCACTACTCTCCCCCATGTAGCTGCTATGGCTATGCCAGGCACGTTTGGGAACCTCCACTGCTTTCCCCCATTCAGCTGCTATGGCTATGCCAGGCACGTTTGGGAACCTCCGCTGCTTTCCCCTATTCAGCTGCTATGGCTATGCCAGGCACGTTTGGGAACCTCCGCTACTTTCTCCCATCCAGTTGCTGCGGCTATGCCAGGCACGTTTGGAAAAACTCACTTCTGCCCCCGTTATTCACCTGATTTGACTCCCTTTTTCAATTACGAGAAACTTAACTTACAGAAGCACTATATTATGTTTATTGTTATCACAAGTATATAATGAATTTATACCTACATAACCTAGTAGTGGTTGTCAAACGTAATTTTGCGGGTCTCGTTGCTTTGCAGCCACCCAAGCTCAAGATGTGTGCCGTATCAGCACCGAACGCTGGCATGTCCACGTTCACTTGGGTATCACTTAACAAATTACACTTGGACGGGTACGACACAGGTACTTGTCGGGATAGACAGTATGGCGACACAGTCGCATACTGTAGACGCCTCGGCCTGTACAAATGTTGAGGCCTGTCCAGCGGCGAACCAGGACTGTGTTGCTAACCCCACGCTTTCCATACAAAAAGCGGACCGTCGGCGACGCCGAGCGTCGTAGCAGTTCGTATGAAACTCCGAACTCACCAAACTTACACACTCACCTTCACTTACACAATTACGTTTATAATTGACTATCAATATACAGGTCAAATTAAAGTATTATTGTCAAGGTTGCTAATATTAAATTGTTGGGACAACCCTTATGTGTTACAATGTTTAATTTGTTATAAGTTATTTGTTGAAATTGTGTCTCGATGTCTCCCTGTACTAGGTTTTCGCTGTTTTCCTTCGCACGTAAGGCGAATGCCAGAGAGTGGACCTTTCCACAGCAGGGTGTCGTGTTCAAACCACTACACCCGACCATATTTCTTCTATTATTTACTATTTGCTCTCATAATTAATTTTCAATAAATGCACAAAGATAGACACATTTTGTCTGCTTTTTGGTGAGAACATTATTCTTTAATTACGTCAAATACCTATCCTGATTCTTCCACTTTTGACAGCTACTCTATATTACGGACCAGGTAAGGGTTACTTATTAAATATTAATACAACGTAGGGTAAGTACAACCTTCTATTAGACTAGGCCAGGTATAGTATGTCGCGTTACACCATATGAAGAGCTGATTAGATTTTGGTTATAATTGGTCAAACGGAAGTACCCTCATGTAACGATTTTAACAGTTTTTCTTGAAAAAACGATGTTAAAAATAATTTATTCACATTTAATGTTATTATAAATATTAAATAACATTGTATTATATATATGATTTGACTGCATTCTACACTTCATATTAAATGGATATAGAGTTATAAAATTTTAAATTACATTTCATAAATTAGCCAGCTATGCTAGAAACGGCTACTATATTAAGAAAATTCTGATTGAAAGATGTCAATGTCAAGTGCAATTAACATATTCGTAGTATATTTGTGTTATAATTTTACTCGAAATATAGGATCTTTTTGCTCGAAACTTTCTGTATGGAATTTGTATAAAATACATACAACTGTCGAAAGGTAATGTACACACAAGAAATTTAGAATCTTTTGCAAGGAACTTTCTGTTTGGATTTTATAGAAAATACATACGCATTTACGAAAATTCTACCGGTAGATACCGCATCTACCGACTGTGTTCGAAAAGACGAGTGGTAAAAAGTTACCGTGTTCGAAAATTGTTCAATAACTACCAGATCCATCTACCGGATTCATGAGGAATCTAATCTCAGAAAAAGGTAGTGAAGCAAAGCGAAGCGCGCGTTAAGAAAGGAAATGTGTTCAAAGTAGGACTACTCAGTTTGTTAACCACCTCAAATTTCTAACCTGTATAAATTTTCAATTTTTTTCATAAGTTATGAATCTACCCTGTTTGCTACTTGCGTTCTTAAAATATCGATTCCGGTAGAATTTTCGTAAATACCTCATATAACTGACGGAAAGTAATGTGCTGGCCACATCAGATTTTTGTATGTAAGTATTTATACCTAATTAATTTTTGTACAGGATTTAAAGCTGGTAGGTATAGCATTTTTTGATGTATTTATAGCTGTGAAAAAGTAAATATTTTAGTAGTAATAATAGAATATTATATTTGAGAAAATAACCCCTTTTAAAAAAGTTTTAGAAACAACACACTGCTTAAAAAAATCTGAAACGGAAATGTATGTTTTTAAAAATAATACAAAAATAAATTATTTCTAATCTTAAAAATATTTAACTTTCTTCTATTACTAACCTGCAAAGGAGAACACTACAACTAGAGGCAATTTCTACATAATTAATAAACGAAGTTCATTACAAGTCATGATACAGTATTTAATTACTCTGAAAGACATACAACCCGCTCATCCGACCTGTAACGCGAGATGTTTATAATTATAATAAATTTAATTGATGAAGCTGTTGGCACTCGGTGAAACATGATTATAAAAAGGAAAGAAAGACACTAGGTACTGTTTTACAAATTTTAATAAAATTCTTTTATTACGTAATTTTATTAAAATTTGTGAAACAGTACCTAGTGTCTTTATTTTCTCTTTATACTTATAGTTGGAACAAAAAACTTAGAGAGTTAAAATTGAAAAAATTCTCTGTGGCAAGGCAAAAGTTATAAAACCATAAACTCGCCAGAAAAAATTCAATTCAATAAATGTACAAACTTTATGAAAAATAATATTAATTTATTTATTATACAGGATGTTTATTTTATTTTGTCCACTTATGGTATCTCAAAAACTATAAAATCTACGCTAATTAGCAAAAAATATATATTTTTCATGAGCAAATAAATTTTTTTCTACATTGGGTCTGAAAATACGGGGTACAACTTTCTTATTTTAAATGGGAACCTATTTTTTATTAGCTTCTTCTATTCAGTATTTTATTTTAAATTCAATGATATACATTTTGTTATACTCTAATAAACTCAGTTTACCGCTCAAGAAAAAACTTGGCTCAATTTTAGATACAAATAAAAAAGGAGTATCAAACATTAAGTGAGAAGGCAATACAACTCGTACTGCCATTCGCACCAACATATCTATCGGAACGTGATAATATAGACAAATCTAACATTTCTATAAACATTTAAGTGTTGAACATTACCTCCGCATTTCTTATCACTTTCTTAAGTTATTTATAAATCAGTAAATTATAAGTTAATTTGACATTGACAACGTTGACAGCCTATGCTGCATTTTATCTGGAACGATGCAGTATGTGTAACTAATATCCATAGTAATACATTAATAATAGTATATATTGCATGTTAGCTGAAACTCACGGTACCTACAATCATATTTATTGAATCTTAAATCGATTTGGCTTTGTTATCACTATCGAAATAAAGAAATAAATTAAATTGAGTCCGACCTTGTATGCACAGAACCTAAAACTTGTATTTGAATGGGTCGAAATGTAATAATAGGGAAGTTTGGTATATTGACGTATATCTGAATGTTTACAATCATTCCAACGTATTTATTAGTAATTATAATATGCTATTATTATAACGAGGAAACCACTACATCAACTTCTAAAAATAAAGGGGAAGAATAGATATTGTAGTCGATATTTTCAAGTTGACTAGTGACCTCAGTGAGATGCGTGAAGTTACCAATACCCAAGTTTCATAGAGCATTTAAATAAACATATTCCAATTTACAAAAAATATGTGAAAATTTGGCTGGGTAAATTTGTCTTCAAGTATATTTACCCTGAGTAATATAAAAAAATGTTCCTGTCTGGAAATAACAGCAAATATTTTAGACTATTAAGGGCTATCAGTTTAAAATTTTTGGCTTTCATCTGATATAAATTATTTTTTTAAGAAATGTGTAAATACAACTTTACGTGTATTTACCCGAAGGATCCCACAATTTCCTTAATTAGGTATTTATAAATATAGAATACGATGAGGGCTAATAAGTGCTACCACTTTCAAATTTTGGGCTCTCTTTTTAAATAAATTATTTTTTAAAGAACTGGGTAAATACAAATTTACGTATATTTACCACAAGGGCACTACAATTTCCTTAATTATTTATAAATATAAGATACGATACGGTCTACTAAGAGCTACCACTTCCAAATTTTGGGCTTTGATTTAAAATAATTTTTTTAACGAATGGGAAAATACATAGAGTTAGGGAGCCTGAAGCATGTTTGTTGGCAATGAACTTGATGCCTATGGCTAGTGAAGGAAGGAGAATGAAGCATCGGCCATCTTTACTGTTCCATTTCTGATTCATTGTTTTTTGCTTGCGCTATTTCGACTTTGTTACTTAAACTTTTATGTTTAAATAATTTTTTTTTATCTATATTTACTAAATTTTAATAATAAATACAACAGTTTACTATTAGTCCAAGAGCTGGGAGTAAAATCAAGTGACTCATAAGATACCAAAGGTTTGACATTGTACCAAGTTATTTTTTTTACAGAAAATTAATTGATCATTCATATAACTAAATTATTGGCAGACGAGCTAAAGTTGTTAAAAAAATACTTAGTACTACCCGACCGCCTTATAAATACCAAATTGTTTTTTGCACAGTATAAGTATAAAAATTACTTATTTTTAAAATCACAACGTCTGCCGTTTATTGATTTTTATTTTATTTTAGAAAGTCAGGCCACTCGACAGGACAGATGTCCCAATAATGGAGTGGCACTTACAAAAATTACACATAAAAAATATGCAAAAGTATAGACAATTAACAATAATTGAGAAGAATTATATACACATAAAACATTAAATACAACAAGTTATAGTGATCATATAAATAACAAAATACTGGCAATAGATTTTTTAAACTGTGGTAAAGAGACAGAGAAAACATCTGGCAGTGAGTTGTCAGTAACAATCTTATTAAAAAGAGACAAGGAACAAATTATAAGATCTCGTAGAATAAGTTGGAATTCTAAATGAGAATTGGTTTAAAATAGAAGGAGTATCAATTAGATTATTAATCAATTAAAAGAGAAATGTAAAATCCGCTAATTTTCTCCTTTTCTCCAAAGACAGCAAACTTAAACTGAAATTCGGAAATTTTGTTCCAAAAAATTTCAAAAATTTGTCTTGAATTCTGTCAATTCTTTTAAAACATAAAGATCGTAAGTAGGCGAGCAAGACACTGATGAAAACTCAAGTTGACTTCTCACTACAGAGAAGTATAAAGATAAAAGTGTAAATGGATTTTTGAAATTTTTTGAGGTACGTATTAAAAATTTAAGCATTCTATATGCCTTTTTAGTAATATAATCCACATTCAAATCTAAGATCATTTTTGAATCGAAAATAATCCCTAAATCTTTAATATAGTTAACTCGCTCAACTATCACTCCATTAACGTTATAGGAATAAGAAAGATTATTCCTATTACGGGTAAAAGTAATAGTACAACATTTGGAGGCATTGAGTGATAATTTGTTTTCATGACAATATTTATAAAAATTATTTAAATCAGATTGTAGTTGCTCGCAATCACTAATGGACTCAGTTGCATGGTAGATTTTTAAATCATCAACATACAATATAAAATTAGCATAAGAAAAACATTTGGACACGTCATTAATGAAAATGTTGAACAAAAGGGGACCAAGATGAGAGCCCTGAGGAACATCAGAGGGAACAAGAACTTCATAAAATTTAAATCCATGTGTTACAACACTTTGCTTCCTAACAGTTAAATAAGATATAAACCATTTCAACATAGATCCGTGTACGCCGACCTCAGCTAATTTTCTTATCAAAATAGAGTGATTAATTTTATCAAAAGCTTTAGAGAAGTCGGTGTAACCATCATCTACCTACAGTGACCATCATGTAAAGATTTTGCACTTATTAAACTGAGTGGCAAACTGAGAGATGAAGCACAGTTTTTAACAAATATAGAGGGTATATCATCAGGACTCGCACCTTTGTTAGCGTCAAGATTAGACAGCACATTGAAAACAACATTTTCATTAATGTCGACAGTCGACAAGCAATTAAGAGGTAATGCAGAAATGGGGTTATTAGAATTGTTAACATTAGGTTCATCAACATAAACAGATTTAAAGTAGTCTGAAAATAAATTGCAAGTTTCAGATCCAGAATTAGAGACTTTATCTTTGTATCTCATCTGTAATGGGATATTATTCATCTTTAAAGATGAAACAAAGGACCAAAACTTTTTGCAATTGTTAACGATTTGTCCGTCTATATTGTTAACATATTAATTATAACAATTTTTAATTTTAACTTTTACCATTCTCCTCAATTCGAAAAATTATTATAATGAGTTTGAGTCTTGTAAAATTTTATACTT
This sequence comes from Harpalus rubripes, assembly GCA_963082715.1. NCBI lineage: Eukaryota > Metazoa > Arthropoda > Insecta > Coleoptera > Carabidae > Harpalus > Harpalus rubripes. The sequence continues at coordinate 50,174,821 of OY720450.1, read as the reverse complement.
TTTATGAGCTTTATCTTTTTCTTTAATAAGCTTAATTAGTTCATATGAATACCACTGAGGGCATGTTCGATTTCTTATTGTTTTACTTGACACAAACTCATTAATTGCACACCATAATTTATTATAAAAAAACAATAACCATATCTTTAGTATCCAAATTCATAAATTCATCATTCCAATTTATATTATTAAGGTGTTCATTAATTAAATCATAATTAGCGGAATCAAATTTATAAATTTTTCGACAGTTTAGTGGTAAAACTATGGGATTACTGAGATTTACTGAAATTTCAAGAGGAGGATGATGCATGGTATCTACCTTACTTAAGGGAAATATGCACTCTTTGACTATGATGTCATCATGTGATGAAAGAACTAAATCTAATAATCTATCATTATTATTTTTTATATTATTAAACTGTTTTAACCAACAGTACGAAATTAAATCGACAAATTCAGTAGAGATGGTGTTGTACGAATTTACGAGTGCTAGGAAATTATTATAATTTAGAAAAGATTAAAGTCGCCACATATTAAAAATGTACTGTTCGCAACAGATTGAACAATATTTGATAATTTTTCCAAAAATAATGACATTGCAGTTCTATTGTCGGGAGGAATATAAACACAACATACATACAGTTTTGAGTGCTTGTACAAATCCAAACTTATCCAAATTTCCTCGGCATCAGAACATCAGTCACGCATCTCGGTGCAAGTGAACTTATTGTGGACACCAATTAATACTCCACCCCCATCATCCTTCACAGATGAGCTGGAGGATCTATCACACCTGGCAATGTTGTAATCATTGGAAAGCACCTCATGATCAAATAATGATGAGTTTAAAAACGTTTTGGATAAACAAATCACATCATAGTCACGCCCACTTGAATTAACTCGAATATTATTAGTTTTTGTCCTTAAACCTCGAACATTTTGATAATAAACCGATAAGTTCATAATTTACAAATATTTTATTATAAAACTTTAAATTAATTTTTTTTTGAGATCGTTTTCCGACTGAATCATCATGACTCGCGAGGATTCGTCTTTTCTAACTAAAATTTTGCAGTTTTTCGTCCAGATAAATTTGAATCCTTTGGCGCTTAATATTTCACGGCATGATTTATAAGGGGCACTATTAGTACTCGTTAATGTTCAGTGACAAAGATCTGTTTCTGTTCAGGTTTATCGCTATATATACAAGTAGATTTTAAGTACTTGCATCGTTGCATCATTAATGTCGCATTGTCAAAACAGACGCCGTTTATAGCAATAATTAGTTGTAATACAAACATGTAAATTTGAGAATTATACTTACCTTTATATTCTACAATTAATATTTTTTAAAGATAAGTGAAAAATAATAATTCAAAATGAAAGTAGTTGTAAAATTTACATACATATTCAACATAATATTAGTTTCTTAAAAATCAATAAATAATTGGCTAATTTTTTAATTTAATTTATAATATTTTAACTCTATCTCTGTTGCAAAATTTTAGATTACAAAATTTTTTAATTAATCTGTTTTGCACAATAACGTATTATGGAAAGGTGACAAAAAAACTAATATTACTTTTTTAAAAGGATTTTTTCACTATTGTCGCATGGGTGGCTGTTGATTTCTAATGTTTTACAATATATTGCAGACATACATATTTAATAAAACCCGTAGAAACAGGAGTCTACTTGTAGTTATAAGAAGAGAAAATTTGTTAGTATCTAATAAGTAGTATATTCGACTATTCAATATACAAATCAGAAAAAAAACATTTATAATTACTTAGTATTATCAAGTACTAAAATAAAATAAAAAATAAGTGAAAACACTATTTTTAAATTTTAATTTTAATCAATAATCAAATCAAAACCTTAGTTATCAATTTAAAAATCCCCCAGGTGGCTATAATTTTTAGGAAGAGTATTCTAAATTGGTATGAACAGTGAACAGTTTATGAAAAATAATTGTAAGTATGTAGGTACAGGCTGTAAATCGAAAAGTGGAACACAGGAGTTTAACATGGAGAATCAATTTTTCTTTGCGTAAACGTTACCTAATTATTTTATGCAAAAATACTTCAAATAAAAGTTATAGAGATTTAAATGCAGCATCTAAATCATGTGGAATGATTATTTTATTTCTCCATATAAACGTAAAAATTAATTACAAAGTTACAGTTTTTTTGAGCTTTTTGTCTAAGCAGCCACGGATTTATCTGGTGTGGCCATCACAATACCTTCCGCCATGTATAGCGCGAGTCACAAAAAAGATTAAGTTAATGCTTATTTTTAAATTAGCGAATTTTACTCTAATTTTGACGGTTTATTTCTTAAAATATAGTCTAATCTAATACAAGTAACTACCTTTTTTTAAATCCCTCAACACGATTAAATCCCAATTAGAGAGTGGGTTCACGTTCACATACAACCATGCCTAAGTGGGATTCGAACCCATAGCCCCGAGGACACTCATGACATGAGGCGTTGCTCTAACCATTGAGCCACCGGAGCTATAATAAAATGAAGATTAAATTTTAATTACCGGGATAGAATAGAATTCACTAATCCAAAAATGAGGATTAGCTTAAACATTTTTGTAAATCGTTAATTTTTATTAATCTAAATACATACCTACATATTTACTTATGCTGAAAACTGTATTGAATTCCTTTTCTATTGTTCTATTTACTTTTTTCTTTTTAAAACGTTATTAATATTATTTTGAAATGATTAGTTCTTTGATAGTGGCATTTATCTGTCTGTTACACACATTTGAATAACTGCGTTTTGTTTGTTTAAAGCGTAGGCTCTGGGATTTAAATTATAGATAATTTTATAAATGTATCCATAAAATATATAGAAAAAGTATTAATGCAAATCTATAGAAAATTTAATAATCTTTAATTTTTATAATAACATTTAAAGGTATTTTTCGAAGAAAAACTATTTTCAGCTTCTAGTAAAGTGCCATTTCCGGGTATCCGATTTTCAGCAAAATCTAATGAGCTCTTTCCATTATAGAAAAAGTTCAAATACAAGGTTTTAAAATTTTCTGAATGATAATATTTGAGTTAGAGTGGAGGATCCACACACACACACAGGCACACAGATATCATCGTGAAAATGATAAAATTGGATTCTAGGGACCTTAAAACGTAGTCATTTACCAAAATCTCGATATGCGATTTTTAACACGATCCCTATACCTCCCTTACAAAGGGTAGCGGGAGGTAAAAAACAAATGCGTTGTTTTTTGTCATTGTGATTTATAAAATAGTTAATGTTTATACTTATACTGTGCAAAAAAACAATTTGGCGTTTATAAGGCGGTCGGACAGTGCCCAAATATTAGCGTATTTTTTAACAACTTTAACCCTTAGAGTACTGAACGGGTCCAATGGACCCGAGAGACATTAGAATTGTTATGTTTCTAAAATTATTGGTTTTTCTTTGGTGTCGTTTTATGACTTTTAGTATTTCCTTTTGTCATAAGTTTTTTCCATATATTCAATGTTAGGCTCAACTATATTTTTTTTTAAACTATAATATTACATTGTGTACGGACAGGGTCCAATGGATCCGTGCGCTACTGCACGGTATTACGCAAGATTGAGTAAGTATATATTAGCGTTTTGATGATCGTAAAGTATACAAATTGTTTAGTATTTATTCTAAAGTCAAAATGTAAACCTCTAAGGCCTGGTTTTTCCATCTCTAGATAGTGTCAGTTACCAGAGAAAAATATCGCATCATAAAATTGACGTGTATAATTTTGTCAATTTAGTTATGAGCATATAGTCCAGTCAACGAACGTTCAATAGAGGGTTGTAGAATGCATGGAGGGTGTCACAATTTTTGACTTCAGGGCTTTGTAAGGAGTCGTTAGGAGGTAAACATACTAAAAGTCCCCGAACATCGGTGGTGCGCGGGGTGAAGGGGGGGACCGAGAAGGTATCTATTCTTGGTTTTATGCTTATATCTTGAAGACTGTACGTCTTAGCAAAAATGTTGTTATATACAAAATGAAAGCTGATAAAATTTCCTACATTTTTTCATTTTTACGTTTTTTTCTATCTTCAACCGTTTATGAGATATCCGATGTCAAAAATTACTAATTTTCAAAAAAAAGCATTTTGCCCCACGTTTTTCGTTGAACTTTTCTCTTTAGCACCTCATCTCTTCGGTGTACAGAAAATTCCCCAGAAAAGAAGTTGAAGAAGATTAAATTTCCATCAAAGTGGTATATATATTTTATATATTATCTTTAACCAATCAAAAGTTATGGCAATTTAAAATTATTGGGTAAATTTTGAAATTCCGCTGGAAAGCTGTGCACATTGCACATTTCCGTTATTGTATTCAATTTCTTAAGATTTTATTGTTGGTGGGTAAAGAATACGTTTAATAAAGTAATTATAAATAATGACAGCATATATATTTTCATTCCTAACAGTTATAAGATTGATTTTTAATACATGCATTTAAATCAATTGTTTACCTTACAATTACCATATTCCCAGGTTTCATAGAGTAAACACACAATATAGTAGCATAAACAAAAAGTTTTAGCTATTAAATAACGAAAATGTGCAATGTGCACAGCTTTCCAGCGGAATCTCAAAATTTACCCAATAATTTTAAATTGCCATAACTTTTGATTGGTTAAAGATAATATATATAATATATATACCACTTTGATGGAAATTTAATATTCTACAACTTCTTTTCTGGGGAATTTTCTGTACACCGAAGAGATGAGGTGCTAAAGAGAAAAGTTCAACGAAAAACGTGGGGCAAAATGCTTGTTTTTGAAAATTAGTAATTTTTGACAGCGGATATCTCATAAACAGTTGAAGATAGAAAAAAACGTGGAAATGAAAAAATGTAGGAAATTTTGTCAGCTTTCATTTTGTACATAACAATATTTTTGCTAAGACGTACCGACTTCAAGATATAAGAATAAAACCAAGAATAGATACCTTCTCAGTCCCCCCCTTCACCCCGCGCACCACCTATGTCCGGGGACTTTTAGTATGTTTACCTCCTAACGACTCCTAACAAAGCCCTGAAGTCAAAAATTGTGACACCCTCCATGCATTCTACAATCCCTTTATTGACTGGACTAATAGTCAGATTTCAATTATCATTATTTTAAAAGCATTATTACATCTGTAACGATTGGCTCATCTTAATACGAAGATAATCCAACCGTTACAATTTGTAAAATAAACGCTTGGAAATTAAATTGTAAAATGCAATGTATAAATTTCTGTTTTATTTTGTTAACATAATTTTTGACGTTACATTTGCTTGAAATACAAAACTAATGATGTTTTTTTGTTGTCAGCTGTTCCGAAGTAACCTCGGAACAGCTGATCAACAATGGTGGGAACTAACGTGGCGGATAACTTGATAAAATATAATATTTAGAAGTTTACTTGATCCGCCACATTACCTCCCACCCAGATAAACGATATAACATTTATAATTAACGTAACATAAAATTAATATTTATAATTAACAATTAGAATATAATCTGTTTATTGAAATTGTTTGTGGTTTATTTTTTATTTCCAAAGTGAAATAGTTGTTATGTCTGTTGATTATTTTGTATGGGCCGTCGTAGTTTTGTTGGAGTGGTGTTTTGATTGCGTCGTGTCGTATGAATGCATATTCTGTTTTGAATAGGTCTGGATTTACGTATGCGTTTTGTTTTTGTTGTAAATGGTTTGTTTTTGGTGCTGGAAGGTTTTTCATATTCAGTTTAAGTTTGGTTAGGTATGTTGGAATGTCTAACTTATTTTCTGACGTTTCGTACGATTTACTTTTAAATTCTCCTGGTATTGTTATATTTGTTCCATAAACCATTTCTGCTGCCGTGCCATTGAGTGGCTCTTTGTATGTTGTTCGTATTCCTAATAATATCATTGGAATGTTGTCGAACCAGTCATTGGCATTGTAGCAGGACTTTAATGCGGATTTCAGTTGTCTATGAAAACGTTCTATTATACCATTGGATTCCGGATGATAAGCTGTTGTGCTGATATATTTTGAGCCTAAGAATGAGGTTAAATGTTTGAAAAATGATGATTGGAACTGTGAACCTCGGTCTGTTGTGATAGTGGATGGTACTCCAAATCTTGATACCCAGCCGGCTATAAACGCGCGCACTACTGTTTCGATCTTTGTATCTTTTAGGGGAATTACCTCTGGCCATCTGGTGAAGCGGTCGATGCATGTTAGTAAATATGAGTGGTTATTTGAGGTTGGCAGAGGGCCTACCAAATCTATATGTATCATGTCAAATCTTTTTGACGGAATGTCGAATTTGCCTAAAGGTGCTTTAGTGTGTCTAGTAACTTTGCATTTTTGGCATGTTACACAAGTTCTTGTCCAGTCTCGTAAGTTAGTGTTCATGTTTGGCCATATAAATTTGGTAGAAATGAGTTTTTTTGTCGCATTTATGCCGGGATGTGCCAGGCAGTGAAATTTTGTGAATGTGTTTTTGCGAAATTTAGAGGGAATGTAAGGTCGTGGTGTGCCGGTCGACACGTCGCAACAGATGAGTGTTTTGGAGTTGGGGAGTTCGAAATCTTTGAATGAGAGGTTGTTTGTATTTGAGTTCTTGAGTGTATCTAATTCTGTATCGTTTGTTTGTTCTTTGGCAATAGATTCGTAATCTATTGTTGTGGTGTGGTTTATATTGTTTATTGTGTTTCTTGATAGGGCGTCGGCCACTGGATTGTTTTTACCATTGATGTGACGTATGTCGTTTGTGAATTGTAGAATGTAGTCCATCTGACGTATTTCTCTTGGACAATACTTGTCAGAATTTTTATGTAATGCGTAAGTTAGGGGTTTATGGTCTGTTATTATATGAAATGGCCTTCCTTCCAAGAAATATTTAAATTTTTTAATAGTTAGATATACCGCTAATAGTTCTCTACCGAAAGTACTATATTTTCTTTCAGTTGGTGTGAAACTTGTTGAAAAGAAGGCGATGGGGTGCCATGTGTTGTCGTAGTATTGTTGTAGTACGGCGCCGACTCCGATGTCTGACGCATCAACCATTATGTTGGTCATTACGTGTTGTTTTGGAATTGTTAAGGTTGTGTAATTGATTAAGGCAGTTTGTAATTTTTTGAATGCTTGTTTAGCTGTTTGGTCCAAAACCAAAGTGCTGGAACTGGTTTTTTTGTTGTCTATTAGTTGATTTAAAGGTTGTGCGATAAGAGAGCAATTTGGAATGAATCTATGATAAAAGTTTATTAGACCTAAGAATTCTCTTAGTGACTTTTGTGTTTTTGGTTCCGGGAAATGTTTAATGGATTCAATCTTATTTGGTACTGGTGTGATGCTGTTTTCTGAAATATGATGTCCCAAAAATTCAATTTATTTTTGACCGAACTGACATTTGTTTGAGTTGATGATGATACCGTATTGTTGGAGTCTATTGAAGAGAGTTTTTAAATGTTCTTCGTGTTCTTTTGATGTTTCGCTTGCAATGAGTATGTCATCAATATATGCAAAACAGAAATTTAGACCACGTGTTACCTCATCGATAAATCGTTGGAATGTTTGCGCGGCATTGCGAAGACCGAAAGGCATGACTAAATATTCGTATAGGCCGAAAGGTGTTGTTATAGCTGTTCTTTCGATGGAGTCTTTATGCATTGGAATTTGATGGTAAGCTTTTGTTAAATCTATTTTTGAAAAGATCTTTTTATCCTGTAAGTTTATCACAAAGTCTTGTATGTGGGGTAAAGGATATCTGTCTGGTACTGTTATGTTGTTTAGTGCTCGAAAGTCTCCGCAAGGTCTAAATAAGTCCGGGGGTGGTTTTTGTACGAGGTGTAGTGGGGATGACCAGTTGCTCGTCGATGGCCTGATAACTCCCATGTCTATTAATTTATTAAATTCATTTTTTGCGAAATTTAGACGTTCTGGTGGTAATCGGCGAGGCTTTGAGAAAACAGGTGAGCCATTTGTGATTATTTGATGTGTCACTTTGTGTTTAATTTGACGTTTTACTTTGAAAGGATCTGTCAAACTTGGAAATTTAGAAAGCAAACTCTCATATATATTCGTGATTTGAGTATTTTTAGTTAAATTGCAAATAGGAGAATAAGATAATTTAGAATTGTCTGTTAAGCGTTTATTGCGTAAGTCAATACTGAGATTAAAGTGATGAATAAAATCTGCGCCTAAAATGGAATATTTGACATCAGCTATAATGAATTTCCAGGTAAATGTTTTTGGTAATCCCAAATCTAATGTTAGTGTAGTGCTTCCGAATGTAGCTATATTGGAGTGGTTGATGGCTTGTAGAGTTAAATTTTGTTTTAGATGACGATGTGTAACATTTGGGGTAATTATACTTACCTCCGCACCCGTATCCACTAAGAATCTATGTCCGGATATCGCATCAGAAACGTGGAACAGAGGGCAAGGTGAAGATTTGCTAAAACTGTAAATGATGTTAGTATTAGGTGTAGGAAGTAGTGGATTTTTGATTTTAATACCAACTTCTTCTGTTGGTTTATGGGTAGTCCATTTGCATGGGGTCACGCACTTTTTGGCTTTACTGCCAAATGTCAGATGATACCAGCAGTATGGGCTAGGAGAATTTGTATTTTGACGTTCTGTTTCGCGCGGTGTCACTGGTAAACTTGTAATCAATCTCTTGAGTTCTTGTAATTCTTTTTTCATTCCTTGTAGTTCGTCTACCTGCGAAGTTACTGTTGCGATGGATTGTCTTGAAATTTCCACAATTTTGTCTGCCATATCCGCCTTTTCTTCAAGATTGACAGATGACGTTGTCAACATTATTTGTACTTGATGGGGTAATTTCCGTAGGAAGAGTTCTTCGAGGAGAGTTTCGTCGATAGATTTGTCTCCAATAAGTTGGCGCATTTGTCGTAGAATTTGAGAAGGTTTCTTGTTATCTGGTTCGGAAACAGAAAGTAATTTTTGAAATTTTTCCTTGTCGGATAAGGTAGTTCTAGTAATGAGAGCATGTTTTAATGTGGAGTAAGGGTCTACTTGTGGTTGACAAATAATAAGATCACGAATCTCCAAAGCTTGGTCTGGTCGCAACGAAGTGACAATTTTTAAATATTTGATTGCTTCAGACGAAATTCTGTGGGCGATGAATTGAGCTTCTGCCTGGGCAAACCATAGCTCCGGGTCGTCGGGCCAGAATTCAGGTAGCTTGAATTGTTGTGTAGCCCCGACTAACGGGGGGGCTGCTGCTGGAGGAGGATCTGAGGTTGGTTCAGGACTGGAGATTGGAGAGGTATCTTGCGAAGAAGCCTGTTCAGTCATATTGGAGAGGTTAGTAAGGTAGAGTAGAACAAAGAATATGGAATAGAGGGGCGGATTCCTTTTCGGGGTCACCAATTTGTAACGATTGGCTCATCTTAATACGAAGATAATCCAACCGTTACAATTTGTAAAATAAACGCTTGGATATTAAATTGTAAAATGCAATGTATAAATTTCTGTTTTATTTTGTTAACATAATTTTTGACGTTACATTTGCTTGAAATACAAAACTAATGATGTTTTTTTGTTGTCAGCTGTTCCGAAGTAACCTCGGAACAGCCGATCAACAATGGTGGGAACTAACGTGGCGGATAACTTGATAAAATATAATATTTAGAAGTTTACTTGATCCGCCACACATCTAAATTGCAATTGCAACTAGCACACTTAGTCTCCAGAAAAACCAAATTAATACGTAAGTAATTTATAATTGCTGAAATTAAGATAATTTTGTTATATAAAGGTTTTAAATGAAATAAATAAGTTTTTCTATTTCGGTGTTCTTATGTTTCTATAAAAGCACTGTTTATCATTGAAATACGACGTTTAGAAAATCTATAAACATACTGTTTTTGGCGCCTTTCATGTTCTATAGGTGGTAGTCATGCTTTCATAACCGACAGATAACCTTAAAATGGTAAATTGTTTGTGTTGAAATATTACTTCTAATTGTGCATTTTTATCCTTTTACTAGGTGATAGGACTAGAAAGAAAAGAAATTTATAGCTATAGCTGTGTTAGTTAAGAAAGAATAAGAATCTGTGAAGTTAAAATTTCAAGTAAAAAATTATGAAACAAGAAACAATGCGCTCAGGTTTACTTTGTCAAAATAATTAGAACGGTAAGTTTTATTTATTACAATTTAAATTTATGGTAATGCAATTTAGATCTAATGTATTGTTATTCCAGGCAGGTTATGAAATGTATGATGCACGTTACTTGAAAATGTTAACACTGTCTACTCAATTTGTGGCGGCTACTAGCAAACAAATATGAAAAGTTGACGTTTTAATCCATGATTTGCAGTTCCACGTTGTGGCGAACTATCGAATATATGCCATATAAGTTTTGTATTAAAAATTGTAAGAAAAGCTGTTGCCGTTATCTGTGCAACTGAGCAGTGAGTGTTGTAAAAATGGTGGAAAGTAAAAGTCTAAAGCAATAAATTGTTCATTAAAGTATTTCATTATTTAAAGAGTTTTATTTATATGTTTTCTCAATAAAAAGGCTTGATGGTCAACGTAACGTCCTTCAATCCCATATTCAAGTTTTATTTATGATAATAACCAACGCGAAACACCGATATGTCATATCAGGATGGTTCATTAATAACCTTGGAGTTCATTGTATGTATTGGTTTTCCTCTTTCATAATTGTATAATGCTTGATACAATGTTTTAATGCAAACAATCAGACAAAATTACAAGATACACAAACTGTCAAAATGTGAAATTTCAATTTTTAGCGGGAAACGCTACCAACATAACTGATAAAAAACACCAACTCATATTTTTGATAACTCCTTTTTTTAAAATCTAATTGTAAAATTACCTCAATAGAAAAAATAGTATAAAAAACATGTATCATAAGGCCTGTTGACGCACTCGTCCTTTGTAAAACTCGCCTGGCGGCTCGTTTTCCAAACTTGGACTCGTACGTTAACAGATTGCCTTATGATACTTGTGTTTTAATGTGCTATTTATGTACTGATTGGTTGTATATGAATGTCATAAGAATGTTCTTACAGCAAATTTATAAATAAGTTTTGTAGTGTTTCTATAAATATTTTATAATTGCTTTAATTGCAACTTTACAAATATTTAACCTGCCAAAAGCACGTTTAAGGTGTATAACTGTCATTTAAGCATTATTAATAAAACATTAATAAATGTTTCTATTATCTGTACAATAAGTTTATACTATGTTGTTATAAACCTTCATAAAGATACTTTGTAAATCATTTTATAGATTTTCTGTATAATCACATCGGTAAATTCTTTTATACAGATATTTTATAATTACTTTAAAAACATAAACTAAATGGGTTTGAAAAAACCCTTGTTGGACTAAAAGATTTTATTTGAGATGAAAAGACAAGAGTGATGTCAATTATATATAAAAAATTTCACATTACTCGAAAAGAAGTGTTGTGTCTCAGGGCAAGCGGAGAACCATATAAAATCATGAAAATTGGAAGAAAATGAAACGTACCGGATATTATAGAAGGAAAATAAAACCAAACTGCAGCACATGTATTAACAAAGCAATATTAATAATAATAATTACAAGTTTATCAGCCCTGTTTTTGGGCTAATATAAAATCCCTTCACTTTCCCATGCCGCTGGACCGATACTTAATTGTGGTTTTCCTTTCTCAATAGTTTGTACAATTTTATACATTTTATAAATTAACTAAACGCCAAAACTAAAATACTATACGTAGCAATAGTTCTGTTTGTGTCAGTTACAAAGCAATATTGATATGTAAGTGCTGAATAAAATTCTGCGTAGCAAGTAACAAAGCCATGTAGTGTCTGTAACGCCAATTTTATAATAATATTGTCATTTAGCAGGTCCGTGAAGTTAGCACCAAAAATGTGAGCGCAAATTCTGAAATTTTGCTAATAATTAGCGCCCAATTTGCGCCTATTTGCGCCCTACAAATTTTTGTTCTATCTTTATTTAATTAAGAGATATTAACAATTAATTATTTTTAGTGCCAACTTCACATCACCACCAAAAGTACTGCGTATCATTGTTTTCTTTATACCAATAATTAGCGCCCAATTTGCGCTCATTTGCGCCCTAAAAAATTTTGTGGTATCTTATTTAATTCAGGAGATATTACGTAAAATATATTTTGGTGCCAAGTTCACACCAGCACCAAAAGTACTAAGGATCATTCGTTTCTTTGTACCAATAATTAGCTCCCAATTTGCGCTCATTTGCGCCTTACAATTTTTTATGTTATCTCATTTCATTTACGAGATATTAACTATAATATATTTTGGTGCCAAGTTCACGCCAGCACCAAAAGTACTACGTACCATACTTTTCTTTATACCAATATTTAGCGCCCTAAAAAATTTTGTTCTATCTCTCTTTATTTTCGAGATATGAACACTTAAATATTTTTAGTGCCAACTTTACATATCAGCACCATAAGTACTACATATTGAGCGCAAATTCTGAAATTTTGCTAATAATTAGCGCCCAATTTGCGCCTATTTGCGCCCTAAAATTTTTTGTTCTATCTGCATTTAATTAAGGGATATTAACAAATAATTATTTTTAGTGCCAACTTCACATCAGCACCAAAAGTACTACATATCATTCTTTTCTTTATACCAATAATTAGCGCCCAATTTGCGCTCATTTGCGCCCTAAAATTTTTTGTGGTATCTTATTTAATGCAGGAGATATTACGTAAAATATATTTTGGTGCCAAGTTCACACCAGCACCAAAAGTACTAAGGATCATTCGTTTTTTTGTACCAATAATTAGCGTCCAATTTGCGCTCATTTGCGCCCTAAAAAATTTTGTGGTATCTTATTTAATGCAGGAGATATTACGTAAAATATATTTTGGTGCCAAGTTCACGCCAGCACCAAAAGTACTACGTACCATACTTTTCTTTATACCAATATTTAGCGCCCTAAAAAATTTTGTTCTATCTCTCTTTATTTTCGAGATATGAACAATTAAATATTTTTAGTGCCAACTTTACATATCAGCACCATAAGTACTACATATTGAGCGCAAATTCTGAAATTTTGCTAATAATTAGCGCCCAATTTGCGCTCATTGGCGCCCTAAAAAAATTGTGGCATCTTATTTATTTTTGGAGATATTCACTATAATGTATTTTGGAGCCAACTTCACTCCAACTCCAAAAGTACTACGTATCATTCTCTTTTTATACCAATATTTAGCGCGCAATTTGCGCTCATTTGCGCCCTAATTATTTTTGCGGTATCTTATTTAATTTAGGAGATATTCAGTATAATATATTTTGGTGCCAAGTTCAGTCCAACACCAAAAGGTACTACGTATCATTCTTTTCTTTATAGCAATATTTAGCGCCCTATTTACACTCATTTGCGCCCTAAATTTTTTGGTGGTATCTTTATTATTTACTTAATTTAGAAGATATTAACTATTCGCGATTCAAGTTAAGCAACCTCTATCTGATGGCTAAATTTTGAACTAAAACTATTCCCAGAATTTATAATTAATTTCTTCCCCTTCACACAAATTTTCTAGAGTTTTAAGGTCATTTTAATAATTTAAAACATCCTTTAAGACAAGTTTAATGTTTTTAAATTCTTCAAAAATCGTAAAAATGCATTTGTTACAGATTGACAGATCGAACAGATAACTTATAGCTACTAGATAAATTACAGCTGACTCGTCCACCATTTTGGAGCTAATTAAATAATTCAATATCAGCGTTACAGTATTATTAATCATAGAAATTATCCATAATGACGGGTTGTTCTGCTCCAAATTGTGCAAATCATTTGAGAAATGGTTTTAATTTTTTCAGATACTTATGCAATACATATATTTTTTTCTAACCTAAAAAATCTTAACGAACCATATTTTTTCTTGTTTTATTATTTTAAATAAATATAATATGGCAAATATGGAAGTTATATTTAATTATGAAAAATAGTTATTACATAAACAGTCTATATACAAAGTAGCCATTTGCGCTCTCTTTCGTCAACGCAAAATGTCACTTTGCCGCTCTAGAGCGACAAAGTAGAAAAACGCTCGGTCCTCAAATTTCTAACTATACAATGTTGAGAAATGTTACTTGGCTACATTCTTAATGGAAACGTTTAGTCAGTAATTAATGACATTGTAGGTACCTACACATTACCCACTTAACAAGTCAATCTGACATATAACTGCTCTGTCGGTATGTTACATAACCAAACAAAATGCGGCACTGCTGTGTAAAATAAAGCATTCATTTACAAAAACGAAAGTATAAAATGCTTAGATTAGATTAAAGCAATAGCTCAAGAAGAATGGAAAATACCGATAAGTAAAAATAAATAAAAAATAAATTTTTGTTATGTTGGAGGACCCCATTGTGGCGACTGTAGAAAAAATATTGTGTGTGTTTCGAGCGCAAATGGACATTGTCGATTTAGAGAATGCCTCGCTCCTGCGTCGCGCGGCATCAACCTCTCAATCGACAATGTCCCATTTTGCGCTCTTAATACACAAATAGCTATATTATTATTAACTACGGTTGGGTACAATTTGCACCCTAAAGATAATGTCATTTCAATCTGTATTTATTTAAATATTAACGATCAAACGTAGGAGTATAAATTACATCAATATATTGCAACAATGTCATTTATTATGGATTGTTATGAGTGTACCTAAAGATAATTTCATTTCAAGGTGTATTTATTGAAATAATAACGTTCAAACGTAGGAGTATGAATTATATCAGAATATATTATGAAGGTGAAGTTAGCAGACGATTCGTAGCAGACGATTCGAGATTTGAGCGAGTGTGTGGCAGCCTTACGGTTTGCTAAACCTAGGCCAACTCTATAGGCGCCAATCAACGCTACTTGAAAATACGGACATATTTTCATAAAAAAAAACACTACCACTACACCGTACATCCTAAAGATATCCCTTTTAAATAATATAATTAAAATAGAATTTATAAATAGGAATAGAAAAACATTGAAATTTTTAAAATTAAATGTATATTTACAATTAAAGAAATATTATTTTCAAAAAAAATTCATTCTATCTCCTACGGGTGGTAGGAAGTATACGGTTACTGCATTTCAATAAATAATATGTAGAGATACTTTATGTAAAATTTCATCCTCTGACTATTGTTTATAACAATGAAAATAATAACTACTTCATTAATTTGGTCGTCTTCTTCATATCTATTTTTCAATTTTTCTAAATGTAAAATTATGTCGTATGCCATGAAGCACAGTCGGGTTATTGTCCCTTACTGGATGGAGGGTGAGCGTCTAGAAAGAGTGAATAATCATAGGGATTTGGGAGTTGTATTTGATCCGAAATTACAGTTTGATTTGCATTATAATTATACTGTAAATGCTTCTTATAAAAGCTTGGGTTTTATAATACGCAACTCGAAATTTTTCAAAAATCAAGCAACACTTAAATCCCTGTATTACTCGCTTGTTCGATCTCGACTTGAGTACTGTCTTATTGTTTGGAATCCAATATACGACTTGCACAGTAATAACATCGAATTTTTACCTTCCATCACCTTTAGGTAAGGAAGGTATTGTCTTTGGTCAAAAAATTCGGTGGTGAGTTTTTAATGAATAAGCACGTTTTAAGGTCCCCACAATACGATTTTACTATTTTTACGATGATGTGTGTGTGTGTGTGTGTGTGTGTGTGTGTGTGTGTGTGTGTGTGTGTGTGTGGGTGTGAGTGTGAGTGTGAGTGTGAGTGTGAGTGTGTGAGTGTGAGTGTGAGTGTGTGAGTGTGAGTGTGAGTGTGTGTGTGAGTGTGTGAGTGTGAGTGTGAGTGTGAGTGTGAGTGTGAGTGTCAGTGTGAGTGTGAGTGTGAGTGTGAGTGTGAGTGTGTGTGTGTGTGCGTGTGCGTGTGCGCGTGTGCGTGCGAGCGTGCGAGCGTACGAGCGTGCGTGCGTGCGTGCGTGCGTGCGTGTGTGTGTGTGTGTGTGTGTGTGTGTGGGTGTGTGGGTGTGTGGGTGTGTGGGTGTGCGCGTGCGCGTGCGCGTGTGCGTGCGAGTGTGCGAGCGTGCGTGCGTGCGTGCGTGCGTGCGTGCGTGCGTGCGTGCGTGTGTGTGTGTGTGTGTGTGACAAAATTTTCGTCTACGATAACTTTAATGCTACAATTCCAAAAATTATAATTCTTTCGTATTCCTCTTCGTTGCGTCCATATGAAGAGCTGATTAGATTTTGGTTATAATTGGTCAACCGAAAGTGCTCTCATTTGAAGATTTTAACAGTTTTTCTTGAAAAAATGATATTAAATATAATTTTTTCACATTTAATGTTATTATAAATATTAAAGAACATTGTATTCTCTATTCGATTTGACTGCATTTTATACTTCATATTAAATGGATAGAGTTATAAAATTATAAAGAAATTAAATTTCATAAATTAGCCAGCTATGCTAGAAACAGATACTATATTAAGAAAGTTATGATTGAAAGATGTCAGTGTCAAGTGCAATTGACATATTCGTAGTATATTTGTGTTAGGATCATTTTGCTCGAAATTATCTGTATGGAATTAGTATAAAATACATACAACTGTCGAAAGGTAATGTACATACAAGAAATTTATAATCTTTTGCAAGGAACTTTCTGTATGGATTTTATAGAAAATACATACGCATTTACGAAAATTCTACCGGTAGAAACCGTACCTACCGACTGTGTTCGAAAGCATGAGTGGTAAAAAGTTACCGTGTTCGAAAATTGTTGAATATCTACCAGATCCATCTACCGGATTCATGAGGAATCTAATCTCAAAAAAAAGTAGTGATGCAAAGCGAAGCGCGCGCGTTAAAAGTGGAAATGTGTTCAAAGTAGGGCTCTGCTCAGATTGTTAACTATGTCAAATTTCTAACCTGTTTTAAATTTTCAAATTTTTTCATAGGTTATGGATCTACCCTGTTTACCAGTTGCGTTATTAAAATATCGATTCCGGTAGCTATAACCTGATAAAAAGCTGTTTACTGGTAACAGTTCGCCGGTAGAATTTTCGTAAATACGTCATATAACTGACGGAAGGTAATGTGCTGGCCACATCAGATTTTTTTTATATGAAAATATGTCCGTATTTTCAAGTAGCATTGATTGGCGCCTATAGAATTGGCCTAGGTTTAGCAAACCGTAAGGCTGCCACACACTCGCTCAAATCTCGAATCGTCTGCTAACTTCACCTTCATAATATATTCCGATATAATTCATACTCCTACGTTTGAACGTTATTATTTCAATAAATACACCTTGAAATGAAATTATCTTTAGGGTGCCAATTGTACCCTACTCTAGTTAATAACAATATATAAATTTCATAATTTGCACCCTCATAAGAATCCATAATAAATAACATTGTTGTAATATATTGATGTAATTTATACTCCTACGTTTGAACGTTAATATTTAAATAAATACAGATTGAAATGACATTATCTTTAGGGTGCAAATTGTACCCAACCGTAGTTAATAATAATAAATAAATTTCGTAATTTGCACTCTCATAACAATCCATAATAAATGACATTGTTGCAATATATTCTGATGTAATTCATACTCCTACGTTTGAACGTTATTATTTCAATAAATACACTTTGAAATGACATTATCTTTAGGGTGCAAATTGTACCCAACCGTAGATAATAATAGTAAATAAATTTCGTAATTTGCACCCTCATAACAATCCATAATAAATGACATTGTTACAATATATTCTGATGTAATTCATACTCCTACGTTTGAACTTGAACGTTATTATATCAATAAATACACTTTGAAATGACATTATCTTTAGGATGCAAATTGTACCCTACCCTAGTTAATAATAATAAATAAATTTCTTAGTTTGCACTCTCATAACAATCCATAATTAATGACTTTGATGCTCTGTAATTACGTTCGTGGGAAGTTATCGGAAAGATAATGTAATTGTATATAAATTTAAAAATAATATAAGATAGAGAAATAATTTTTAGGGTGCAAATTTTGTTGTACTGGGTGCTAATTATTCCATTTAAAAAATTATCAAATTTGAACACTTTTTGTGCTGGCAATTAAAAAAAATGTGTTAATAACTTTTTTATTTAAAAAGATAACAAATTTTTTTTGATATTGCAAATGGGTACAAATTGGGTGCAAATTATTGGTAAATAAATTTTTTTATTAAGTTTATGTAATAACTATTTTTCATAATTAAATATAACTTCCATATTTGCCATATTAAATTTATTTAAAATAATAAAACAAGAAAAAATATGGTTCGTTAAGATTTTTGAGGTTAGAAAAAAATATATGTATTGCATAAGTATCTGAAAAAATTAAAACCATTTCTCAAATGATTTGCACAATTTGGAGCAGAACAACCCGTCATTATGGATAATTTCTATGATTAATAATACTGTAACGCTGATATTGAATTATTTAATTGGCTCCAAAATGGTGGACGAGTCAGCTGTAATTTATCTAGTAGCTATAAGGTATCTGTTTGATCTGTCAATCTGTAACAAATGCATTTTTACGATTTTTGAAGAATTTAAAAACATTAAACTTGTCTTAAAGGATGTTTTAAATTATTAAAATGACCTTAAAACTCTAGAAAATTTGTGTGAAGGGGAAGAAATTATAAATTCTGGGAATAGTTTTAGTTCAAAATTTAGCCATCAGATAGAGGTTGCTTAACTTGAATCGCGAATAGTTAATATCTTCTAAATTAAGTAAATAATAAAGATACCACCAAAAAATTTAGGGCGCAAATGAGTGTAAATTGGGCGCTAAATATTGCTATAAAGAAAAGAATGATACGTAGTACCTTTTGGTGTTGGACTGAACTTGGCACCAAAATATATTATACTGAATATCTCATAAATTAAATAAGATACCGCAAAAATAATTAGGGCGCAAATGAGCGCAAATTGCGCGCTAAATATTGGTATAAAAAGAGAATGATACGTAGTACTTTTGGAGTTGGAGTGAAGTTGGCTCCAAAATACATTATAGTGAATATCTCCAAAAATAAATAAGATGCCACAATTTTTTTAGGGCGCCAATGAGCGCAAATTGGGCGCTAAACATTGGTATAAAGAAAACAATGATACATAGTACTTTTGATGTTCGTGTGAACTTGGCACCAAAAAATACTATACTTAATATCTCCTGACTTAAATAAGATACCACAAAAATTTTTAGGGCGCAAATGAGCGCAAATTGGGCGCTAATTATTGGTATAAAGAAAAGAATGATATGTAGTACTTTTGGTAGATGAAAGCCCATAATTTGAAATTGATAGCACGTAATAGTCTAAAATATTTGCTGCTATTTCCAGACAGGAATTTTTTTTGTATTACTCAGGGTAAATATACGTGAAGCCAAATTTACACAGACAAATTTTTAAATATTTTGTTTTAATTCAAAA
Organism: Harpalus rubripes; assembly: GCA_963082715.1. Classification (NCBI taxonomy): domain Eukaryota; kingdom Metazoa; phylum Arthropoda; class Insecta; order Coleoptera; family Carabidae; genus Harpalus; species Harpalus rubripes. The sequence continues at coordinate 50,155,324 of OY720450.1, read as the reverse complement.
TCCTATAATATATAAGTAGTTGAACTCAATAGTCCATGAGAATTCCATAAGGATGAGATTTTTTGAAATTCCCAATGAAACTTGGGTATCGGTAACTTCATGCGTCTTACGCAGTGTCAGTCTCACTTAACGCGTATCTATACAAACAACAATCATAAGAATAATGACAATTTTTATTATTATATTATATTAGCTACATTTAAGAAATGCTAGAGGTTCAGACATTACGGTATTACGGTGGACATCTTGTTACTGGTACTGATACTTTTACATAAAAACGCTCGAAATATTGTACCAAATTTGTCAAAAATGTTTACAATATCAAGATTTTTATTAACTAATTATTGCATATGAAGTAAAATTATTTTTAATCTGAGAATTTGTATGCAAAACATAAACAGATAATAATCTACAAGTGTCTGTATCCTCCAATTAATCGTAAAGTAAGATATAATTAGTTACTCATCTTATTCTAAATTTTAAATTTTTGTTATATAATAACTTTGGCATTGGAATATGGAATTAATTTCAGGTATAAATACAAGATCATTTGAATGAGCACCATAGTGGAAATATTATTTCGTAGTGTAAACATTAACATGGTATCATTTTATTTATATACGGTGGTAAGTACCTACTAGCGAATTAGTTCCACATATACATTGTAATGGCAATGATATTTGTAATAAAAGTTGTATTCTATAACTATAATGGTAGCTTGAACTTCAGCAATAAGTACATTGATGTCCAAACCAGACCAGAATATTTTTCATTGATCAATTATTATAACAAGAATAAATAAATTTAAAATTTACTTATGTATCTTCCATTCTTATAATGGAATATAATGATTATAAACTTAATAAGAAAAATGAAACACAAGTAGTTTTATAATTTATCTTGTAAATATATCAAACCTGTGTTAGTACAGTGTTGTTCTCCAGAGCACTGTCTTTTTATAAAAACTGTTGTACTTTCAAATTCTTCTTGATTGATGCGGGGTATTTCATTTTAAATACCGGCAATAGTTCAAAGATGAATTCCAGAACTTATGTAGAGTCGAAAAGTCCATATATGTACTAAACGTAACCTTTAACGAGTTTGTTTATTTCATAATTTATCTGCCTAGAATTAGTTCAACGGATTTCTGAAATACTGACCTAGTTGTCATGTTTGCGTATTTTGTTTGGTAACATTTCATCATCGTTTGTTAACAAATTATTGTTAGTAACTTTTCTGTTTTATTACTGTGATTCTGATGTTATTAGCTGCAGAAATCCTCATTTGAAGACACTCACATTTTCAGCATAGATTTAGCATTAATATATGGTAGCTGGTGTTCTTAATGATCGTCTGATTGGACCATTTGAACTGTTACACCGTTTTAAAGGTGCGAATTACGAATATTTTCTAGAAAACCTTTACCCTTATTATTGGACGATGTGGTATCAACAAGATGGGACACAAGCACATCAATGGCTTCGAGTTAGAGCTTGGCTTAACGCACATTGCAATAGGAGGGCGTACCCGTAGTAAGGCCACGGCGTTCGCCCGACCTCACTCTATTAAATTTTTGTTTTTGGGGTCACATGAAACTGATTGTTTATGCAACTGAAATGCACATCGTAGAAGAATTACGTCAAAGAATACAGCAGGCTACCAATATTATTAGGAATAAGTCAGCCAGCAACCATATTAAGAAAGTAGGGACCTCTTATGCAACGTACGGCTTTGTGTATCGAACACAAAAGAGATAATTTTGAACATTTTTTGTAAATAAAATAATAGAAATGCTTTAAAAAAGATTTATTTTATAAAATTCTTTGAATTAAAATATTAGCCTCATAAATGAATAAATCAACAATAACTCGTTAACAGTTACGCTTAGAATATATGTTTACATGGATTTTTCGACTCTATAAATAAGTTCTGGAATTCACCTTTGAAATATTGCCGGTACGTTTTGGGACAGACTGTATATGTCAAAACTACTACTTGCACTAAAATGTCAATACATCTTTAAATAGACCTAATACAAAGTTCATCAGTGTGAAACAACCTGCTGATTATTTTACTTAAATACTGAAATATAAAGCTTTTAAATTACACTTGAACAATATACTGGAGTTTATTTACAATAATTTTAAAGTCTCTTAGGCCCGGTTGTACAAATGCTGGTTCATCCTGCGCTCAACTGAACTTGGGCTTTGTTGAACTCGAGTTCAAATATTCCATCTGTTGTACAAAGTGAAATGAAAGTGAGTTCAGCTGAACTTCAGTTGAGCTCAGTAACCTATATAAATAATTTAATTTGGTAACGGTTTTATATGACAAATGTCAAATATCATATTTTGTGTTAACTGTCAACAGGTAGTGAACATTTTTCGGGGCAGCTTATGCTTATTATTTGAAAGTTAGTAAAGGTAATGTTTAATTAAGGTGAAATTTTAGCAAAATGCGATCAGCGAATTTCTCGAATTAAGAAGGGTACAAACTCGTTTTATTAGCAAAAAAATATGTATCTGTATTAGAATGCAAGCAGTCCGATACAAACAAATAAAATAGAATGCTGGATGCAAACAGAAAAAGAATAATTTACAAATAATGAAATATTTAGAAGCTATCAAGTTTTGAAAAAAAAAATACGAAAATTTTAAAAAAAGAACAAAAAAGTATGCAAACGAAAAAATTTACACAAAAGGAACTGGTGGAGGTCCTCCAATAGAAATACAAGTAACGACAATTGACTGATATAAAAGAAATATTAGGCTCTCGTTTGGAAAGCGCGGCATCAGAGTTTGATGACGACGCACTAAGTTTGCATAAAAATTCCACCGGTAACGAAATAAACTTAGCAAAAATTAAGAATAACAGTAATACAATAGCAGGGCCGCATTTAAGTACAGTCGCAGAATCTAAAACAATTCACATTGAAGATAAGTGGAATATACCAGCAACGATATCTACCACGGAAATGACAGAAATCGACTTGGGGGGACTTGACAATGAATTAATGTTAGAAACAGCGACTACATTAACTGACCGAGAACAACATAAAATTTGTAATAAAAGTGATCAGTGGCAACAATTACGGAGCAAAAAATCTAAATCATTAGGTATCATTAGGCATTTTAATAAAATTTTCATGTAATCTAGCAATGGCTCTAGAAACGTTATGTATTATTCTGCTGGTAGTAGATTTTATCAATAACATCGAAGTTTCCTGTTACTTGTATAAAAGAACCAGTTGCGAAGAAACGCAGTCTCACAAGCACCATATCTTCCGGGGATACCGCGTTGTTCCTTGAATAAATTAGCAACTAAAGATTATAGCTATTTTTCGAATTTAAGCCTGTTTTACTCATTTGCTTACCTCTGGGTTGGTGAACATATTTCATCTCTAATTTGGTCTATAACATATATAACAGCAGCTTTAGACAACCGAAATCTGGCAATAAAATCCAAATCATTCCATTTTCTAAAATTATTTTCTCGTTTCTTGTAATGTTTTGCTGCTCTTCGCGGTTCTAACACATTAATTAAATCTAACATATCCTCATCGTCAGTTAAAATACCGACTAATTCATTCATTTTCAAAAATCGTTAATGTATTTGTCAGAAAAAATTGACAGATGATGTTATTTTGTTACTTAAGCCGCAGTTGAGCCCAGTGGCGGATTTAGAAAATTATAATAGGGGGGGCACTAAATTCGGAATTTTTTTTTTAAATATATAGGGTGAGCCCCCCCTCCCCACCTCGTTAACTTTTGTATTGTATTGTAAAAAATTGTTCATATAAAAGTTTTATTATATCTATTTAATATACTATTTGATGGCAGATGTAAATATTTTTTATAAAGTCAAAACTTTTATTTTTTAAATAGCAACCTATAATTATTTTACTTAAATACAAACCCACATTTTTTGTCTTTTTAATGATCTATTTGGGGTCCTGCACCATAACAAAAAATAATAAAATGTACACTTGATATTTAAAGTATTACTCAATAAATAGGGATTAAAATAAAGAAAACAGTTTTTTCAATAATTACTTTACGAGATATTTGAGGTTTGTTGTCAATGACACTGTGACGTGCCATTAGTGCTACCTTTCTCTCACTGCCTACTATACAACTTGTGCGAGAGAAAGATATAGCAATAGGTGTCGCCGTGACGTCACGTTGACTTTAAATATCAAATTCAGTTAAACCAAAAACAATTCAGAATTCAAAATTAAAAGAACTTTTATTTAAAATAATAAAAAAAATCAGAGTGCAGGACCCCAAACAATTAAATGAGTTTGAGAAATAATGTTTATTTAAATATTCTAAGTAGCCATGTGAAAATAAATAAAATGCAACAATGTTATACAAAGCAAGTTAAAACATCAAATTAGGTAATAAGAACAACTTAAGGCAAAAAATGGCGGTTTATATTTTAGTCGAATAATTATTATTTGCTATTTAAAAAATAAAAGTTGATAGTCGTATCTTTTAAATGTGACTTTATAAAAAATTTCTACATCTGCCATCAAATAGTATAATTAAAATAATAAAACTTTTATATGAATTATTTGTTCTATTACTTATAATAAAAAAAGTTAGGGGGGCATCTCCAAAATAATAAACAATTTGAAAAATAAATAGAAAATCTGTATTTTTATTAGTATGTTTATTCTTTTATTTATTTATATGTGTAATACGTGAATGATAGTATGTAATAATTAATTTTTTTAAAATAACAGGGGGGGCACGTGCCCGAATGCCCCCCCTCTAAATCCGCCACTGGTTGACCCATAAAATGCGGCGGCTCAGCTGAACGGCACTTTGAGCCAAGCTTATCATTTGAACCTTATTTGTACAACGCAATCTGTCATCAAATTTCAAGCTCAAGGTTGAACTTACACTGAACCTATATTGTACAACTGGGCCTTAAAATGATAAATTAATCCTATTTTTTGAATTAGTTTTCAAAATGAGTTTTGTTTTTAATTTCAAACGTTCGTGTAAGTGCGGTTTCACACACACTGATATTGTCGGTACCGGGGTCGGGTAGACTTTTCACACAGGCCGATAAACTAACAGTATGTCGCCACCGGAATGGTTATATCGCCCCGTGGCGTCGCGTTCTATTGTTACTTAAAAGCACATCATGCGTTGACGTGACTTTCAATATTATTAATATTTTATATGAAAACTGCATTCTGCATCAACATGCCAAATTTAAATTCTTGATTATTAATATAATCTGAGAACTAATACTTTTACTTTTGCAATTATTGTTAAAAAAATATAAATTTATCGAGTAAATGGTTAGAACACATTAAATTTTGATTTTCTCATACATATCTATATTTTTACATTATTTAATTTTAAAATATATTATTATTATTATTATTATTATTATTTATTTAATTTGCTTCCGGGAAGTTCCCATACAAATAATTGACAGCCCAATCATAAAACAAAGATATATTAAATAATTATAACAATTCATTATTTTATATATCATAAACATAAATATCACATTTATTTTAATATAATATATAATTTAAATAAATCCAACAAAAGAAAGAATGTAGCGAAGTGACCAAGGAAAAATCTATTCAAATAAACAAAAGCTACGCGTTTTAAATGCATTTAAAGTATAATAAAAAATGTTATCTATTTTGTGCGAATCTAGAGATTTTATAAAATTTAAAAAACATAAGTAGTCGGTTTGACTGTGATTTGTAAAATACTTGCTTAAAAACGCTCTTCTTATATTACTATATATAGGGCATTCCATAAAGAAATGAAATAAGTCTTCTTGTTTGTTATTGTTGCATAATAGGCAAATTTGAGTAGAGTTTAATTCGTATTTCAAGTCTTTATAAAATATTTTTAGTCCCATATCACTGGCAAGTCTAATTTGACATATTATTTGTAATTTAATTACAGGCAGTTTTAATCTTAAGTAGCTCTCTATTTCAGAATTATCTTTTATTAGTTTATAGTGGAAACTATAGGAGGAGAGTGAGAGTCTGTGGATGTCTTTCTGTTTTAGATCTAATGCAAGGGTGTTTGTAATTTCATCTATTTTCTGTTTATTTATTTTTTGTTCATGCCAGATGGAGTGTAAGTGAAAATCTTCGAAAAAGTTTTTTAATTGTGTATACCAATTGAATTCAAGCTTGTTGTTTTCATAATTATCTAGAGACATTAATCTGTTGTATATTATTTTTGGTAGCCTATCATCAGGCATCTTTAGAATGGTTGCCCACCAGTTTAAGGCTCTTTTAAGAACCATTGTCCATAAGTGTACTGCTCCTGTTTCCAGTCTTACTTGATAATGAGGGGTATTTTTGGGTAAACGTAGAATGTTTTTTAGTAGATAGCATTGTACTTTTTCTACAGTTTTAAAATGACGCAGACCCCAAATTTCACAGGAATATAGGAAAGTTGCATGAGCCATAGATTCTATTAGTTTTAACTTTTCATCCCACCCTTCAGATTTACCTTTGCATAAGATGGATTTAACTTTTTGAAAAGCTATAACTGTTCTCTTAAAATTAGCATTAGCAGCAACGTTGAATTTCCCTGAAGAGGAAAACATTGTTCCTAAATAGTTGTAGTTTGATACCAATTCAATGTAATTATTTTTATACATAAACGGTTTTGAGATGTTTTTTGGCCGACCCTTGTAAAAATGGACAATTTTTGTTTTGTTGACATTTACATCTAATTTATTTATATCACAGTACAGGCTTAAAATATTTAATTTCTTTTGCACATCAACCGCCGAGTTGCATAAAATCACTAGGTCGTCTGCATATGCTAAAATAGAAACAGAATTGTGACCGTCAATATTTATGCCCTGGGCTTCATGTTTTTCAAAATGGTTCCATATATCGTTAATAAAATACGCAAAGAGTAAGGGCGACAAAATTTCCCCTTGAAGAACCCCCCTTGAAACAGCAATGGGGTTGGAAAGATCACCATTAACTTTTAGTTGAATTGTCGCGTTATTGTAAATGCTTTGGAGAATTCTAATTAATTTGCAAGATATTCCGATTTCGTATAATTTGTACCAAAGGATGTTATGGCTTATACTGTCGAAAGCTTTACTGAAGTCTACGAATATTGCAAACATATTTGTACGCTTTAAGCGTAAACGGAGATGAATAATTGAGCTTAATATAAATATATTATCTCTACATCCTCTCGATTTGCGGAAACCGTATTGACATTCATTTATAATAAAATTTTCCTCACTCCATTCCTGGATCCTACTGTACAAAATACTTGTAAATAATTTGCATATTGATACTAAGACAGCAATACCCCTGTAATTTGAGGGGTCAGATATATCTCCTTTTTTATATAGCAAGGAGGTATAAACATTGCACCATGAGTGAGGAATTTTTTCTGTATTAAATATTGTATTAAATAAATTCAACAAGTAACTTTGCCATGCAGGCGTTAAGTTTTTATAAAATTCGTTAGCTAATGAGTCGAGACCTGGAGATTTATTTTGCTTCGAATTTTGAATACTAATCTGTAATTCATTTAAAGTAATTTCATTGTCGAGATGAGGGTGTAAGCAGTCTAAAAATATTATATTTGAGCGAGTACAATTTGCAAAAAAAGTCAGATAAAATTGTTCCCAATCTGTGATTTCGATATCGTTCTGTCGAAAATGAGAAGTTTTAAGTAATCTAACAGTGGCCCAAAATTCCTGAGGATTTTTAATATTGGACAAATCAACTTTTATCCGTTTAAAATGTGATAATTTATTTTTTTTAATTTGATCTAAATAGGTTTTTTTATCTGATATATAATTGCTTAAATTAGTATCTGAAAAGTGATTTTTCATTTTTCGCAGACTTTGATTACATTTACGTTTTAAATCTACACAATGTTTATCATACCATGGCTTATGTTCCCGTATGTAACCTATATCCTTTTGTGGAGAGATGTTAACTTTCATCATACCTGCGCTACAAGCTGCATTTTTAATTGCAGCTTCTAGATTTACTGCAAGGTCATTAGGATTATTGTTATGAAAATATAAGTTGTTGGATTCAGTTAAGTATTTTTGATAAGTTAGGGCTAAACTCGGATCAAATTTAAATTGTAAATTATATTTTACATTAGAGTCACTAATTTTTTTGGGTTTGGTTACAGAAGCGAGTACATCATTAAACTGAATCGTGCAAATACTGTGATTAGAATTTGTTAAAGTTTGATCCAATTTAAAAGATAAAATTTTATCTAGGGCAGATATATTTATCCAAGCTTGATCAATTGTACTTTTTCCGTTTTTAGATATGAAAGAAAAGTTACCTGGTACATCCCGATAAGTCCTACCGTTTAATGTATAGAAGCCTAAATTTTCCATCGCGTCCACCAGTTTAATGCCTCTAGAGTTTGTAGCTGAATGTAAAGAATTTCTAACTCCATGTACATATGGTGATATAAACATTTCATCTTGAGCTTGATTTAATTGGCCTATATGACAATTTAGGTCTCCTATGAAAACAATGTCGTGAAAACTATATGTGTCGGTAATTTCTGAAAGCATATCACTAATTAAGTCTATACAAGAATCATGCAAACTGGGCTTTAAATATGTGAAAAAAATAATATAACTAGAATTGTTAGTTTTAAGTTCTATTATTATCCATAAATTGGATGTATGTATTATGCTAGTACTTTGCATGAAAGTTTTTTTAAGGAATACAGAAAGACCTCCACTGGAACGACCCATACTCTTCTCCTTTACAGCTGAGCTACAACATAATATTTCATAGTCACATAAAAAGTTAGGTAAGGCATTTATATCATTTTGCAACCAGGTTTCACACAAGAAAATAATGGTTCCATATTTCAATTTATCTATAGTTTCTTGTTCTAAATTGTACAAATTACTAATTCCATTTATGTTCCAAAAAACAACATTAAACCATGATTCATCTGTGTGAGACTTGGGGATACTTATATTATTTTCTGATGAAACGGTGCCAGATGAATTGAGCGGAGGATAAAATTCAGTATTACTTGTAGAAGGGGAATCTAGCCTAAAAAAGACGGATTGATAGGCTGGCTGGTTAAAGATGAAGCGCCTGGAGTGTCGGCCCCCTCCTTATCAATGTTGCCCGCCTGAGATGCCGGAGTACTCGGAGTAGCATGTTTCATGAGTTTTGAGTGCTGCTTGGCGGTGGAAGGAGAATCGTCAGATGATAAACGGTCCTTTCTTTTATCGGATCTTCCATTAATAATGTGTGCTTCGTTATTTTTGGTTTTTTCTTCTATTTCTTTTAATTTGTTTTCTCTAGCTGTTTTTATTATTTCTTTGCGTTTGATGTACTCTTCTTTACATAGATCTGGGTTTATGAAAATATTTGTCCCAGTTAAGCTTTTACGTTTATCAAAGATTATTTTTTTAACTTTTACGTTTGTAAAGGATACTCGTACTGGCCGTGTATTGGTTGTTCTTTTGCCAAGACGATAAACTTCTTCAATGTCATGTTCGGTGATGTTTACTTTCAAATATTTATTAACTGTTGTAATTATTTGGTTTTCCAAATCCACTGAGTCTTTCTCGATTTCTTTTATGCCGGTAAAAATGAGGTTTCGTTTTCTAATAGAATTTTGTAGTTGTTGGATTGTTTTTTGTTGAAAATTGATTGTGGTTTCTAGATTAGTAATTTTTGCGTCATTGTATTTTAACTGCTGCATAATGACAGATATTTCTTGTTTTGTAGACATATCTGTTTTTATTTGTTCTACAACTGGTACAATTGATAACAGTTTGTTTAGTTTATCCTCAATATTCATATCTTTTTCTGCCATATTGAGGTTATGGTATTTGATATTATTCAGTTTTTGCACAAATTCACCAAAAGACTTGTACACTACACGCTGAAAGTATGCACTACACTTTATCTTTCCTTTCTACACAATATTTAGTATAAAAATGAAGTAGATATAAACAATTTATAGTTAAAAATATTGTTATTAACAAAAACGCGGTTTTACACTTTCAATGCAGGGTTGCCAATCTAATTTTAAAATATAAAAATCAGTACAATTACGTAGAAATATATAATGCAAAATTGAAAGTGTTTTATAATTTTTGATTTTTTTAAAGCAAATTATTGAATTTAAAAGTCAACTGTCCATAATTATGCATCCCATAGTAGTAAGTACATTGTCACTCAAAATCAAAAGCCAACACAACGATAACATGTGTACTAAAGCATCTAGTCGCTATACCGGTAACAAATTATCCTGAGAGCGGAGCGATGCCGGAGGTGGTACATGTATGGTCCAAGTGCCTGCAAAATTAATTAGTTTTTAAAATAAGTTTAAAAAAACAAGTATGAGGACTCAAGTTTTGTGCGTTAGGTATTGTTTTTGTCAGGATTAAAAAAGAAATTTTAAAAATTCCAGTTACACGCATTTGGCTTCGTTCGGCGCATAGGGTACTTTGTTACCGGTAACGACTAGACGTTAGTGTCGTAAACGGTGTGTGGTCTGTGTGATTCACCGTATATAGTTTACATTGCGTACTAGAACAAAACGATAAATTACCGCCCGATATCAAAAGAACCATCCGACAGGCACACGATGTCAATGGAAGACCACCGATTTTTCTATCGGATCGGTGACAGTGTGAAGTTGTTCTACTTAAAACAATATATTTTTGATGCAATCCGTTACCGATACTGACACCGACAATATTGGTGTGTGTGAAACCGCGCTAAGGCTAAAAAATTATTTTAAATTTTTTGTTTATGATTAATAGAAAAATTACATAAAATTTTATCTCTAAGAAATGTAAAGGGTACATGGATTAAAATTTTAGTTGGACGAATTTGGTGCTCAGCCTACTTGGTCTATTACGAAATCCGCTCTTTTAGACTGCAGCAAAGCTGTACTCGTATAAAAAAATTCATTTTTAGAAAAATCTAAAATTCAAATATTTTTTATTAGTAAATTGGAATTTCGAAACCAAATTATTCCCATAAACAAAGAAATTTCAATATTCTAATACTCGTATCTATTAATAGTAATATAAAAAAAATATCATTACATTTCTATGAAATATGTATAATAACCTCGGTATAAGAAGCTAGGGTAGCGCCACTCGCTGTTCCCTATAGGGCGCGAGCAGACACGTGACTCGAGCGACCTTGAAGGGTCTGGTATCAGCTGATTTGTGTGCGCTTGTCATTTTGACAAGAACAATGTCACTTTGACAAGACAAATGTTTTGATTTATTTAAATTTTGAACTTTTGAGAAGTTATTATTTTTAATTTCATGTGTTTTACTGCCTGAAAATTGTATTACTAACATTTTAGCACTTCACAATCAAAATAAGTCAAAACATTGGTCTTGTCAAAATGACATTGTTGTTGTCAAAATGACATGCGCACACAAATCAGCTGATTCCATGCACGTCAAGGACCCTTGAGTCACGTGTCTGCTCGCGCCCTATACTACAAACGCGGTCAGACGGAATACACTTAGATTTTATATTTATTCACAGATATTTATACCTATATATGTTACTCAGATAATGATACATAAAAAATGCTTATTCTACTTTGTTCTTACCTTAAATTTGAGGCAATTCAATCACAACACAATTAAATAATAAAAAAAACAAGTATTTTCAATAATTAAAATTAAATAATGACGTTGAACTTATCAAACAACTATCTTATAAACCAAACACAAGAATACAATTGCACTAAGTGTACTATGTTTGACCGCGAAATATAACTATTAGCGTTACCTTAGCTTCTTATACCGTGATTATAACTAAATAGGTAAGGTGATGTAAATTTCAATTAAATATTGATATTATAAATAATACCTACGAGCACAAATTCATTATTTGAGCCGGTTAACATTTTCAACAAACAAATTATAAAACCTACACAAATGGTGAGAAATTTCCATAAATTTCTTTCGAGTACTTTAAAATAAAGATTTTAAAGTTAGAAAACTGGAATTTGTTATTCAAGTATTCCGCCATTTATTATTGGGTTTGGTACATCGCCTTTATTAGTCCCATATGTCTTGCAAGGTAGATTTTATTACTTATAAGCACTGAATTTGTACACTGTTTATTGTGCCAGAAGAAATAGCTAAACCTGGACTAGAAGATGACCCTTAAAACACGGTTGAATTATTATCACTAGTCTGTATTTAAAGTAGATTTTATAATTTAATAAAAATATGAACCGGCGTAACTAATATGAGTTTGGCTTCGTACATTCAAATTTAGATTTATCTATAAATAATATTAGAATTTTACTTGCAGTTCCATACATTAAACAAAATAAATACATAAAATAGTAATAATGTGTGTAATTTATAAATGTTATTTTTTACAGGTCTTGTTTACATGGACTACAAAAAGCTTGACAGAATCCGTAGAAAATAAAAATGTTTTGTATCACATGTACAACTATTTAGAAAATAATAATGAAGTGAATAATAAATATCAATTACCTGAAAATTCATATACTGCCAGTAAAAATAGTTATCCATATTACAATACACCACATTCAGTACCATACCAACAACAATATTACCCTACAAATTACTACTACACTAAACAACCAGAATATTTGCCTCCCCAGACCTCAAGTTTTATGTTCGTACCTATGTCGCAGTATATTCCGGGATCTAATAATTTTTATCAAACACTTTTCACCGTTCCACATGAAAATGGAATAAACCAACATGGATTTATGACTAACATGGTGTACAATACTCATCAAGGAGTCAACTCTTTTGCTGGTTATCTTCCATATATTGGAGATGGATATTTTACTCCAAAATATACAATGCAAGATGATTATAACAGATATTGGCAAGTGCCATTATCTTCAAGATACATTCTTGGACAACATCAATGGAATAATTATAAATATGATAATCTTTCCCCTTTGAGAGGAATCACTTATGGATATAATATGGAAAATGAAATATCATCGGGGAATCATATTTATGAGGAGAAAAATCAGAATTATGCTAATTAGGAAAGGTTCCTAGTGAATAAATACATTTTTTGATAGCATTTCAAATTAGTTAAAATGCATTCCGTTTTATTATTGATATTATTAAGAGAATATTTGTATTTTGTGTATAAGTAATTAATAAATAGATTTATGTGACCAGTATAAATATATTTGTTTTGGGAATTACTTGTTAACCATAATGGAAACATTTAATTTTTTTTATTATAATACACTAAAATGTCTTTTGTAATAATCCGGATTCCTACGGCGTGGGGCACATTTACCGACAACGAGTTGGGAGACCTAAGTGAAATCTTCGATAGTCAAGCCTGAAGTCAGTCACCAATAATGGTGATGTGCCACCGAAAATTCATGCAGGGATTTATTTATGCCTTAGAAAACCTACACAAATGGTGAGAAATTTCCATAAATTTCTTTCGAGTACTTTAAAATAAAGATTTTAAAGTTAGAAAACTGGAATTTGTTATTCAAGTATTCCGCCATTTATTATTGGGTTTGGTACATCGCCTTTATTAGTCCCATATGTCTTGCAAGGTAGATTTTATTACTTATAAGCACTGAATTTGTACACTGTTTATTGTGCCAGAAGAAACAGCTAAACCTGGACTAGAAGATGACCCTTAAAACACGGTTGAATTATTATCACTAGTCTGTATTTAAAGTAGATTTTATAATTTAATAAAAATATGAACCGGCGTAACTAATATGAGTTTGGCTTCGTACATTCAAATTTAGATTTATCTATAAATAATATTAGAATTTTACTTGCAGTTCCATACATTAAACAAAATAAATACATAAAATAGTAATAATGTGTGTAATTTATAAATGTTATTTTTTACAGGTCTTGTTTACGTGGACTACAAAAAGCTTGACAGAATCCGTAGAAAATAAAAATGTTTTGTATCACATGTACAACTATTTAGAAAATAATAATGAAGTGAATAATAAATATCAATTACCTGAAAATTCATATACAGCCAGTAAAAATAGTTATCCATATTACAATACACCACATTCAGTACCATACCAACAACAATATTACCCTACAAATTACTACTACACTAAACAACCAGAATATTTGCCTCCCCAGACCTCAAGTTTTATGTTCGTACCTATGTCGCAGTATATTCCGGGATCTAATAATTTTCATCAAACACTTTTCACTGTTCCACATGAAAATGGAATAAACCAACATGGATTTATGACTAACATGGTGTACAATGCTCATCAAGGAGTCAACTCTTTTGCTGGTTATCTTCCATATATTGGAGATGGATATTTTACTCCAAAATATACAATGCAAGATGATTATAACAGATATTGGCAAGTGCCATTATCTTCAAGATACATTCTTGGACAACATCATTGGAATAATTATAAATATGATAATCTTTCCCCTTTGAGAGGAATCACTTATGGATATAATATGGAAAATGAAATATCATTGGGGAATCATATTTATGAGGAGAAAAATCAGAATTATGCTAATTAGGAAAGGTTCCTAGTGAATAAATACATTTTTTGATAGCATTTCAAATTAGTTAAAATGCATTCAGTTTTATTATTGATATTATTAAGAGAATATTTGTATTTTGTGTATAAGTAAATAATAAATAGATTTATGTGACCAGTATAAATATATTTGTTTTGGGAATTACTTGTTAACCATAATGGAAACATTTAATTTTTTTATTATAATACACTAAAATGTCTTTTGTAATAATCCGGATTCCTACGGCGTGGGGCACATTTACCGACAACGAGTTGGGAGACCTAAGTGAAATCTTCGATAGTCAAGCCTGAAGTCAGTCACCAATAATGGTGATGTGCCACCGAAAATTCATGCAGGGATTTATTTATGCCTTAGAAAAATCCCCGCAAATTTCTTTAAACATTTTCTATGACCGAAAATAAAAGCAAATTTCTATCGTATAAACATTTAAAAAAATTACTGAAGTCTCCCATTTTGTCTCTAGAGACGAAATCTATACATTATTCCCCTAGGGTATATTTAATGTAGCGCTTGATGCAATTTTTTAAATCAATATACGGCGAAATTATTACATATATGCAAAAAATTATAAAAACAATATTTTTCTAATAAATCTTTTTGAGCTTTACTTGTAAGAAAGGTGTACAAAATCTGCAGGACACCCAAAATGAAAACAATTATGGACCAGGATTTTTCAAAAAGTATACAAAATAAATTTTAAAACCTGCCTTAGATTCATGGGCAAGTCAGAACTAAACTTCGTCGTATAGAAAAAAAAATAGATCGCTAGCTCTATATTAAACATGAATGTTAAAGCTATATTAATTGTATTAGTAATAAGCGCATTAAATATACTTTCCTTAAACCACAGTATCGTCCATTCAAAAATTTACGCGACATATGTTAATAGGGATCTCAACGGGAGAGTAGAAAGAAAAAATATAGGTATAGAGAGAATAATTGGAAAAGAAGGAGAACATGTTTTAAAGAAAAATTGGAAAAGAATAATAGACTTCTGTATAGAAAACGGCCTTATTATAACAAATACATTCTACTCTCACAAAGATATAGACAAATATACACGAGTAGAACCCGCTAGAAATGTAAAATCAATAATTGATTATTTTCTTATGAACCAAAATAAAAAACCTAGTGTTACAGATGTCAGAGTATACAGAGGACAGGAAATCGGAAGTGATCACTACCTTTTAGTCTTAAAATTAAAAACAAACATACAAAATAAAACCGAAGAAAAAAGGACGACAATTAAGAAAGAAAGAATTAGAAGCCATACCTATACATGTCAGATGAGAAATAAGCAGAAAATATATGCGACAGGTAGAAGAAAATTTAGAACATTTTAATGAAAAAGAAAACATAGCAAGTATGTGGGAGGAATTCAAAAATGCTGTAGTAAGCGCTGCAAAGGTAACATGTGGCACAACACATTTTAATAACAAACAAATAAAAAAGAGTGCATAGTGGACACTCGAAATAAAAACAAAAATACAAAAAAATAAGCAAGCCTGTAAGAACTAATTAATAAAGAAAGACATAAATCTGTATGAAGTGTACAAAAAACAGAGAACTGATGTAAAAAAATCCATAAAAGAAGCTAAGGTAAGTGAGTAAGAAAAATTTGGACAACTTAGCACAATGCACAAAGAAAATTCAAAACTATTTTTCGGTGCTATGAAAAGAATGAGAACTGAAAAAGAAGTAACTCTAGGAAATATAAAAAAGAAAAATGGCCTAATAATAAATTTGGATATGCGCCCAACAGACTATAACATACCAAAAAATACAGACACTGAAACTGATGAAAAGGAATACAGTATAACTGAAGAAGAACTTACAAGAGCCGTGATAAAGATGAAAAACGGAAATACACCAAGACATGACAACATTACTGCAGAAATGATTAAATATATGGGGCAGAAAAAACTAGAATGTTTACTTCAGATCTGTAATAAGATAAACTACTGAAGACTGGAAAATGGGTATAATAAACCCCATCTTTAAGAAAGCAGATGGCACAGATTGCAAAAATTATAGAGGCATCACCTTATTAAGCACTGCAGCAAAACTTTACGCTAGAATAAGAATAGAAACAAGTAGAACACACTTTTGAAGAAACGCAGAGTGGAATCCGACCAGGAAGAAATGTACAGGACCATTTATTTACATTACGACAGTTAGTGGAAAAAGCAAGACTAGTAAATAAACAAATACATTTATGTTTTATAGACTTGTAAAAGCGTTCAATAGAGTACTTAGAAAGAAGATGTAGACCTGCTTACACAAAAGAGGAATAGATAAATATATTATACTAAGCATTAAAATATTATTCCAAGGCAACAAGAACTACATCAGAGTACTAAATAATGTTTCACAAACTTTTGTAATACACCAGGCAGTAAAACAAGTATGCATACTAACCCCATTGCTCTTTAGCATATATTTGAATGAAATAATTAAAACTATAAAAACAAGAATGAGAACTTACAAAGTCGGATACTGGAAAATGGAAATGATAAAAATATTCGAACTATGCTATGGTAACGATATGGTGCTTATATTAAAAAACGCAAAAGACCTGCAACATAACGTAAATTTCATAAATGAAGAACTGAAGAAGTGGAATATGATAATAAATAACTGTATAACAAAAACAATGATAATGAACAAAGCCAAAGCACACAATCAATAAAAATAGAAGAAAAGGAAATAGAACAAATCAGTGCTTTCAAGTATTGAGGTGCAGTGATTCAGGAAGGAGAAGGAAGCATAGATCAAAAAATTATAGAACGTGTTAATAATGGAAGTAGACTGTTCAAAGCTCTAAAAACTAAATTCCTCTCAAAGAAAGAAGTACCAAAACAGACGAAAATAGAAGTCTTCAAAAAGATTACAGTACCTATCCTAACTTACGCATGCGAATCATGGACAACAAGTAAAAATCATCAGAGTAAATTAAGTAACTTTAAATTGAAATTCTTACGTAAAATAGAAGGAAAAACTAATTTTGAGCGCATCCGAAACGAAGTGTATAGAACAAATCTCGACACAAAACCAGTCAAAGTTATAATTTAGGAAGGACAGCTAAGATGGAAAGGGCATTTACAGAGAATGACAGAAAACAGAATAACTAAAAGAGTGTACGAAGCCAGGCATACAGAGAAAAGCAAACGAGGAAGACCAATAACAACTTGGGATGAGGATGTTAAAAGAGCAGCAGAAGTCAGAGGCCTCAAATTGAACGAAGCAAAACACCTGATGGAGGACAAGACAGTCTTACACCGCAAGGTACAAAGGCTTTAGAATTAAGTATGTTAATAGGTTTTACTATTTACAACACTTTACACTCGTCCTGGCACCGATTGAAGTAAATAAAAAAGTAACCTTTTGTCATTAAAATAGGTTTATAAAGTATGCCTTTTTTAATACAAACAAGTGTGAAAAAAGTGCACTTTTTTAATGCTGCAGAGTGAAACAACGAAACGCTACATTTTTTCACGCCCCCGTTGCAGACGTAAAAAAATGGAATGCAACTCGTGAGTAAATTATATCTTTTTTCACTCGAAGGATTTGCGCACTTTTGGACTGATTGTATTGTTATTCCAGGCAGATTCTGAAATATATGGCGCACGTTACTTGAAATGTTGACACTGTCTACTCAATTTGTGGCAACTGGCAAGCAAATACGAAAAGTTGAGATTTTAATCCATGATTTCCAGTTCCACATTGTAGCGAACTGTCGAATATTAATTTTTAAATATGATTTAGACATTATGAGTACCATATAGAACGTATGTTTTATATTCAAAAATGTAAGAACAGCTGTTGTTGTTGTTATATCTGCAACTGAGTAGTGGATGTGGATGTGTTGACAAAATGGTGAAATGTAAAAGTGTAGATCAATAAATTGTTCAATAAAGTATTTTATTATATAATAGTTATTTGTATATAAAGGCCGCGAAATCACTCTTTAGCCTACCGAGAGAAAAATTGTCGCCAGGCAAGGCAATCTCGAGGGCAATTGTTGTGGGTACTCTCGCGTTACAATATTTTAATATTTTTTGGGACACATTGACATTGAATCATCTTCTTCTGTCCTTCCAAGATTAAACACTTTGTATATTATGGCTTCACCATCCTCGACCTACCTGATTCCTTTTTCCTCTTGGGTTGTACATCATTGCTTTTTCAGTTTTTTTTTTTTTTTTTTTTTTTTTTTTTTTTTTTTTTTTTTTTTTTTTTTTTTTTTGGTGACATACGTGTGAGACTTTGTTTCCAGTTTCCTTTGTCTTCTTTAGCTCTTTTTGCTATCGGTTGTACATTTAGTTCTTCACGAATGCTTTCGTTTCCGATCGTATCTAGTCTTGAGCTTTCTTTACCTTATCTCAAAAATTTCATATCTGATGATTTTATTTTCCTGAGATAATTTTTTCTAGATGCCCAGAATTCTTCTCCGTAAAGTAAAGTGGGTATAGCCATTTGTAAAATTTTATTTGCGTTTCTTTAGTTTTTTCCTTTAAGTGTTCTTCTTATTGTGCCACCTATTCTTCGTCATATGTGATGTCTCATCCCAAATATTGGAAGTGTAATACTTGTTCTAGAGTGTAGTCGTCGATCACTATTTTTGTTCTTATTGGTTGGTTTGCCATGAATGCCATCGTTTTAGTTTTTGATTTTGATATGTGTAGGTTGTATTCTTGGCTTAGTTGATGTAGTTTGTGTATTGCTTTTTTTAGATCGTCTTCCTTGCTTTCCACTATTATTTGATCGTTAGCGAACAGCATTGCATCTAAATATTCGTGGCGTTCTATATTTATAGTTTCTGATGATGTTTTGCCAAACATCCTTGTCTCATGTCTTTTTTGATGTTTATTTCTTCTGTCATTTCATTACCAGTGACGATAACAATTTTTGTGTTTGTGTACAAACTTTGGACTATTGCTGGTTTGGGAAGCCTCTTTTCCTCATTATCGACCATAGTTTGTTTCTGTCTATGCCGTCAAAGGCGTTTTCATAGGTTATGAATGAAAATATTTTTAATAGTACCGCGTGATACAAAAAAAAAACACACAACTCTAAAAACAGTTACTGTTTGTATTGAAAAATAGAGATTTGATACGCAACAATGCAACAGTAATGAAATTATAAGAATACACAACGAACAACGTAGACAAATGTTAAATAGACAAAAGCTGAGTAATACGTGGATAACTTCAGGTCAAATGAAAATTATATTTGTAGAAATGAAGAGATTGATGTTATATTAATATATTATAGCATTTCTATCAAATATTTAGATATGTAATTCTCAATTTATAGTCTATAATTTTTTTTTCTTTTAGTAATTCTGTGTCGATATAATAAGGCTGTATGATATGAGTCTTAACTTATTACATCTATAATAATTGTTAGTAATTCAGGGAGTCAGTGCACAAAAATCTCAGTGAGACAGTGTACGGTGCAACTTTTTTCTGAAGCTAAAAACGCATCAGCTTACAAATTTTTTCACTCAATGCCAATCTGAAAACGCTCAGTACAAAAAGTGTATACCAGTGCGTACTCGACTTGTAAGCTGAAAACGCCATTATTGTAGCCTAGAAACATACGAGTGTGTGTAGCGACCTCAGGTTACGCCCCTTCAGGGACTATGTTTGCTTCGACGCGCTATATTTACGTTGCCATTAAAAGTTATGGTCTAATCATGGTTATGATATCCAAGTTTTATACACTAGTAGTTCACTGAAAATAACAAACACCATCTAAAGATAAACTATTTGTATAGGGATTGTCATATTAAATTTCATTCAAATCGAAACAAAGCGTTTTGTTATTATAAGCAAAATAATTTTCTTTTAGAAGGGCTTTATAGCAGAATACTAGCTAAACGGTGCACTTTCGGGTAAAGATAAGTTTAGATAAACCGCCTTATTTTGGGCCCAGGAATCTGTTAAGCCATATCCCCCGATTGAAAAACAACCTATATATTACGTAATGAGAGATGTAAGAAGCAGATTACGTACGAGTACACGAGACGCGCAGCGTAGAGTTTGTAATTTTACGATTAGTAATTGCTTTACATCTCAAAACAAATAACCGAAACAAAACATCTCGAATTATGGACTATACTTTTCCTACGACCACTCATTACTTCTAAATTAAAACAAAATTCATATACGTAATTATAAAATGCTTATTTATTTTACAATACTTATAAATACAAATCCCAGTATTTATTATAACTAAACGTGTAAATAATAAATTTATTAATTGTTACATTAGAGTTGTTAAATGCGTTGGAAGGGTACGTTGCATTTTCTATATTAGTTTCATTTTCATCCGAGTAGACTGCCATCACATTGTTGTTCGGAATGGAGATATTATTTATTGTTAATTAGTTGGCTTCAACAAAGAATAATACATGGCCGAAAGTGATGATTTCATTTCACATTTCGTCAAAAACGCTGGTAATACGGTTTCGGATTACTACAGTTGTCATTTCGCAATCGTTCTCAGCTCATCTCGCTCGTCTTCAAAAGCTTTTCGGTTTTCTTCTTCGAGTATTTCTTTTAGTTTTATGTCCTCTTGGTTTCGCATCTTTGTCCCAACTAGTAGTTCGAATGGGGTAGTGTTTATGCTTCTTTGGTAGCGTTTAGGAAGCGCTGGACCTCATGTATGTGCTTGTACCAACTCGTAGGGTTATCAACGCTTAATTTGGACAGAGAGGCTATAACAATTTTATGAATTCTCTCCACCTGCCCATTTCCACGAGGAACTCCTGTTGTGATCAAAAAATGTTTGATACCCTCTTCTTCCAGGTACGCTTCAATTTCATTGGAACGAAACGTAGAACCTCTATCTGAAACTATTCGTCTTGGATTTCCAAACGTTCGCTTGATAGTTTCCATTTTGTCTATCACTTCTTGGGTGTTTGTTGTCTTTGTGGGGAACAACTACACATACTTGGTGAAACCATTCACTACTGATAGGATATACTTATATTGCTTCGTACTCAGGGTAAAGGTCCGAGATGGTCAATGTGAAAAGTGTCCATAGGGCCACCCTCTTTTTCTATTGGATTCAACAGACACTCCTTCTTTCCAGCCTTTGCTGCCGCCATTATACACGGGACACAGTTTTCAATCGCAAACCTTATCCTTTTCTCTATTTTGGGTATATAGTAGTCAGTTTTAATCAGTTCTTTGGTTTTCTTCACGCCAAAATGTGACATTTGCGTATGATTTCTTTCTGCAACTTCTTTGGTATCACTAACAAATCTTTTCCTTCTTCAAATTTGTATAGTACATCTCTCTTTAGAGTATAATCTCCATTTACTCCACTCTTTAACTCTTCTAATATTGTCTTACATTCTTCGTCTTTCTTCTGTGATGATTCTATTCTAGCTCGTAGACTATCTTCTGTGATTGTCATCACCGAATTACGTAATAGCGCATCTACATGTTTTAGTCGCTCACATGGTCTATGCTCAATGGAATATTCATATTCCTCCAGCACTAATGCCCATCGTGCAATGCGATTTGTGACATTAGTGTTTGAGAGTGTCATCTTCAGGGCTGAGCAATCCGTAACTAATTTAAACTTGTTACCTAGCAGGTAATTCCGGAACTTCTTCAAGGCTTTAACTACAGCTAGCACTTCAAGTTCATAGCTTGAATATTTCTGCTCACTCTCGGTAGTCTTCTTACTATAGAAGTAAACAAGGTGTAGTTTATTATCGTCAACGCTTGTCTGGAATAATATTGCTCCCAATCCATACTTAGATGCATCGATATGCAACTCAGTTTCTAGCTCATCTTGGAAAATCTTTAACACAGGTCCTTCAGCGAGTCTTTTCTTCAATGTTAACATAGCCAACTTTTCCTCTGCTTCAAACTTAAATGGAACTTTCTTTCTTAATATGTCGGTAAGTGGCTTAGCTATTGTTGAATAATCTTTGATAAACTTCCGAAAGTATCCAGTCAGTCCTAAGAATTGTTGAACACCTTTCACGTCTTGTGGCTCCGGATATTTCTGCACGGCTTTTATTTTCTCCACATTAGGCCTGATATTACCACCTTCGATTTCATACCCTAAATAAATTATTTTCCTGCACAAAAACTGGCATTTTCCCCAATTTATTTCCAATCCATGCTTTTTGGCTAGCTTCAAAACTGTTTTCAAGTTCTCTATTGCTTCCTTTTCATCTTTTGCCAGAATAATAACGTCGTCAAGGTAAATTGCAATATTTCCTGCCTGCATAAGCGGTCTAAAATATCATTTACGAATCTTTGAAACGTAGCAAGACTATTACAAAAACCAAAGGGCATCTTAATAAATTCGTATTGTCCACTACTTGTTACGAATGAAGTACACTTTTGGCTGCTTACCTCTACAGGCACATGAAAGAAGCAATTTTTCAAGTAAATAGTACTAAAAACATTTGACTTCTTGAAGCTTGTCTATCTCGTCTTCTATCACTGGCAACGGGTATCTGTCTCGTATGGCCGCCTTGTTCAATTTACGAAAATCTACGCAAATTTGGATACTGCCATCCTTTTTCTTCACAGGAACGATCGGGCTAGCAAATTCAGAACAACTTGGCTGAATAATACCTTTCTCTAACCAATCATTAATTTGCTTCTCCACCTCTTGATTTTCTTTCGGTGCCAGTCTTCGCGGTCTTTGGGCTCTCGGTGTCTCATCTTTCAACATTATTTTCAGCTGTATTCCCGTTTCTTTTGTTGCTCTTGGGACGTAATCTCTCACTAGTGCTGAAATTTCTTCGCTGTATTTCTGGTTCCCTACATTCAATTGAATTTCACTCTCTTCTTCGATATTTAGGGATATTTGCATAATTGAATCTTGCTCTATCTTCTTGATTACAACTGATCTAATAATTCTTTGCCTATTATACACATTTGCATATATTGTCTCCTACTACATGCATAGGTATTAATATGTCTTTGTAAGTGATATCTTCTTTATCACAGTCTATGTTTACTTGTAATGGTTTTTGGCTTGTTATTGTCTCCTTGTTTTTCTTCACATTTTGCTGCAATGTGCCCATATTTGCGACAAATGTAGCATTTAGGCCCTTTACTAATTTGTGAACAGTCCCTTTTCTTATGTCCAACCTCACCACAGCTGAAAATTTTTTCTGTCTTTGTCTTCTTTACATCTTCTATTTTCT
The DNA here is from genome assembly GCA_963082715.1 of Harpalus rubripes. NCBI lineage: Eukaryota > Metazoa > Arthropoda > Insecta > Coleoptera > Carabidae > Harpalus > Harpalus rubripes. The sequence continues at coordinate 50,131,587 of OY720450.1, read as the reverse complement.
TCTTAGGCCTATTCTCTATGTTATCTGCACTTCGACTATTGTGTTTAAACTTTTGGTAGATCTCAAGTTTAGCTTTCAATTCGGTTATTTTTTGGCCTCGTATAATATTACTTTATTCAATTCTGAATCTAGAATTCCATTTATTATGTACTCTACTAAGGACGTTTCTTCCACATCACTCCTATTTGCAATTGTCGACATTTGTAGTACATATTCTTGCAGGCTTTCATTTCATTTTTTTCCTCCCATTTAATTCTCTATGCACGTCTGCACTGCTGAATTTTTTACCAAATTCCGCCTTTAATTCAGCTTTAAATAATTTCCAGGTCTTGATTAACTTTTAAGAATCCAACCAAATCTTTGCTTTGCCACATAATAATTTTTTTGCACAAACAAGCGTTTGTAATTCATCCCACTCATACAATTTTCTGTTCTCCTCTATCTCTGCAACCCACTTATCAACCGAGTAATCACCACTATACTTTGGTAAACAGTCTTCAACATCCCGTATTGGCAAAGCGATTTCTCGTAAAAACAACTCTCTTTCAAGTTCCTGCATTTTATAAAACAGTTATAAAGTATTCGTATAAATTTTACACGATACGCCACTGGTAACGCTACGCGGTTGCACGCTTTACACACACAACTTGTTTCCGCGCCAATACAGTACGATTTCGCGCCTTTTGTGTGCAACTTTCAGGTTAATGTCAATCACGTTTACTCTACCACTGTCCACTGTCTTTAACTTCAATTACTTTAACTATCACTAACTTCGTATTACACAGCTGTCGTCTATTCACTGTCTTTTCACTGTTCTTGTCACTTTTACTTTCTGTTTGTTCTTTTACATCCCGGATGAGCCCTCAAAAACTTCTGTAGGTCCTGAATGAGCGAATATAGTTGAATGAACAAATATATTTAACAGAAAATAAATACACTTCTAATTTAGTGAATAACATCAAACTTCTGTATCTCATAAAACATCTTACACATCTCAACAGTCCACACAGGCCGACGACATCTCTACGTCTCTAACATCTTGGTTTTACTACGCGTTACGGGACGCATGGAAAAGGTATTATTTTTTTTTACAATACTTATAAATACAAATCCCAGTATTTATTATAACTAAACGTGTAAATAATAATTTTTATTAATTGTTACATTAGAGTTGTTAAATGCGTTGGAAAGGTACGTTGCATTTTCTATATTAGTTTCATTTTTATCCGAGTAGGCTGCCATCAAATTGTTGTTCGGAATGGAGATATTATTTATTGTTAATAAGTTGGCCTCAACATAGTATAATACATGGCCGAAAGTGATGATTTCATTTCACATTTCGTCAAAAACGCTGGTAATACGTTTTCGGATAACTATTTAATCTTTAATCCCCAATCCACTTTTAGCATTCACTTTTATTTCCAGTGGTGTACAGATCAAACGCTGTCGCTGGACATTTTATAGCTAAAATTAATATATATATATATATATATATATATATATATATATATATATATATATATATATATATATATATATATATATATACGAGGGTAAGGTGAAAAGTTCTCGGCCTGACCCAGAGATAGCGTTGCAATCAGCCTGCCTGGGTGCACGTGTCATAAGTTCGTATGACAAGTTTCAACTTGTTCTCTCAAGTAGTTTGCTTACACGAATTTTTGCAGTGGACGTCTTGCGTGTTTTTCGTTAAAATGAATAAACTTGAATATCGTGCGGTCATAAAATTCTTCGTTTTGGATGGATTAACCCCTAACGAAATTCATCCGAAGTTGACAAAAGTTTACGGGGAATCTGCTCCTTTCATGTCAACCGTTAAAAAGTGGGCAGCTGAATTAAACGCTGAGGCTGTACGGATATCGGAAGAAAGGGTACGAAACATCTTGCACAAAGAATTAGGGATGCGAAAGCTCTGCGCGCGATAAATGCCGCATTTGTTGAATGCCGATCAAAAGCAAATGCGCAAACGACATTCGCAGCAATGTTTGGACCGGTTCAATAAGAATCCGACCGATTTTGTGCGGCGATTTGTCACCATGGATGAGACATGGGTCCACCACTACACGCCAGAAACGAAACAGCAGTCCAAGCAGTGGGTGGTAGCCGGTGGTTCAGCGCCAAAGAAAGCGAAGTCGATCGCATCTGCCGGAAAGGTCATGGCCAGCGTGTTTCGGGATGCGAAAGGGATCCTTTTAATTGATTACCTTGAAAAAGGCAGAACAATTACAGGCGAATATTACTCCAACCTTCTTGACCAGCTGGATGCCAAAATTCGCGAGAAGAAACCTGGCTTGAAGAAGAAAAAATAATATTTCACCAGGATAACACACCTGCAAACAAGGTTGCATTGGCGATGGAAAAACTGCGGGATTTGGGATACGATTTGCTCGGCCATCCTTCCTATTCTCCTGGCACCCTCAGACTTTTATTTGTTCCCAAACTTGAAGAAATTTGTTTCTGGGAAGCGCTTCGCGTCCAATGAAGAAGTTGAGAGGGCCGTAGATGAATATTTTCACAGCCTTCCAGACTCTCACTTCCGAGAAGGAATACTGATGTTGGAAAAACGCTGGACTAAGTGTGTTGAAGTCAAGGGAGATTATGTAGAAAAATAAAATCATTTTTTAACTGAAAATTGCAGTCTTTCATTCTCAGGCCGAGAACTTTTCACCTTACCCTCGTATATATATATATATATATATATATATATATATATATATATATATATATATATATATATATACCGTGTGTGTCTTAAAGTTGTACATAGGAGATTAACATGGGAAATCAGTTTTTTGCAATTTCCTGCTCGCCTAATTATTTTAAGCAAAAACGCGTCAAATAAAAGTATTAGGGCATAAAATTTTGCATCTAAATCAATAAACAAAATTACCTTTACAATGCTTTGTAACGACAGAAATTAATTATGAAAATCTCGAAAATTACGTTGAAAATATCAACAGCCATGGAATTGAACAAAAAATTAATAAATGCTTGACGTTTTATCTGTCACAACGTAAGTTAACTTATTTGACGTTTCTGACAATTTGATAAAACGTCAAGCATTTATTTATTTATTATGATAATTAGAGAAAAAATGTTTTTACAAAAATTTTACCGTTTTTTAAATAGGATAAAATGGCGTAATTAGATTTTTTGAAAACTTAATAATTCTCGAGATATAACACAAACTTATGATTTTTTAAATGGGAACCGCTGTTGAAAATAATCTCATTTTTTTGCTTATTTTATAAGCTTTTCAATGATATATAACAAGTCTACATTATTTTGTTTTAAACATTAATAAAAGACGAATTATTAAATTATTGGGGTGAAAATATTGAAAATTATTAAGAAACAAATGAAAAATCTATTCCAGATCATCATTTGCATATTACTAATGGTTTTTGTTTTAGTTTTACTCATTTTTTCAATTTATTTACTTCAAAAGCATATTAAACCATTTTGATCGGATTGTGCAATGAGTGCCCGTGAGGTGACGCCTGGTAAACGCCCGCACGGTACAAATATGTCATCATCATTACCGATATCTGCATACAAAGCGGATTGGCACACCCAGCAATGGGTAATATGCCGTGATGATATATTTATTTATTTATTTATTGTGTCAAAGCCAGCTATATTGTCGATAAATAGTAATATTAAACTAACCCGAAAATAATTGGTTAAGAATAATTTTGATAACAAAATTAATAGATATTGAATCAAAATAAACAAATGATGATTTGTAATAAATTTTTTCATTTGTTTCTTGATAATTTCCAGTATTTTCACCTCAATAAATGCATAATTCGTCTTTTATTAATGTTTAAAACAAAAGAATGTAGACTTGTTATATATCATTGAAAAGCTTATAAAATAAGCAAAAAGAGGAGACTATTTTAAATATAGGTTCCCATTTAAAAAATCATAAGTTTGTGTTATATCTCGAGAATTATTAAGTTTTAAAAAAATCTAATTACTCCATTTTATTGTATTTAAAAAACGGTATAATTTTTTATAAACATTTTTTCTCTATCATAATAAATAAGATATGATATATTTTCAAAATGAGTGAAAAACGAGTTTTTGCCTGTAGCTCAGAAACAAAAGAAGATCAAAAATTCCTGTGGTGACTGTTAAACTTTTCTCGAAAAGTTGACCCTACAATGTGCATGGTTTTACTCTATCATTAATATTACCCGAGATACCTTAAAAAAACATCGAAAATGAGACATGGCAACGTAAATACAGCGCGTCGAAGCAAACATAGTCCCTGAAGGGGCGTAACCAGAGGTCGCTACACACACTCGTATGTTTCTAGGCTACACTAATGGCGTTTGCAGCTTGCAAGTCGAGTATGTACTGGTGCACACTTTTTTGTACTGAGCGTTTTCAACTTGTCATTGAGTGAAAAATTTTGTCAGCTGATGCGTTTTTAACCTCAGAAAAAAGTTGCACCGTACACTGTCTCAGTGTGACTTTTGTGCACTGACTCCCTGGGCAACTGCAATAGTGTCAGTGCAAATATCGCGACTATACAAAATCGTTTCCAGCTTAAACTGCATTGCCACCGGATGAGGGCAGAACTCGGACAGTGTCGTCACGTGATATGTTACACTCAGTGCGCACTTGCACTGTGTAAGCTGAAAACGCTATAAGAGTAAAAAGTAATTTAAAAATGTTATAAATATTAGATATATCATGTTTGTCTTTAACAGAGGTTTTTACTGAAAGTTTTTTGAATATCCCTAATTGTTATCAATAATATTCTATAAATTTTATAATAATTTAAACATAAAGGCTCGTACAACGAGCACAGTTTTAACCAAAACGCTGTTTTAAGAAATGTCAAATTACATTATTTAATATTTATAATAAATAATAACAAATTTATTAAAATATGATTTTAAAGCAGAACATGGTTTATAATCAAACAAATATTTTTTAAAAAATCGTTCGTTATACATAAGGACGAAATTAAATATTTGATTTTGACATTTCTTAAAACAGCGTTTTAGTTAAAACCGTGCTCGTGGTACGAACCAAACTGGCTATATACATACCGTTTTTCTTTAAAAACACTGGCCAAAGTAAGGGTGACAAATGTCAAGCTTGACAAAAAATATTGTTAATAATTCAAAAATACAAAAAACCACCTAGTCTAGTCAACGTAAATGATTTTGACAGTGTATGCAAATGCACAATCACAATTCTGTTATTTTTATATTTAGTTCACATATTTTCCGGGGCATTTGTTTGCTACGGCGAGCTGTAACGTAAAATAGTTTTATGAAAAGGTTCATTCAATAGTAAACTTTCCCACCCCTGCATAAGCCGTGATATCTCTAACGATTTAGACACAAAAAAGCTTGATGTGGCCAGCACATAACCTCTTGCCAGATATTTTACTTGGTTGTACGCATAAAACGAAAAATATTTGTAAATGCAAAACATATATTCATGTCAAAATAATTATTTTAATATAAATTATGTACAATACATACATTTTCTTTATATTCGATATCCTGATTTTTTTTTCTACTTTCCTTTTCTTTTTCTTTTATTCGTCATTTTTTCGCAAATTCCATATATATTCTTTTTTAGGTATATTCTTTTGCGTTGTTGACTTTTTATTTATTTTCATAATCTTCATAATGATGTACAAATATTTTTGACAGTGGCATACAAATATTTTTGACAGTGACATTTATGTGTGAATTACAAACATTTGAATTTCTTGCCTTGAAGTAGTTTGATCTAAGAATTTTTACATCAAATTATTTATATGCATTTCTTTATCTCTAAATCTATAGAAGATATAATAATGAATTTATATTTATCGAATAAAGAATTTAACGTTCTTTAATATAAGTATTTACATAAATAATTTTCGATAAATAATATTTAGATGATTTTTTTCTTGGAACTACTACTTCCGGTTGTCCAATTGTTACCAAAACTGACTCGACTCTTCCCATTATTGTTAGATTGAGGAATCTGTAGTTGAAAATGTCCTAAGTCGTATAGTATAGCACGCACGCAGGCACGCACGCACGCACACACACACACACACACACACACACACACACGCGCACCCACGCACGCACGCACGCACCATCGCACGCACGCACGCACGCACACACACACACATCCATACACACACACACACACATACACACACACACATACATACACACACACACATACACACACATTTGATGATGTAATAAGTTCAGACTCATATCATACAGCCTTATTATATCGACACAGAATTACTAAAAGAATATTTGATAGAAATGCTATAATATATTAATATAACATCAATCTCTTCATTTTTATAAATATAATTTTCATTTGACCTGAAGTTATCCACGTATTACTCAGCTTTTGTCTGATTAACATTTGTCTACGTTGTTCGTTGTATATTCTTATAATTTCATTACTGTTGCATTGTTGCGTATCAAATCTGTGTTTTTCAATTCAAACAGTAACTGTTTTTCGAGTTGTGTTTTTTTGTATCACGCGGTACTATTAAAAATATTTTCATTCATAACCTATGAAAACGCCTTTGACGGCATAGACAGAAACAAACTATGGTCGATAATGAGGAAAAGAGGCTTCCCAAACCATCAATAGTCCAAAGTTTGTACACAAACACAAAACTTGTAATCGTCACTGGTAATGAACTGACAGAAGAAATAAACATCAAAAAAGACATAAGACAAGGATGTTTGGCAAAACATCATCAGAAGATTTAAATATAGAACGCCACGAATATTTAGATACAATGCTGTTCGCTAACGATCAAATAAAAGTGGAAAGCAATGAAGACGATCTAAAAAAAAGCAATACACAAACTTCATCATCTAAGCCAAGAATACAACCTACACATATCAAAAACTAAAACGATGGCATTCATGGCAAACCAACCAATAAGAACAAAAATAGTGATCGACGACCACACTCTAGAACAAGTATTACACTTCCAATATTTGGGATGTGACATCACATATGACGAAGACAAGGACAAAAACAACAAAGTTACCATCTACCAAAAAATAGATGGCACAATTTTTTACAATAGTTATGAATAGAAATCCCAATATTTATTATAACTAAACGTGTAAATAATAATTTTTATTAATTGTTACATTAGAGTTGTTAAATGCGTTGGAAGGGTACGTTACATTTTCTATATTAGTTTCATTTTTATCCGAGTAAGCTGCCATCACTTTGTTGTTCAGAATGGAGATATTATTTATTGTTAATGTTTAATTTAATTTAATTAATGTAATCTTTAATCCCAAATCCATGAACACTTTTAGCGTTCACTTTTATTTCCAGTGGTGCACAGATCAAACGCTGTCGCATGGCATTTTATAGCTAAAATTAATATATATATATATATATATCATACCGGATTATCTATCGCGACGAGCGATGTAAATCTTTTAGTTGCTGGCAATGATCCGGACATTTTTTTTTGTCTGCACTATTTATTGTGTCGCTTAAATTACAAACCTAGCTAGAGTGTCTCCAACTCTTGCACTTCTCTTTGCAAAGTTACTGTGTCCATTATCTTCAATTATTCGAGTTCAACCTCTTGGCTTTTCCGGACCTCTCTTCGTTTATTTTCACTCGACTTATTTACTTCCTTTTTATAATTTAAATTTTACCCTTTTGGTTTAATCTGAGACAATGTTTTTTTTCGGATATTTAGGAGCTTTATATTTAGATATTAAAAAACTTTTACAGAAAACTTATTACGGCTAGAAAATTATTTATTTGTTCAAAAAAAATATATATTAAAATCTAGTAGTCAAAATTATATTTTGTGAATCAAGTATTCGGCAAAAAGAAAAAAGATATGACAAGTTGTTTATAAAAAAAAAAAAAAAAAATACTGATGAAAAAACATTCAGTCAAAAGAAAAATAATTACAGTCAAATACAAAGTAAGTCTTTATTATTCAAAAGAAAAGCTCACAAGACAAACAAACAGCCGAAAGTTTAAAACAGCAAATAAAAGAATATGAAGAAAAGAAATATATACGCAAACTAAAAGCAGAAGAAATAAACTCGGGTTCCCGTATATGGTATTTACCAATATTTATCGTTAGAAATCCTAATAAGCCAAAGAAAATGAGAATAGTGTGGGATAGAGGGAAAGATAGCCATGTAAGAAGTGCAGTTATTAAAACCAAACAAGGTCTACTAACTAGACCAACAGTCAAGCTAGCCGTATTAGAAGTTCTTAAGTAAGCCGAAATAAATGTATCGACTTACTAGGGGGGAGGGTATTACGGCTAGAAAATTATTTATTTGTTAAAAATATATATTAAAATCTAGTAGTCAAAATTATATTTTGTTAATCAAGTATTCGGCAAAAAGAAAAAAGATATAACAAGTTGTTTATAAAAAAAAAAATACTGATGAAAAAACATTCAGTCAAAAGAAAAATAATGACAGTCAAATACAAAGTAAGTCTTTATTATTCAAAACAAGGATTTTAATTAATAAAATATATTTCTCATTTTAGGAAATTTGAAGCTAACTATACTAATTACTAACTATTCTAACGAACTATTCTACTATTTATTTTATTATTTAATCTATTCTTCTACTACTAATCTGCCGAATACTTGAGCCTATTATATCTGGAACTATAAATAAATAAAAATTGCTATCAAATTTTACGACTGTAATTATTCAATTCTTAACAAAACTATTTATTTACAGGGCGCGAGCAGTCATCTGACTTTGTTGGCCTTGTATTATTATGTATAATAATGAAATATATACATTAGCTTTTATATATGATTTATTAATATGTCAAACTACAAAACAACTAACTCTGACTACTCGATTATTATAATATCTCGACAGTCCAACACATCTCCCCTTTTTAAGTAAATTTTAACATTCTTCTATTAATCTTCTGGGTCGAGTAATCTCTCTCCTAATTCTTGAAGAACTGGATCCATCTCCATTTATACCGAGATTTTCATTTGGGAGATTTTCATTTAGATTGATCATATTTTCAATTGGATAATCAATCTCCTCTTCCGTTCCAGATGAATAGTTATCATTTTGTAAATTTTTTTAAATGATTAGCTTTTATTAAGTGAAATCTGTTACGGCGAATCACTCGTTTATCAGTTTCAATTAAATATGATCTTGGTGAATGATGTTTTTCCTTAATAAATCCATATTTTCTCAGATCTATTATCCATACGGGATCTCCTTTCTTCAGTTCTGGAAGATCATGTGCTCTGTGTCTTTTGTCATAATTTAATTTTTGATTTTGACGAAATTTACCTTCTTTTTCCTGAATTATATTATTATTTGGAATTTCTGGTTCCAACTGTTTTTTAGTTATCGGAATTGAAGTTCTAATTCGTCTTCCCATTAAAAGCTGAGCTGGTGAGTACCCATTGGACAATGGTGTTGCTCGATAATTTTGCAGTGCAACATAATTTTCTTTAGTTTTCTTCAAATTCCTCTTTATTATTTTCACCATAGATTCTATAAATCCATTACTTTGTGGATATCGTGGACTGGATGTTACATGTCTAAAATTCCATTTATCAGCAAATTGTTTAAATTTTGATGTAAGTAAATTACCGAACTGAGTGCCATTATCGGTATATACTTCTTCTGGAGTACCATGACGTGCAAAAATTGATTTTAAATGTGTTATTACTTCATTTTCCTTCAAACTTTTTAAGAGTGCAAGTTCTGGATATCTCGAGTAATAATCTGCTGCTAGTAAATACCAATTTAGGTTTAATTTAAACAAATCAATTCCAACTTTTTGCCATGGTCTTTCCGGAAATTCTGGTGTTATCAAAGTTTCTCGGTTATTTTTCATTTCTTGTATGCATTCTGGGCAATTTTTGATGAGATTTTCTATTTCCAAAGATATTCTAGGCCACCATACAGAATCTCTCGCACGTGCTCGGCATTTATTTATCCCTAAATGTCCGCTATGAATTTTCCCTAAAATTTCCTTTCGTAATGGGCAATTTGGAATGAATATTCTGTTTCCTTTTACAAGTAATTCTTCTTGTATTGATAAATCAAATCGGTGTTGCCAAAATTCTTTAATCTCCGGTTCTAATTCTTCGTTTTTCGGCCATCCGTCTGTACAAAATTTCTTCAATTTAGTACTAATAGGATCTCTCAGTTGCTCTTTATATATTTCTTGTAATCTTGCATCTGAAGCAGGATAATTACTGGTTATTTGTTGAACATAAGCAGTAATATCTTTATCCAATTCATCGCTGTTATCTTTCAATGATTTTATTGGTCTTCTGGACAGGATATCCGCTGTACCTAGTTCTTTACCTGGAACATGACGAACATTATAAGAATATCTGGACAGTCGTAATCTCATTCTTTGAAGTTTGGGAGTTAACTCATCTAATTCTTTTGATGTAAATATTGGTATAAGTGGTTTATGGTCCGTTTCTAATGTTATTCGTATTCCAATGATAAAATCTTTAAATCTTTCGCAAGCCCATACAAGGGCGTATCCCTCTTTTTCAATTTGGGCCCAGTTTCTTTGATGCGATGACAATGATTTTGATGCATAAGCTACAGGTTTGTATTTCCCATCACCCTGTTTTTGTTTGAGAACAGCTCCAATCCCATATGATGAAGCATCAGCTGTAACTATAGTTTCCCTCTTTGGGTCAAACCATGCAAGAACAGGAGCTTTAATTAGATCTTCTTTGATCTTAGAAAATGCTTCTTCTTGATGACTATCTTACCATCTGGTTTTGGTACTAATACAAGCCCTGAGCACCAATCTGTTGGTTCCTCTACAGGATCTATTACTCCCAATTTAACCATATGATCTAAATTAGTTTTTATTTCGTTTAATAATGGTATTGGAACTCTTCGTGGTACTTTTAAAGCATGAGGAATTGCGTTCGGAAGTAAGCGAATTTTATATGGAATTTTTACACGTCCAAGTCCGTTAAACAATTTTGGATAAATTTTCGTTGGATCAAATGTAGTTTCCTTTATAGAATTAACCCTTTTTATGATACCAATTTCTTCACATGTATCTCCGTCGAGTAGTGATTGTCCTAGTGATTTTATGACGTGAATATTGACCAATTTTGACTTTTTCTTGTAAGTTATCTCTTCATTAAAATATCCAAGTGACTCCATTAGTCCCTGATCTGCATTAAATATTCTTTTGGTAGAATTATATAACTGCTTATCTTCAAAATTTTTCCAATACGTTTTATCTGAAATGCATGTTATATCGGCACCTGTATCGGCTTTAAACTTTAAGCGACGATTTGCAATTTCAACTTCTACGTTCCAATGTTGATTATTTTGACTTACTTGATTTTCTTGCGCTGTTCCAATAAACACATCTTTTGTTTCATTTATCACATTGACGTTTTCTGTTTTACATGCTTTTGCATAGTGCCCCTTCTTTTTGCATTTAAAACAAGTAGCTTTTATGGCTGGACACATTTTATAAGAATGAATATCCTCTAGACATCTTCGACACTTCTTATTGGCTTCTTTATTTTGTTTTTCATTTTTCTGATATTTTGTATTGTCACTATTCCACTTCTGTTTAAAGAATTCTTTCTTCTTCTCAGACTTTACACGATCTATTTCCGTTTTTACGTTACTCTGGTCGGTTAGTAATTGTTGTTTGACTTGTTCAGCTTGTCGAACTATTTGGGTAGCAATTTCTAATGTTAAATCATTTCGAAGTTGTAGATTTTCACTCATTTTGCGATCTCGTATACCTACGACAATCCTGTCTCTGATCAATTCGTTTTTCAACTGTCCGTAATCGCAGTGTTCCGCAAGAGCGTGTAAAGACGTAATAAATTCGTCGACTGACTCTCCATCCCGCTGATAACGCTGGTTGAACTGAGACCGTTCGTATATGATGTTTCTTCTTGGTATAAAGTGTTTATTAAAGGCTTCTTCTACGTCCTCGTATTTCCCTTTTTGCTCCTCATTTAGATTTAGCCTTAAAAATACATCTTCGGCTTGTGGCCCCATACAGTATATAAAAGCACTTATTTGTTGGGTTGCCGATTTTAGATGAAGACCTGAAGCTTCTTTATACCGTCTAAATCTACTTAACCACCTTGGCCATTCATTTAAATTTGAAAAATTAAATGGCTCCGGGGGTTGCCATATACCATGCTCCATATTTAGAACGACGTATTTTTCCGTTAGACCGCTGCCACCATGTATTATTATGTATAATAATGAAATATATACATTAGCTTTTATATATGATTTATTAATATGTCAAACTACAAAACAACTAACTCTGACTACTCGATTATTATAATATCTCGACAGTCCAACACAGCCTTGTCAAGCAGATATGGGGCCCGTATAAGGATAATTAATTTGTCTCTAGGTAGGTATGTGGAATAAAGTACATGAAATTTTAAAATTCTAAAATTTGGAATGAAAAATTTTGATATATGAAAGGTATATAAATAATTACTAGCTGTCATTCTGACATGCTTGTCAAGGCGCAACATAAGGCGATAGCGAGAGACAGCCGTTCACTTGGTAGGATTAGTTACGGTATGATATGGGCAGTGGTGTCGCTAAAAATCATCTGGTTCACTTGTTGGTTATGTACTCGTAGATTCTGCCTAATTTAGAATTGTCATAACTGTGACACGCAGTTTCTTTCTCTAGCAGTGCAAGATGAATTAAATATTCAAGTGTTAATTTTTAATGATTTATTTACATTATTCTATAATTACTCTGATTTTGACATTTCAATAGAAATGGATAATAAATGAGATAGAAATAGAGGACTGACCTGATTGCCCTATTCACAGCGCCCGAAAATGTAAACGCACATGAACGCAACATAGCAAGTGAACGATTGACAACTCGACATACACATGAGACATTTTCAATTCAATTCCACACCAACTATATTACATTTCACTACATTTAAGTATCTTTGTTATTTTATTAGTTGAAAGTGGAGTGTCATTTTTAGTAAACATTTATTTTCCTATTAAGTCAACAACATTAACAAATTCGAATTAATTGTTCGACTGTTATTCGAAGGAATAAATTTTATTTACTTTAGAAGTAATGTAGAAAATTTATCTGTCGTTATAAAACCGGCCATTAATACTATTATTTTTTTTAGTATTTTTGCACAATAATTTTGTATATTAATTTCGCACAAGAATGGTTTGTTGGGGCTCGTATTATAAACATTTATTTATTTCCTCAACAGGATTAAAAATCCTAAATACAGGGGAATATTAAAAATAGTACATATTAACTTGAAATAAGCAATTATCAATACATCGGAGTAAAGTTGTAAGTATAAAGTAGTACACAAATGTTGAATATAGTAAATAATCAGTGAATATAGAATTTCACTTAACTTTACAAAATGTCATACTGTTGACGTTTTTGCAAGAAATTCTGAACTAAGCTTTCTTAAATTAAATAATGATATTGAAACATAGATCCAGATCATCAGTAATAGATACAACTTTATTAAAATTTATGCACATTTGTATGATAGGTTATTGAAATTCATAATTTGTCTTAAGTGAGTATGTTAGCTTAAACTTTGTTCTTAATCGAGGAACATGAAAATTAAAATTGGACAAAATCATGACATCATCTATCATAGTATTCATAATCTTATATAGATATAAACAAGAATGAATTTTCCTACGATCATCAAGTGAAAAGATTACAAATTCAATTAAACAATTGTTGTAGTTAAACTCATTCTTGGGGTGAGGGTAAGTATTATATCTCTTATAACACATATATTTGACAAAAAAATTCTGTACAGCTTCAAATATAACCGCATATTTGTTGTAAACTGGACTCCAAACTTGTGAGCAGTATCCAAGCTTTGATCTAACTAAGGAATAATACAATATCTTCAGGGTACGTTTTAGTATAGCGTTGAAATGTGGTACAAAACTGCATATTTATTGAATAGAATACCCAAGACTGTGCGACGCTATCCAAGATATTATCATTCATACTATATTGATAAATTAATGGAGTCGTTTTTAAAGAATATATTATTGTCTTATATTTCTTATAATTAAATTAGAGGACGAAGACCAAATTAACATATTGTTTATGTCAGATTGCAGAGCATTACAGTTCTCAGTTGTATTGACAGCTTTAAAAAGTTTAATGCTATCTGCATAAAGTAGGATATTATAGTTTTATATCACATCAATAATGTCATTATTGAACAATAGAAACAACAATGGGCCAAGATTTGAGCCTCAAGGTAAGTGATTGGTTGGTATATATTGTTTAGAAGTATAATTGTAATAAACTGAGAGTTTACTATCAGCAAGATATGAGGAAATGAATAGTAAAAGATTGTTTGAGAAACTGAAGTGATATTTGAGTTTCCATAATAGTACAGTATAACTAGCTTTATCGAAGGTTTTTTCGAAGTCTGTCTAAACAACGTCAACCTGAGTATAGTTTGGAAGGAACTGAGAACGTATTCTGTACAATTAATTAAGTTAGAGGTAGTGGACCTTGACGTCATGAATCCATGTTGGTGAATAGATATTTCATTATGAACATTTGAATAAATTGAAGAGTAGATAATTTTCTCAAAAATTTGAGCAAGGTTAGAGATTTTCAGAATGGGACACATACATACATTTGAGTCTATCAGGAAAGAGAAGTATGCACAATGGTTCCACCAAAATGTCAGCACAACTTTTTATGATGTATGCAGGTAAGTTATCATTCAATATATGAAAGATTCTTTAGCAACGAGTATTTATTAAGGTTTGAGTTATCTGGGGGTTGTGTTATTAAATAATAGTAGCATTATAACTTATAATAAAACAAGTGTTGGCATTAGTGAGTAGTTAGTTACATTTTTGTTTTTACGGACACAGTCACATGTAGAACGTGTAGAATTAACCTTGTTTTATTGTAAATGCCGGGAATTTATTATTTACTATTGTAAGTATATTGTATATATAAAATTAGTCATGATAATTATTGTATATTCCTTTTTCAGGCGCTAGCCTTCTCCTTTTATGTCTTTGAGGCCTAAGTCTGTAAAAGTTTATTAGCTCAAAGTCGAGCACATGTACATAACCCTCTTTTGACAACAATACAATATTTTCTTACAACAATAAGAAGACTGAATATTATTCCAAGCCCTTTATTGCTCCAAATAGACGAATTTACAACAGGTTATGGGCCCAGACAATAAAAGAGGCTTTGAATAAAGAAGCAAGCAAAACTGTGAAGAAAAAGAAAATTGCCAAAAGTTAAACCAAATTGCAATGGATACTAAACTAAGTTTGGAAAAATTAGTTGAATCATCTGAAGGCACTGGAAAGAGTAACTATGTTGCTTGGCGTTTTAAACTAAATTTACTACTACGAGCAAAAGGGTTATTTGATGTAGCGACTGGTATAACTGTAAAACCTGAAGATGTTGCCAGACAAGCAGATTGGTCTAAGAAAGATATTGAAGCGCAAACGATTATTGGGTTAAATGTTAGTGAGAAAATTGCATTGAAGATAAGTATGTGTACGTCAGCTCTACAGATGATTGATAGATTGGAAACTTTATATGGCAGAAAAGCTCAATCGTCGACAGATGGACTTCGGATGCAATTTTTCAGCTACTCATATGACAGCAACAAGACAGCAGTAGACAATTGTCTGGAAATTGATGGGCTAGCGCAGGAATTAAGAAATGCCGGCGAAGAAGTCAAAGATGAATGGGTGATTTCTAGAATTTTGAATAGTCTGCCTGATAAATTCAACCATTTTCACTCTGCATGGGACTCATTAGCAGCTGCTGATAAAACAGTATCGAAACTTATGGAACGTCTTCAACAAGAAGAACAGCGAATGAACATTCGTGAAACACAAATCGTTGGAAATGCACTTCTGACAAAAGAAAAGGGCAAATCTGCAAAGAATTATACATACAAGAAAGGTCATGGTCAGTTAAAATCAAGTTCGTCAAATTCAGGTCATTTCAGTCAATCGTCAGGTCCGATGAAATGTTATAAATGCGGAAAGGTTGGACATCGGAAAAGTGATTGTCATGGCATGCCTTGTCAGGAGTACATCGATTATTGTAAGAAGCACTACAAATGTAACATTTGTCATAAACCTGGACATTTTGCTAAGGAGTGTTCTAAGAATGAGAGAAACAATGTAAAATCGTTCATCTCAATTGGATTGTCTTCTACAGCGGTAAATAGTCAGTCAAATGATTGTGAGTCATGGTACGAAGATAGTGGTGCATCACACCACATGACAGGAAATTTAAGTTGGATGTCAAATTTACAATCTTTGGAAGAGCCAGTATTGGTAAAAATAGGCGATTCAACGGAACTAAAAGCAGTGTGTATAGGAGATGTTCATTTACTCGCTTATAATGGGGAAAAGTGGTACAAAATTGCACTTCGACAAGTTTTATTTGTACCAAATTTGACTTTTAACCTATTTTCAGTAACTACCGTACTAGATAAAGGTTATACCCAACAGGCTGATGCTGAAAAATCTATGATTTTGGAAAATGGCAAACCTGTATTAATCGCTGAAAGAAGCGGAGCATTATTTCGTATGAAATTCTGCACAGACTATGAATACAGTCTGTCAGCCGTCTCTATCAAAGTTTGGCACGAACGCTTTGCTCATCAGAATGTCGGATATGTAAGGGATATCTTGAAAAGAAACAATATTAAATATATAGATGATTGGAATGGATACGTCTGCGAAGGTTGTGCTTATGGAAAGCAGTGTCGCGCCTCTCATCGTATGAATCCTACTATTGCCGAAAATTGTCTGGATGTTGTACATGTGGATCTCGGGGAAATGAATGAACCTTCTCTGGGAGGAGCCAAATATTTTCTTATGTTTAAGGATGATCATAGTCATTTTCGTACAATATATTTTCTTAAGAAAAAGTCTGAAGCAGTGGATAAGTTGAATGTCTACTTGAACTTAGTAGAAAATCAATTTAGTCGCAAAGTTAAAGTATTGAGATCAGATAATGGATGTGAGATTAAGAATGTCAGAAGCCGAGACATATTTGAGAAATTAGGCATTTTTCATCAACGATCGACCACTTACACGCCTGAACAAAATGGCAGAGTCGAACGAGAAATGCGAACTATCGTCGAAGCTGCTCGTGCGGAAATTTATGCGGAAAAACTTGGTCTGAACTTATGGGCGGAAGCTCTCAATTATTCAGTATTTACAATCAACCAAACAGGAACAAGCTCAGTCAAAGGAAGGAGCCCAGCTGAATTATGGTTTGGTCGGCACATCGACCCAAAATTAATGAAGCCATTTGGTTGTGATTGTTATGTGATGATTCCAGATCAACAACGTCAGAAACTTGACAAGAAAAGTAGAAAAGGCATCTTTGTAGGTTACGATACTGAAGAACTGGGATATCGTGTGTATATTCCTGAAATGCGTCATGTTGAAGTATCATGCAATGTCTTGTTTGATGAGAAAGTCGGTACTGAAAAGGGATACTTCGAAGTTGAATTTAAGTCAACTGATAATCAAATTGAAGAGCAGGTCAGAGATGAAAACTCATCAGAGTCTGAGTCTGAAGTTGATCGTCAGGAGGAGTCAGATGCCAGAAGTGACAGCGAATATGACAGCACAAATGATTTGGATGAAGATGATCTCCCTGGAACAAGTCAAGATCAATCAATTCAGAATAATGAAAGAGTGCAAAGTCGAAATCTGCGTGACCGTAAGATAATCAAACCACCTCAAAAATACAACGATTATGTCACACACTTTGCAGGGCTAATTGGTGAAGTGGTAGACATTTCTGTCAGTGAGGCATTGTCTGATTCTGAGTGGAAGTGTGCAATGCTGGAAGAAATGAATTCTCTTAATCACATGAAGACATGGATATTGACAGATCTACCTGAAGGTCGTAAGCCATTAACTTGTCGCTGGATATTAAGGAAAAAGGGAAATGGTCGAGCAAAGGCCAGATTAGTTGCTCGAGGATTCGATCAACAACACGGCATTGACTATTCCGAAACATTTTCGCCAGTTGCACGTCACGCAAGTATTCGTTTATTGCTGAGTCAAGCCGCAGGGAAAAGATACTATATAAAAACTTTCGACATAAAAACAGCCTTTTTGAACGGTGACCTAACTGAAGAAATTTATATGCTTCAACCTGAAGGCTTTGATGACAAGTCCGGAAAAGTCTGTAAACTACTGAAAAGCATATATGGATTGAAACAAGCTCCAAAATTATGGAATGCCAAGTTTACCGGATACCTGAAAAATTTAAATTTTGATGCTACTGATGATGATCCATGTTTGTTTTATAATCAAAATCGATCTGTGATCATGTGTGTTTTCGTGGACGATGGATTGATTATTGGACAAAACGAAAACGAAGTCAAGGATTTATTATCAAAAATGGCAAAGAAGTTTGAGATCACGTCAGAAGGTCCTAAACAAGGAAAGCTGCACTACTTGGGCATGGAATTAAATTTAATGAGAAATGGTATTTTCTTGAACCAGTCAAAGTATACGAAGCAAATATTGGAACGATTTGGATTTGCTGATGCATATGAAGTTACCACACCAATGGATCCAGGTATGATTACAAACAAGCTAGTAAATGACAAGGAACTGAATGGTAAACCATATCGTGAAGCTATTGGGAGTTTGCTATATTTGTCGATCATATCTCGTCCAGATATAAGCTTTGCAGTCAACTATTTAAGCCGTCACGTTTCCCAACCCAAAAATAGTCACTGGAAAATGATTGAACGACTATTCCGTTATCTACGAGGAACTGAAAATTTTGGAATATTCTTCAATGGAAACTGTAAACTTCAAGTTTACACTGATTCCAACTACGGAGGAGTTGATATGGATAAGTGTTCAACTAGTGGAATCTTAGTTGAAAATGGAGGTCCAATTGTATGGTCCGCACAGAAACAGAAAGTTACAGCTATATCTTCTGCCGAAGCTGAATATCGTGCAGCCGTTCAAGGGATTCAAGAAGTGAGCTGGATTCGTCGCGTAATGAAAGAATTGAAAATTCAAGAACTATCCAAACCGACTGATTTCTTTATTGACAATAAAGCTTCAATAAACATGCTTGAAAATGTTGAAGAAGGAAAAATCACTAAAAGCAAGAAACATATTGAAATCAAACGAAAATTTATAAACCAACATATAGGTAAAACTATAAATCCTATTTATGTTAAGAGCAAAGAACAATTGGCGGATATTTTTACTAAACCGCTAAGTAAAGGTCCATTTTTGTATTTACGCGGTAAACTACTCAAGGAGGAGTGTTGGCATTAGTGAGTAGTTAGTTACATTTTTGTTTTTACGGACACAGTCACATGTAGAACGTGTAGAATTAACCTTGTTTTATTGTAAATGCCGGGAATTTATTATTTACTATTGTAAGTATATTGTATATATAAAATTAGTCATGATAATTATTGTATATTCCTTTTTCAGGCGCTAGCCTTCTCCTTTTATGTCTTTGAGGCCTAAGTCTGTAAAAGTTTATTAGCTCAAAGTCGAGCACATGTACATAACCCTCTTTTGACAACAATACAATATTTTCTTACAACAATAAGAAGACTGAATATTATTCCAAGCCCTTTATTGCTCCAAATAGACGAATTTACAACAACAAGTTTATTTCAATGAATAGCTGAATGAAAACATTAACAAAATTAATAACATATAATATAATATAGTAGTAACAGTTTCTGTAAATACAGTGCTTTAAATAAAATTCAACAATAAATAATACAAATAATTAACAAAATTAATGTTTATTTGGTAGATGCCTTATGTTGTACGAGTAAGTAACTTTTCCATTGGTTACCTTCACAAATGATGATGGATCTCCTCCTTTTCCTTTGCCGAGATAGCTTTCAAATATGGGAGAGCTTTGGGAGTGAATTTTACCGCTACTTGTGTCCACAGCGTCGATTCCTGGGACAAATGTAGCGTACTTCATGGGTTCTGTGTTTGCAAGAGCCGAATTTTGATGCCAGTTTGTCTTTAAGATATTATTCATTTTGTATCCACTGGGAATAGAATTAACCGAATTTACGTTGTGTGAATTGATTTTTAAATCCGTATTGAAATTGAACGGACTGTAGTTGGAATCTAAATTTACTGGAACGTAATCAAATGGAGCCTTATTCTGACCAAGAGAATTCTCATTATAGCGTGGAATATCTTGTTTGAATTTCTCGTCGAATGTTTGTTTGTTAATTTGTTCAATTTGTTTGTTAAAGCTGTTTACTTGATTTATCAAATCTAGTGTAGGAGTATTCGTTTTAAAATTATTTCCTTTGCCCAAGCCAATAGGAGATCCAGCGTGAATATTGATTCCTTCTCCGAATGAGGGAACTTGTTTTCCATATCCTTGATTTGGCTTAAACCATTTTCCACCACCTAACTGTCCTGGTTTGAATGGTAGAGCAGCTTTATGAAATTTGGGTGATTGTTTTCTTATAGGTCTTTTTCTAATAACTGTTGTTACTTTCTTCTCAGTATATAATGGCAAATTTTGTGGTACCCCACCATAACTTTTACCATAGTTATAACCTGCTCTATTTTGGGCATTGTGGAAACGAGGAATGTTAGTTCCAACTTGGTACAAATTATGAAATTGTCCGTTAGCTAGAGGATTCATATTTTGTACATATTTACTTGTACCGCCAACGGTATTAAATTGAGGATATAATTCAGCACTGATGTACTGGGTTAATGTTGAGAAAAATATTGTAGTAAAAATCTGTAACAGTAACATATTTACACCTTATAAATTGGAGTAGTTTAACTTGTTTTGCAATATTATTTACGACTTAAATTCACAATTAGATATTATTTTTATTTTTTTAATTAATGAAATCAGTCTATTATCTTATTTTTTTTAAATCTTTACGCTGTATTAACAAATTTATCAAGAAATGATAGTTATTAAACACATTTTATTTTTTTATAAACTTACAAATTTAACTACTCGAACAAATTAAACAATAAAGTAAACAATAATTTACCATAAGTATAGCCATGTTAGTGCGTGAAGTTGAAGGATGATGGTTAGACTGACAGCTCAAATTGAAATTTTAGTATATATAGTGTCGTTACACCTGCGGTTTACTCTAATAAACATATTAAAAATTTAATGTCCGCATGGCTTATTCTCTGAATAAATTAGTAAATTTTTTCGTAAAAGTAGGTAACAAAACTTAATTATTTATATATTCTATATACGTGCTGCAGAAAAAAAGAGTGCGTGATCAAAATTATCAAAAATTCTTGCAGAACGTTTAATTTGATAGTTAATTTAGTGAAATTGGATGGAAAATGACATCTCTCATCTATGTAGTGTGACAGTGTGAAAATATTATGTTTGCTTAATTAATATTTTACATATTCGTAATTATTGTAATTATATTGTATACATGTATGTATCTAAGCGTTACTTAAAGTAATTTATTAATAGAAAACAGTTACTACAGTAATTTACAATAGTCACATTTTTTAAAATTTAATTTAGTTTTGTTTTCTTGAAGAAAGCGTCTAATGCTGAGTTTTAGAGAATTTAAACTAAAAGCTGTTTTTTATTTAAAATTCTATTTGCTTCTATGTATTATTATAACCTTTTGGCTTATTATAGACAAGGGTTGAGTAAAAATCGTTTCAAATCATATTGTAATTTTCATGAATACTGGTGATTACATTAAACTAGCTTAATTTAAATGAACTTAATATAAGTTAACCTCAACCTTAGATGGATAAATATCTGACATACCAGACATCAATCTAAAAAAAATGTCATTTGGATTATTTAGTTTGGGGTTATGAAATGATAGTTTTTAATGGAATTTAAGTATGTTATATTTTACACATGTACGCAAATTTTTAAAAAGGTTTATCAGCTGTAAGTTGCGATAGTTGAAACAAAAATAGAGCAAAAATACATTGGCAACATAGAAACTGTTTCACAAGGAAAGTTTTTTCATAGTAACTCACATAATAAATGCCAAATTTGTACAAAAAACTACCAAACGTCCATCTACCAGCTACTTTTATAGTTATTCTCTTAGAAATACTGAAAACATCTGATTTTCGATGGAATTTTTGCATTTATTAAAACAGATATATTTTTCTTAAATTAATATATATATATGACATTTGCAACAACAATTTAATTTTCTTAATAACTCTAAACTTTAAAAATTTAGAACATCTATTTTTATGAATTTTTTACTTGGAAAAACTTTTGTATGAGACTGTCATGGTAGAACCACCTTAAAAAACTGGTTGTCTTTTAATATTAGATTAACATCATTGATTAATTTTCTTCTATTTTTAGCGAATAGAGAAGGCAAATTTTGCAAAGAAATTGCACCGGTATATAACTTTTTCCCTGAATAATTTAGTAGCTACCTATTATGTGTCGGTTTTTAAATAAGTTTTTTAATCCGGGTTGGTTTCTTCGACTTGTGGTAACTTTATCAGTACTGCTTAATTTTGGCATTATTAATATTGAATTTATATTTTTTTCGGCATTTTTCATATAAACTTGCCGAAAACTCTTATTTTTCAGAAAGCTTAAAGATCGTTTTCTTCTGGTATTATTTAATGAATTATTGTTTTAAGGTTAACGTTGCGTAAATTCCAGAAAATTAAGTTAACTGGAAACGAATCTCTTCGGTTCTCGGTTCTGGCATCGAACCTCATCAGGTTTCGAATCCAATCTCATCGGTTCTCAGTTCTGAAATCGAATCTCAACGGTTCTCGGTCCCGGAACCGAAACATATCGGTTCCCGGTTCTGCGACCGAAATAGATCGAATTTTGATTCTGGAACCGAAACTAATCTGTTATCAGTTCTGGGATCGAAAAAGGGTGAATCTCGATTATGAAACTAATAATATATGAATATCGATCTCGGAAACTTTTCAGATCTTTGAATATTTTACAATACATTATTACAATCCGTGACTTAGATTTACGTATTATGAATCAATATGCTATGATGAATAACAAGTTAATTATTTTGAAAGTATTTTTTTTTTTTTTTGAAATTATGAAGTAAGAACGAAACAGGCAAACAATTTAGGAAAATTGGTATCAGATATATAAACTGATATAATGCAATTCTCTAAAGAACACTTGCAAAAAACAGGTACTTTTTCTCCGACTGCCCAACCGGCGCTATTGTTTATGTTTCTATACGATTTATACTTTGTAGCCTCTTTTGGTTTCTTTTAATCTTAAAGATAATTCAGTTGGGTATTTTAAAATAAGAATTATCTTTTTTTTTGACAAATTATGAGGAACGTTATTTCCATTCCGAAATTTATTAAATCGTGTTATGATTCGAACTGAAATCCAGAAAATAAAAAATATTCGTTTATATTACATAAGTATTGTATAAGTAGATTAATGGAAATATCCATTGCGTTGTCCCTTAAATTTTATGGCCGCTATCGTTATTGTAGGTACCGATAATCAAAACAACTCAAGGTCAAGATTTTAGAATAAACCATATTGAATGAAAATTGAAAATATAGTACGAAACTGAAATCTGCAATTATTTACTATATTATGCAGTTACATTTACAGCATTCTCTTGCGTTTGGTGTAATAATATTTACACATCATTACAAATACTTTCAATTAATTTACATAAAAAATTAATATTGTTCAATAATATTTCTCAAATAAA
This sequence comes from Harpalus rubripes, assembly GCA_963082715.1. Classification (NCBI taxonomy): domain Eukaryota; kingdom Metazoa; phylum Arthropoda; class Insecta; order Coleoptera; family Carabidae; genus Harpalus; species Harpalus rubripes. The sequence continues at coordinate 50,107,815 of OY720450.1, read as the reverse complement.
ACAAAAAATATGTTTATTTCTCAAGAATGGCGAGGCTAATTTAAAATTATAATTGAATATTCTAATTATCGATTCCATAAGAAGATCGGTTCCACTACTCGGAACCGAAGATCGGCTCCATTACCCGGAACCGGAACGGAAAGTCGGTTCCAAGACCCGGGTACCCGGATAGTTTTGGAACTGGGGACCAGTTTCCAAATTTTTCCGGTTCTTGACAGCACTACTGGAAACCTTTGAAGTAGTGCATGAAATTCTTAAACACCAGAAACTGTTTTTATAGAATCTATTTGAAACTTGACACTTTGTCATTTTGTCGTCAGTGTTTTTTTTAAGTCTTTTATTTCTTACATCTACAAGGAGTTCCACACCGATGATTGGCCTTGCTACGTCAGCAATCACGAATGTCCACCTAAGTCTCGACGTAATCCTAAATCTAAAACTAAATTAATGGTCCCGAATGCCGCGATAGACGCACTGTTTGCCGCGATAAGATCTTATGTGCCGATTTTACTCGCGGATGTCGCGTACGAATGTGACGATATGCACACAAATCGGCACCAGTGTCTACAAGATACTCGACTCGCGTTTTCTTATCTGTCACAAAAAGTCGGCGTGAAATCGGACTTTACGTCGCTGGCCGCCTTCAATGACTGTCCTGTTCGTTTCTCGCCGATGCTGGCCGCTGGTTGCTGCATAAGAACTTACATCTTCTCGCCTTCGCACCAAACTGCTGGTGGTACCAACAATTTCAGGATTCATTTCTTCCACGAGAGTTACTACTTGGACAGGAACGAGACCGTCTTCTAAAGCGTGGTCTATTTTTCTGAAGAGAGACGCTCCAATTTCTCTGACAGGTCAGCAATTTCTTTCCTCAGGAGTTCTATCTCTCTATCGATGACATTGACGTCTCTGAAATGATGGGCGCCGGACTGACGGATTCGACTATAGCGTCTGCAATCTCTGCCACATCATCTAAACTAGGTTTCTTTTGCGTGGCTAAAATTGCCTACATGTTCTGCAGAAGACGGCCTAACCGCAGTGTCCTGAGTAAATAGTTTGAAACAGTTGATCCGGCAAGACTTCGTAGACGTCGAAAAATTGGAAAGGACGTCGTTACCCATCTCTTCACGTTCGAGCAGTCTACGCGTTTTCTGCTCCTGCTACGCAATCAAACGTGTCTTCAAAGCTACTGCCAATGCGGTGTACGGGTTCTCCGGAGGATTCATAATAATATCGCGCACTTCACTTACCGCGCGAGTATCAAGAGTTATCACGATATAGTCATATTTTGTTTCTTCACTCGTGATGCAAGACGAAAACTGCGCTCTGCAATTTTAAGCCACATCTCTGGATCCTCGGCGTTAAATAGCTGTAATTTAACAGCGACGCGGTTTATGTCGGCTTGGGCTATTTCAAAATTTTGTATATCAAGTCCGAAAAAAGATTAGAAATTTTATACGTACCGTTTAAATAGTTCACTTACTTCACAGTTAAACCGGTGATCACGTCGGGAAGTCGCCAATTTTGAAGTGAACATGTGAATTTGGTATTATATTAAATGAAATTAAACAGCAGCGTTTTGAAGTAAATATCGATGATTTATGAATTGGTTTAACTGATTTAGTTGGCGATACTATTTGGATATCTTACTTTTCCATAGTCTACAATATACAGTACCAGGTAAAAGCGGATATACTATTTGACATGTCCTCTTTAGGATAAATACAAATGGGTTATATTAGAACAAGGACCTGACAGCTAATAATATTTTGAAAGATTGAAATATTTAGATTGTTGTTCTGTGGCTAATGTAAGAAATAAAAGTATGTGGATAAGCGAAACAACGATCATTTTAATAAAAATTTGTAAATGTACTAAAATTTAAATTTTCAAATGTCACTGTCGACATTGTCAATAGATGCATTGCACACAATGAGAGAGATAACAAAAAGTGAGATGTTTTCAATGCGCAATTGATTTTCTGCGCATATAGGAAATGAAATGAAATATTTCTCATTTTTATATTACAAAATCCATTATGTCAGTAGTAACATCAACAATCTAGACAAAAATATGAAATTATTAAATTATTTTACTCACATTATATGCAAAAGATATTTCTAAAAAGCTTTAGAAAACTACCGCTAAATGACAGTCAGTAAGACGCCACAATTAAATTACTGTTCAATGCATCCATAACAGGAAATAAATTTCTGTATCAGATAGCTTTCATCTGCCTAATTTGAACAGTAGAAAGTTTAAAGATATGATTTTGTTACATATTCGTATTTTAATTCATAGTGTAATAAAATTAACTTTAAAATATTTCATCATTACCGATATCTACGTACAAGCAGATTGGCACACCCATCAATGAGTAATAAGCCGTGATGATATATTTATTTATTTATTTTATTTTAATTATAAAAAAGTTTTGATGATTTGATGTCGTGTCTATATTAACATCTGTTCTATTTGCTATAGAGGTGGAAGCATGTCTTATACTGTAGCCTGGAAAAATATTAATAACTATACGGCTCTTTTTTAATACTAGCTTTATTCATCTACTAATAGTTTGAGAACATACTGGATGATTCTGTTTTAGGTGTACTAGAATTAAATATCTTTGGTTATTTGAACGATATTCAGATGTGATACGAATGTAGAGAATAATTGTTGACGCAGTGTACAATTCTGTTTTTTTTTTACGGAGAAATGGAAAAACAATTAAAGATTGTTGTCTAATAGGACCTGATGTCTTTATTAGTTCACTATTTTCTATTTTTCTTTTATCTTGTATTTTTGTAGTAAGGTTTACATTTATTGATGATATAGTCTGAACCCTATGTACACTGGTAAGAACCATTACGGTAACTAGTTTGATAGTGGTCCTTGTAAGGGAAAATATGTTTCCAATATATTTTAGAATTCGAACTCGATTTTATGTAACTTTATATTATCGATATGCTGATTGCTGATCCTGTAATTTGTTTTTTAATTGCAAATTCATCTTCGTATTTTACCGATAGTATTAAATTGAGAGCTACTCGATAAAAAATTACTATGTAGTAGGAACTCTCTATATGGACGGACTTGGTTATTAAATTTTTATTATACTCTAAACAATGTAAATATGAATATAGGGAAAAATAACGGAGCTGCAGTTACTTCTTGTTGAAATTTTATTAAAAATTTAATATATACCAACGTTTCGATCACAATTTGATCATCAGTGTCTGAAATACAATTTATTATATAATCAACATGGTCAAAATATCTATACATTTTATAATTTGTAGGAATTGAAGTTACTTACAACGTTTAAGGATAAATTTAGAAAACATGAAAATGAAAAAGTATTTAAGGTCGAAACTTTCGTCAAAATTACAATAAATAAATAAAAAAACGTGCGTACATTCTTCAAGTTCTTCGGAAACCGCTTGCCCCTTAGCCCTGTTCTCGCAAATCTGGTGATGGATTTGTTATTAGAGAAATGTTTGCAAGAGTTAGAATTCTCACCTCCATTTCTCAAAAAATATGTCGATGATCTAATCACGGCAATTCCTAAAAATCAAATCAACAATGTATTACACACATTCAACAGCTACAATCATCATTCACAATTTACCATAGAGGTCGAAGAGATGACAAAATACCTTTCCTGGATGTGTTACTAATTAAAATGATAAATCTCTACACACTCAATTCTACAAAAAACCATCATCATCTTCAAGGTTGCTAAACTATACATCGACTCACCCCATTCATCAATTAGTTGCCACGAACTTAAAAAACAGAGCACTAAAACTAACTACCTCGAGCCTACACAATGACATAAAGTTACAGATAAAACAACAGTTACTGGACAACAATTACCCAAAAGCATTAATAAATAGAATCATCAACAACACACAGTCAAATGTAAACAACCAACAAGTGAATAATAACAATAAAACTTACTCCACCATCCCATATGTTCCACTTCTTTCACACAAGATACAGAAGAAAATAACCCAACATTTACCAGTCAACATAACCTCTAAACAATACAAAACGATAAACAATTTATACAGTGGGACCAAATATCCCATTGAATTAAAAAATAGATCTAACATTATCTACAAAATTCCCTGTTCAGACTGTGACAAAGTTTATATCGGATAGACTAAAAGATATTTAAAAACAAGATTATCTGAACATGAAAGAAACACGAAAAAAGATACAACTAACATTAAATGTGCCTTGGTACATCATGCGCACTCATATAAACACAAATTCAAATTTGATGACACTGTAATTTTACACAAAGAAAATAATCTGAACAAAAGACTTACTTTAGAAATGTTAGAAATTCATAAACATAAAAACACCATTAATTCACAGACATCCAAAATTTAAACATAATTTATAAAGGCATATTAGTAAAACATTATAAAAACTTACTAACACAAAATTAAAAATTAAAATAATTAAATAATAAAATAAAAATAATAATAAACAAAAATTTTCAAATTAAAAACAACTTCAAAAATGATCCACCAGACGGTTTCCGAAGAACTGGAAGAATCCTGTAATCCTGAAACAAGAATTTTCAACTTAAAATAGTCTTATATGCAATGTTGATATGTACGCACGTTTTTTATTTATATATTGTAATTTTGATGAAAGTTTCGACCTTAAAAACTTTTTCATTTTCATGTTTTTCTAAATTTATCCTTAAACGTTGTAAGTCACTTTAATTCCTACAAATTATAAAATGTATAGATATTTTGACCATGTTGATTATATAATAAATTGTATTTCAGACACTGATGATCAAATTGTGATCGAAACGTTGGTATATGTTTAATTTTCAATATAATTTCAACAAAAAGTGACTGCAGCTCCGTTATTTTTCCCTATATTATTATTATTATTATATTATTATTATTCTTATTATTATTATTATTATTACTATTATTATTATTATTATTATTATTATTTGATACACTACCCGACAGGCAGGTGCCCAATTAGGGGGTAGGAAGAAATCAATTAAAAGAAGTAAATGCAATTTTTAATATCACGAACGTTAGAATTAAAAATATCTACACGATTTTGAATTTTATGATAAGACTGAATCATATAATGAATTGGTGATTTAATTAACGTATTCGATCTAGCAGGGGGCAAATAAAATGTGTAACTATATCTTGACGACAATCTGGGGACTTGAAAGTATATATTATGTACTATGAATGCATAGTCAATAGTACCGGTGATGGTTTTAAGCAAAAATATAGTTGCGTGCATATTTCTTTTTTGATATAAGAAATTCAGATTAAACGATTCCAATAATTTAGTTTGCGGGATACCTCTTGCTGGATATGTGCCGTCCAAGATAAATGTAGCTGCTTTTATAAATTTTCTTTGTACACTTTCAATTAGATCAATCATGTTATTAGTAATAGGGTTCCAAACTACTGAGCAATATTCCAAATGTGGTCTTACCAGGGTTGTAAAAAGTCGAATAAGTGTGTGTAAATTTTTAAACATTTGTGAATTTCTAATGATAAAACCAAGACATTTAAATGCCGTTGAAACTCGAGTTTCTACATGTTTATTAAACATTAGCCTAGGCTCAAAAATGACTCCTAAATCAGATATATGATTTGACATACAGATTGAATCACCGTCTAAGGTGTAATTAAAAGTAATTTTTTGATGTTTCGTGGTGTATGACATAACATTGCATTTGGTGATATTAAGATGTAAGTTATTAATATTACACCAATTTCTAATGATATTGATATTTGTTTGGAGGTTCATACAGTATTCGATTTTTGATATTCTACAAAATAATTTTAAATCAACAGCGTACATTAGGTATTCCACATTAATATCAGTCGTAATGTCATTAATAAAAATATTAAATAATAAAGGCCCAAGAACAGAGCCCTGTGGCACGCCAGAGCTTTGAACGAAATTCTCAGATTTGAAACCGTGTGTACTCACGTATAGGTGTATATTTTGCAAGTAAGATGTTATTAGTTCGATTAAATTATAGGAAAAGCCCATGGATTGCAATTTCACCAATAAGATGGCATGATCGAGTTTGTCGAACGCTTTAGAAAAGTCGGTATAAATAACGTCCACTTGGCCACGTTCATCAATTGCTTGACTTATGAACTGGGTTTTGCATATGAGATTTGTCGCAGTAGATCTCCCTCTAATAAATCCTTGCTGATTTGGCGATAAAAGTTTTGAAGAGTGGTTGTACATTTTATCATGCAGTAGTATCTCAAATACTTTACTGAAATTAGAAATAATTGCTACTGGTCTGTAATTAACAATATTATTTCTATCGCCCTTTTTGAATATGGGATTTGATCTTGAGAGTTTCCAAATTTCAGGGAAAGTACAATGACGTAATATTAGATTGAAAATTATCGTTAATGGAAATACAAAAACCGAAGCGCAATCTTTTATAATAAAAGAATATTAATAATTTCTACAGTCGAATCATTCCTAACTATTTAATATAAATATGGTTCTAAATTTTTTGAGCAACAAAATTTCTGACAGCACCCATAATGTTCCTTTGGACAACGATGACAGTATTAAAGGCAGAACAGCTTGAGGAAAGTTTTTATTTATAGACACTCACCGGATAATATCTCTGCTATAAGGGCAAAATCCTTGGGCAACGAATGTGTGTCTCTGAAACGTGATAAGAGTAAGTAATTTTTGGTTCAACAAAATTTTGATTTTCTGTGACCAATCTCTATAATAATGTATATCGATCGCTTTTTCAAATATTATTATTTCTAACTAACTAATTATTGAAAAAGGGCGGAAAAAGCATAAAAGTAATGCGCGTAATTAATTGTAAAGACATCTATTGAGAAGGAGTCTGGAGTGCGTAATTTTTACATTTTGTGTTAACTATTTGGGCATATAGGTCAATTTGCAGTTTCCTGTATTTTGTACCTATACAAGGTGTCCATGATAATTATTTCAACAAGGAAAACTCGAGAAAAAAAGAAACGAAGCAGGTTAAATTAGATAAAAGATGCCCTTTTAAAACACCATGTTAATGGTGTTTCGTTATTTGCGAAAAAGGCAAAGGTCACTAAATATAGGCGAAAATGTAAATTTTGCTGTTTTTACCTTCCGTCACCTTTAGGTAAGGAAGGTATTGTCTTTGGTCAAAAAATTCGATGATGAGTTTTTAATCAATAAGCACGTTTTAGGGTCCCTAGAATACGAATTTACTATTTTTACGATGATGTCTGTGTGTGTGTGTGTGTGTGTGTGTGTGTGTGTGTGTGTGTGTGTGTGTAAAAAAATTTTCAACTGCGATAACTCTAATACTACAGTTACAAAAATTATAATTTTTCGTGTACTTCTTCGTTACATCCATATGAAGAGCTGATTAGATTTTGGTTACAATTGGTCAACCGGAAGTACCATCATTTGAAGATTTTAACAGTTTTTATTGAAAAAACTATGTTAAATACAATTTTTTCACATTTGATGTTATTATAAATATTAAAGAATATTTCATTCTCTATACGATTTGACTGCATTTTATACTTAATATTAAATAGATATAGAGTTAAAAAATTATAAAGAAATTAAATTTCATAAAGTAGCTATAGCTATGAAAACAGCTACTATATTAAGAAAATTCTGATTGAAAGATGTCAGTGTCAAGTGAAATTGACATAGTGTGTTTGTCATAATTTTTACTGGAAATATAGGATCTTTTGCTTTCTGTATGGAATTTGTATAAAATACATACAACTGCTTTAAGGTAATGTACAAGATATAGAATATTTAATTTAATAATAATAATAAATCTTTTATTTCTGCAGATACATTATACTGCATATAGAAAACGTCACAAAATAATAATTTTCTGTATGAAATTTGCATAAAATACATGCAACTGCCGGAAGGTAATGTACAAGAAATAGAATATTTAATTTAGCAAGGAACTTTCCGTATGAAATTTGTACAAAATACATAGAACTGACGGAAGGTAATGTGCTGGCCACATCAGATTTTTTTATTTTGAAAATACTTCTAAGTGTTAAATAATACTGGATTTTTGGTTTGCACATCTTTAGAAATTTTTTTATATTTTTTCGAATGTCTACACTTAGCTCGTTGCGTCATGCGTCTAGATTCGTACACTAATATTTCTGAACTACATTTATGTTTTGGATGCCAATCTTTTAGTACAAAACTTTAAATTTTACTTAATATTATATCTTTATCTGTTTCTCTAGCAATATCTCTAGATTTGACAATAAATAGTGACGTATTCGCAAAGAAATTTAAATCTATGTCTTCTTGTTCATAATAAGTTTCATCAACTTTTAACGGCTTTCTGGATAAAAAAATCTGCCTGATTTTTATTTGAAGCTACATATGCAATTTCAAAATTAAATGCTGATAACGCCAAAGCCCAACGTTGCAATTTGTTTGCTGCCATAACAGGTAAACCCTTTTTAGAACCAAAAATAGTTAATAAGGGTTTATGATCAGTTTTAATTAAAAATTTCTGACCGTACAAATATTGATAAAAATTTTGATATGTCCAATAAATAGCTAGGGCTTCCTTATGAATTTTTGCATACTTTTTCTCACTATTTATTAACGTTCTAGACGCAAAGGCTATCGGTTTTTCAGTCTCATTTCACTTCACATGTGCCAACACTGCACCCTTTCTCCGATGCATCTACAGTTAAAGTTGTTACATGCTATATTCGAATTCGGTTTCATCTTTATTTTTTTTATTATCTCGATGAACTACGTGAGCCATCTGTATTTGTACTTGTAATTGGGCGCGTTTAGCGAACGCAACAGTTGTCACAGCGGAGACTGATTTTTCGCTGAACGTTACCGCTGAGTATACGCTGTTTCTCAGCTGTTAGTCAGCATTGTAAGCAGTAAATTTTTACGCTGTATGCAGTCAGCGTAATATTATTAACCTAAAAAGTTTGACGTTAACAGCTAAATATGTCGAATAATTCAAACATAATATTTTTAAATTCTTATGTTCTTATGAATAATCAACTCATTTCTACATATTCTATAAGTACATATTATTTTATATAAAGCAAATTAAATTTGCACATTAAAATGCAGATCAAACGACTGAAGAAGAACCTGGAGATGGCGAAAATATAATTATAGAGCAAAATCCTGGAGGCTATTTCACTACATCATCTTGGATTTGGCCACTGAATGAACTGATCTTTTAGTTCTATAATCGCAGATATAATTTTTATAAAAATGTAATGTCCGGTACATTCATAAAATCCAAATCTATCACTAACTGCCCAAACTACCAAAAAACTTTCTTGCTTCGATATAACCCATAATGAAAACAAAACTTTTGTTTCTACTGAAATATATAAATGTCGCTCTGGTAAATGATTTTTAAATTTATCTAAACTATAATTAGGTACAATATTTTCCACATATCCTTCGTTATGTAGTGGCACTATTCTATCCGGAATAACATTTTCAGGAACGTCAGCAATAATCTTTGAATTATGTTATTCATATTAAAATCATCGTCAAAAAAATAATCATTTATTATTTCATGTATAATAAAAAAATTATCTTTATCTTCACACAAACACCTTATAAATATACGTCCGTTCAGCGAATATGCAAGTGTTGATACTAATCAGTAGTAAACGTGTTGTAAGATGAGTTACAACTGATGTGTACGCTAAACGCGCCCAATGTCTTTTAGTCTATTGTGAATTGTTCGCTTCTGACGATAATGAATAAAGGTTTTGACAAGTTCGCGCGAAACAATTCTAAGCGTCCTACGATTTATTCGTAGGGTGATAGCTGCACAGTCAACTTCTCTTTGGTTTTTGGTTGTGTTTAAAGCATTGTTAGCTTGATTTTGTTCACCAAAAAGATTCGCATTGTTGCGGAGTGGCTTCAGCTGTCGGCACTAAAAGATTAGTATAATCTTAAAAGAGTTTTTATCTCTGAACATGCGATTTTCATTGGATCATTAGAGGCGTTAGGAATTCTTTCCGTGAGTATTACAGTACGATTTTTCATTTATTGTAACAAAATCTGATTGTTAAACTTCACTTTTAGCCTATTTGGCGTGGGTTATTTTAACCACAATTATATTTAGAAGAGGATTTTCTGTTATCCAAACTTTTGAACTTCGATCACGTGGGCAGTGAACATTTCTGTTCCTGTATGTTCACGTCGTCTTTGACTTGGAGGAATTACTACCTTGGAGAACTTAGGATCTCGGGGAATAATCATCGAACATTCGAAAAGAGGCATTTTATACACCTTGGGCCAATTTTGAAGATTTTTGGCTCATGTTCATACGTCCGTCTGGCGTCATTACACTACATCCGCATCTGTGACGCAATCCGGTGAGCCTTCTCCAATTTATATTTTATTGTTCGCGTACCCACCTGATGTTAGTCAGCTGTGTATGTCTATACATATTAATCGTCGGTTATTCTAGAACATTCACAATGGTCGTTTTGATATCTTGTTTTGTGTCAAACTTGAATATTGTTATTGTACCTATTATAGCATGGTTTATTCTTTCACGAATCTATTTTCAATTCGAGTTACGTTATTGTTAATTTTGAATATTCAATATTTAGTATATTAGACAATTTTTATTTTATTATTCCGTATTTAAGGCGCTTAGTTATTTCAACGAAGTTAATTGTTAACCCTAGTTTATTTGAATACTTTGAATTATTTTAGATTAATAATATTTTATGGTTATAGCATTTCAAATATAATTTATGTTAGCTTTTCAACTTATGTTTGTTAACTTTGAATATTATTTCGAGCGATTTCGTATCTACATTGTTAAGCAACGCAATCTCGTTTGTGAGGTTAATTTTTCAGGCATTATTTTTGCCGTTGCTAAAAGCGTCGTCTGTGCACACACGGTACTTATTTTATTATTTTTCACGGCCAATATTTTTGGGCATTTTATGGATTGCAAAGCCCTATGCTTTATAACATCTCGCTTATCTGTGATTCGCTCGCAGTATATTAAAATATATTATTTAAATGACTTTATACCTTACTATTTATATCTTATTAACGGCGTATCTGTTCTCATCAATTTAAATTTTAACATTAAACATATTTTATGTCTCGAATTGGAGATCATTGTTTTACTTTGGAAATCTTGTTCCCTCCTAGTGAATATTTCAGGTTTTGTAGCTTGGGATATAAATTCGGTGGCGCTTGTTTTCACAGCTCGGACGATTACTAAGAAATTGAACTTGAATACCCCCCCTGCAATCTCAGAGCAAGTTTATCCTGAACTAGAGGCTATCCCGACTACGAACATCTTCCTCTGTGAGTTTTCCGAATTATCGAACAGAGTGACTGTATACTTCGCTATTGGAGACTAGTTACCTTAGGTGAGTCCGCTATTTTTGATTTATTTTATTTTTGCATTTAAAAGTGCCAGTTACGTAACAAAGTTATTGGTTTTTGTGGGTCGAAATGTACCAAAACTTGTGCAGAACTTAATAAATTCTTTATTTCCACATATGCTTGCTTGCATTCTTTCGTCCAGCGCCAACTACGACTTTTTTTAATAACTCATACAATGGATGAATAATTTTGGAACAATTTGGTGCAAATTTACAGTAATAATTTACCATACCCAAAAATAATTACAATTCTTTTGCATTTTTGGGTTCCCTACATTTAACTAATGCATTAATTTTCTCTGGAATAGTATGTAGGCTCTTTTTATCTATGATATGACCTAAGTACGAAACAGAAGTTTGTAAAAATCAGCATTTTTCAGGATTAACTCTTAATCCACATTCTTGTAATCTTGCAAAAACGTTTTCTAATCGTTGTAAATGTTTTTCATCGTTACAGTTACAAAAATATCATCTAGAAAGACTACTACGCCTTATAAATCTAAAAGGACCGTTTCCATGTACTTCTGGAAAATATTTGGAATCGATGCGATAACAAAAGGCGCACTACAGTACTGGTAAATACCTTTATATGTTGATATTGTTGAAATTTCTCGAGAATTTTTATCTAACAAAACTTGCTGATAAGCGCTGGACAGATCTAATTTACAAATTTTTTGACTATCCTCTAATTTAACAAATAAATCCTCTATTCGGGGTAGAGGGTGTTTGTCAATTTCTATTTGAGGGTTCACTGTCACTTTGTAATCTCCACAAATTCTAACCTTTTTACCTGCATTTTTCAAGGTTGTTATAATCGTTGTACTCCATTGTGAATATTTTACAGGCTTAATAATTTTTAATTTTTCTAACCGCTCCAACTCGTTTTCTACTAGTGATTTCAGGGCAAATGGGATCGGTCTTGGTTTAAAAAATTTCGGTTTCGTATTTGGTTTTAAATTAATTTTCATAATATTTTTTGTAGAAGTACTCAATTGTTCCGTAAATATAGGTGAGTATTTCTATTTCAAAATCTATAGGGTCTGGTTTGTCTCTAAAGTATTTAGCGATATGAAATTGAAATTTAACATTCGAAGCCAAATACGGCCTAAGAATGGTCTAGCTCCGTTTTTTATTACATACAAATCCAATTCTAAACTTTTATTGTCGTAGTGGACGCTAACCCTAAATTTCCCTAAACGCTGAATCTCCCACATAATCCTTTTATGTTATATTACATTTCGTCAATTTAAAATTATTGAATTTTTTATTATATAATTTCTCGGGTATAGCCGTAATCGTGGCTCCAGTATCTATTTCAAATCTAATCGGAGTATTATTTATTTCTAAAGCAACAACATAGCAATTCGAATCTGAATATAAATTAAACAGGCTGCTAAGATTTTCAAAAGACATATTGCGGTGTCTGCTAGTTTTTCCTTTAAACGCTCTACATACAGAAGCTAAATGTCCGTTTTTCTTGCAAATATTACATGAATATTCTTTGAAAAAACAATGTTCTTTCTTGTGGTTATTCTTGCCACACACCAAGTACGTTTTGTCGGTGTTTCCTTTCCATGGTATCGCGGGGGCCTTGCTGCTTGGCTGCGGTCTGCTACGACTCCGGTCCAACTTGTGCAGCTCCTCGTCCTTCGGCTCCTCCTTGATGACTATACCGTCACACCTCTGAGTTGTCATTTTGAAATGCTTGGCTTTTTCTCTAGACATGGCAATTTCTAACGCCTTCTCCTTGGTCAGCACCTTCGAACAATCGATCACGCATTGCACCTTTACCCAAACCTATAATAAACTTGTCACGTATAACTGTGTCCAGCATTGTTGCCGCAAACCCGCATTCACTGGTTACTCGAGCCGTCCACTCTTGAACGGACTCTTCATCTCGTTTCATGAGTTTGTAGAACTTGTAACGAGCAGTGAAATAGGATGTTGCAGACTTGAACCGTGTGTTGAACAGTTCTACCAGCTCGCTGTAGTTCTTATCCTCTGGTAACTGGTGCACTCAATCTTTCATCATTTTGTACGATTCTTCATTTAATTGAATCAGCAGGAATGCACGTTTTATTTTTTGTCTGTTATACTATTTGCTATACATTTTTGCTCTAATTGAGCTAGATATATTGTCCACTCTGATACTTTATGATTGAACACACGTGGACTGTGGAATTGGACTTATGTGTAAATGTAGGATTTTTATTAAAAATATGGATTACTCACGTGTCTATAGTTATTTTTACACATTATTTTTAATTTGAAAAATACTTTTATCCTCGTCGCCACTGTGGTGTTTGAGGATGAGGGTTTTATTTAAAGTAAAACACTGCTGCCAAAATGTCCATATTTCAGACCAACACACACACGCCCAAGTTACAACTTACAACCAATATACAGGGTGTCTCAGTAAGCTTGCTCACTATTAGTAACTTTTTTATTTGAAGAGATATGAATTTGGTTAAATGAGCAAAATTGTACAATTTTGAATTACAAAACTACTGATATCAGCAAACATTAATTTATATTAGCGGTTCTCAAAATATGAGACCTAACTTTTTTATTTTAAATAAGAACATATATTTTTTATTTGCTTATTCGCTAGAGAATTTAATTCTGAATTCAACGATATAATCGTTTCATACCATCACATAACAATTTTTTTGAGAAAAATCCATAACAAATTTTATATTAATTTGATTTAAAGATGACTATAATAAGCGTGCTATGAATGAAAAAAATTAAATTAGTGAATACTTTGTTTTGTCACTTGATCATACTTTTTTATTAAACACATATAAAATATTCATTTTTTTCATTCAGGGCATTCTAATTCTACGTAAAAAAAGTAACATGTATTTATTTTTCCATTCATAGCACACTTATTATAGTTATATTTAAATCAAATTAATATAAAATTTATTATGGATTTTTCTCAAAAAATACGTTATGAAATGGTATGAAACGATTATATCGTTGAATTTAGAATTAAATTCTCTAGCAAATAAGCAAATAAAAAATATATGTTCCTATTTAAAATAAAAAAGTTAGGTCCCATATTTTGAGAACCGCTGATATAAATTGATGTTTGCTAATATCATCAGATTTGTATCTCAAAATGGCACAATTTTGCTCATTTAACCAAATTCGTATCTCTTCAAATAAAAAAGTTACTAATAGTGAGCAAGCTTATTGAGACACCCTGTATATATATATATATATATATATATATATATATATATATATATATATATATATATATATATATAAACAATCATCCGTAAATATACAACCTGCGAGTCGAGTTCCGCCTACTCTATAGAAAGCAAAAGCGCAAGAAGAATGTGTTTTCCCCTTCCCATGTTAAATGGAACACCCCATTTTTTTATGTAAATGAATTCTTTGGTAAAAAATCTGATGTGGCCAGCACATAACCTCCCGTCAATTCCATGTTTAAAATAGCAATGAGCTTCCGATTGATCGTCTGTAAATAAAATCTAATTTCTCTTGCCAATAAATAGAAAAGTCTGTAATACGCAATATTGGATTATATTCTGTTAAGATCTCCAAATTAAGTACCACTTCCGGTTTTTCATAAAAGAATCGTCAAAATCGAGTTTGAAATACCAAATTTCATAAGTTTTGGATCATGTTTTTTAATATATTTTTTCAAGTAAATCCGTTTATAGCTTTCTGTAAAGTACTACTTCCGGTTTATCAATTTTTAAAAAATATATAATACGTCGTTCTCATTCATATAAAAATCTTAAATACCAAATTTAAAAAGTTTTGGATTGTGTCAATATATTTTTCACGAAAATATGTTCACAACTTCAAATAAATTATCACTTCCGCTTTATCAATTTTAGCCAAAATCTAAAGTTTTGGAATAAATCATAATACATTTTTCACGAAACTCTGTTCAGAGCTTAAAGTAAAGTATCATTTCCGGTTTATCATTTTTAGAAAAAATGTAATATGTCCTTATTAACATAAAAGTTTTAAATACCAAATTTGAAAAATTTTGGTATATATCAAAATATTTTTCACGAAAATGTTTTCAGTGCTTCAGGTAGAATATAATTTCCGGTTTATCAATTTTAGAAAAAATCTAACATGTCGTGCTCATTAATCTAAAAGTCTTAAATACCAAATTTGGCTAGTTTTGAAATATATCATAATATATTTTTCACGTAAATCTGTTCAGAGCTTCAAGTAAAGTATCACATCCAGTTTATCAATTTTAGCCAAAATCTGTCACATTGTTCCTTTTCATATAAAAGTTTTTGAATATATCATAATATATTTTTCACGAAAATCTGTTCAGAGCTTCAAGTAAAGTGTCACTTCCGGTTTATTAATATTAGCCGAAATCTAATATGTTATTCTCCTTGTTATGAAAGTCTTAAATACTAAAATTGAAAAGTTTTGGATTATATTTTAATATAGTTTTTCATTCACAACTGTCATGAGCTTCCAGTAAAGTACCACTTCCGGTTGTCCAATTTTACCCAAAATGTAATCAACTTTTTATATGAATGTAAAAAGTTCAAATACGGAAAATAGAATTTTTCAGAAGTTTGTTGTAAGAGTTATAGCACACCCACACCCACAACCACACACACACACACACACACACACACACACACACACACACACACACATACACACACACGCACACACGGACGGACGCACGCACGAACGCACGCACGCACACACACAGGCGCGCACGCACGCACACACACAGGCGCGCACGCACGCACGGACGCACACACACACACACACACACATCCACACACGCACATCCACACACACACCCACACACACACACACACACACATACACACACACGCACGCACACACACACACACACACACACACACACACACACACATACACACACACGCACACACGGACGGACGCACGCACGAACGCACGCACGCACACACACAGGCGCGCACGCACGCACACACACAGGCGCGCACGCACACACACAGGCGCGCACGCACGCACACACACACACACACACACACACACATCCACACACGCACATACACACACACACACACACTTCATCGTAAAAATAGTAAATACGTGTTGTGGGGACCCTAATTCGAGCTTATTTACTAAAAACTCACCATCGAATTTTTGGCATGATCACATTACTTTCCTTACCTACGGTATGACGGGAGGTAATAAGGGTAGTTTGTGTAGCATGTCCTATGTTGAAAGTTGATAGATTTTTAGTAAAATGGAAAATATTTAAATTGCATAGGTGAGAGCACGAGATGCGTTGACATGGCTAAGTAACTGGGAAACAAAATGGTGCTAACGCGACCCGTTACCATTTGACAGAAAATGTTTTGCTACAAGATGCACAACGGGGTATGGATCAAATAAAGAGAAAAATAGTCTTTTTAAGGTGCCAAAATGTGCAATTTGTAGAATGTACCTATACCAGTAGAAGTGAAGAATGATAAATTAGTAGACTAGACAAACTCGAAATAAACTTTATATTCAATATTATGAATCTTTATTTTATTTTATTGACAGATATATTTTATTTATATTTGACAACTTGAATATCATTTTTTTTTTTATTTCATACACGTTCTTGATATGTATTTACAATATTAATTGTTTATTTACAATCAACACTTCTCCTCAATTAATATTGTAAACCACATCGTTCTCGTAGCGTCTTCAGTTTTGGTCCAGATAATGGTTTTGTTAGTACGTCTGCAATCATTTGGTCGGTTTGGCAATAAACACACTGTATTAGATCCTTTTCCACATAATCCTTAACATGATGAAATCTAACATCAATGTGTTTTGAACGATTAGTAAACCGTTGATTTTCTATTAATCGCAGACAACTCTGGTTATCCTCGTATATAATAGTTGGATTCTTTTCACATTGATTCAGCTCTTGTAGTATTCTTCGAATCCAGTAAGCTTCTTTGCACGCCTCTGAAAGTGCTATAAACTCGGCCTCTGTTGAAGAAAGAGCTACACACGATTGTCTTTTGCATTTCCAGCTTATTATGCCATCATTTAATTTGAAAATGTAGCCACTGTTAGATCTGCGGTCATTTCTATCTTCTGCCCAATTAGCATCTGCAAAACCAGTCAAATTTGATTTACTATTATATTTACCAAGTATCAATTTTAGATTAATTGTTCCTTTCAAATACTTCAGAACTCGTTTGATTTCTTTCCAGTCTTCTGTATTCGGACACGATACTTTCCGTGCTAAAATTGATATGCTGGCTGCAATATCTGGTCTGGTATTAATAGCTATGTAAAGTAGACAACCAATAAGTTTTCTGTACTGTTCATTGTTCGGTAACAAATCAGTTTCTTCTCCTTTTCCATAACTGACACTTAGCGGTATTTCAGATATTTTCGACCTTTCCATGCCAAAGTCTTTAAGTACCTTTTGTATATAAGCTGATTGGCTGATTGTGAAACTACCTTGAGGATCTTTTGTAACCTGTAAACCTAAATAATTCTTAATTTCACCCAAATTATTAATTTGGAACTTCGATTTTAGTTTCTCTTCACAATATTTCAGCATTTCATTTGATTTACTGGCAACTAAAATATCATCGACATAAATTAAAACATAACTAATCTGATCGCCTTGTTTAAAAAGATACAAGCAGTCATCATTTTGGCTCTGTTTATAACCAGCTTCAATTAATGCAGAATGAATAGTTTGATTCCAATTTCTAGCAGACTGCTTTAAGCCATATATACTTCTCCTCAAAAGACAAACGTGTTTTTCTTTGCCTTTTGTTATAAATCCCGTTGGTTGTCGCATGTAAATGGTTTCATGTAAATCTCCGTTCAAAAATGCTGTTTTAGCATCAAGATGTATAACTTTTAACTTCTCCTTAGCTGCTACAGATAGTAAAATTCGGAATGTTGTCTGTTTCACCACCGGTGAAAACACTTCGTCATAGTCAACTCCGAAAATTTGGGAAAACCCCTGCGCCACTAAACGTGCTTTAAATCTAATGACATTTCCATCTGTATCAGTTTTCGTTTTGTAAATCCACTTGCAACCGATTGCTTTACGATCTTCTGGTAATGGTACGAGATCCCATGTACCATTTTCTTTCATAGATTTCATTTCTTCTTTCATTGCAGAAATCCACTCATCTTTGTAAACGCTTGCAATTGCTTCATTATAGGTTTTTGGTTCTATTACTTCTTCTTTCACTATTTTTATTTCTTCATTAAATTTTATTGCAGGAATACCTTTATTTATACGTGATGATCTTCTTAAAGGTTCTTTTTCTTTCTCATCTTCGATAGAAATTGTATCAATTTCCATCTTAGAATTCTCGTTGCTGTCACATTCTTGCATTTCCTTTTGTGTTTCATTGTCATCAATTGTTACCTCATTTTCACTGTTACTTGGCAAATTTGTAGGCCAATTACTATTTTTAGTAATTAATCGAATGTCCCTGCTAATTATTATTTTTCTTGTTGAAGGAATATAACATCTATATGCTTTTGATGCTTCATCATAGCCAACGACCAATCCATATATAGCCCTAGAATCTAATTTTTGGCGTTTTTCTGCTGGTACCAATACATAGCACGAAGAACCAAATCTTTTAAAATGTTCGATACTTGGTTTCTTTCCGTACCAACCTTCAAATGGTGTCGTTTTTATTCCTTTACCAGGTAAGCGGTTCTGAATGTAATTTGCCATGGTGACAGCTTCACCCCAAAATTTCTTGTCAAGTTCTGCATCGGTAAGCATACAACGTGCCATTTCTATTAGAGTACGATTCTTGCGCTCAGCTACACCATTCTGCTGTGGCGTATACGGAGCTGTTCTTTGATATTGTATGCCTTCTTTTGCTAAATATTGCATAAACTCATGCCCTGTGTACTCACCTCCGCGATCAGAACGAATTAATTTTGGTTTGTGTCCAAACATCGTTTTACATAATTCGACATATTCACGAAATTTCACAATTGTTTCTGACTTTTCTTTTAATAAATAAATTTTACAATATCGTGAAAAATCATCTATAAATGTCAAAATGTATTTCTTTCCTGATGGAGTTATTGTTTGCATTGGCCCGCATATGTCTGAATGTATTAATTCAAGAACTTTATTTGCTCGATTTTTCGATTCATCTGGAAACTTTAATCTTGTTAACTTACATTCTAGACAAATATTGCAATTTAAGTTATTATTGCAATTATTGCCACATTTTCCAATATTTGCACCGTTTACAAGATCATTAAATGATAATGTACGAACTACTTCTATATCTCGGTGACCAAGTATTTTATGCCAAACATGAATACAATTATTGTTCGTTTGTTCATTATTGTTCAAATATATTAATTGTTTTTCCTTAAGCTTATATAAATTGTTACAAATATCACCAAAAGCAACCTGTTTACCACTGTTATTAATCTCAAAATTATATTTCTTGAATATTACTGTATACCCTTTTTCAGTTAAACGTTTTACTGACAAAAGATTACCACCGATTTCCGGAATAAGCAGTACATCAGTAAGTTCAACTGCGTGTATTTTATTGGCTCTATTTATAAAATCTATGCGAATTGTACCTTTCCCGATAGCAACTACCTCTTGTCCATTTGCTACAGACACTTTTTCATAATGATTTGGATTGAACTGTATGAACTTCTCTTTTGAACTAGCAATATGACATGTAGCTCCCGAATCTACAATCCAACCACTATTAATCTTTGACGTAGCAAATACTGTAAATAATTTCTCTGTACTTTCTTTCGCTATATTGACTATTTGTTCTTTATTTCTTTGTTTTTGTAGCCATACCTTATATTTTGTACAATCTTTCTTAACATGACCAATCTTCTTACAAAAATAACAGCTTACCTTCTTTTTAGGAGTCTCTTTATTTACCTTTAAAACCTTTTCGCTTTCTCCGTTATAGCTTAGTCGTTCTTTACGTCGCTTATATTCATCTATTATTTTAGAACGGACAAAACTGGATGTTAATTCTTCTTCTGTTCGAGCTTCTAATGCCGTTACTAAACTGTCATAGCTTTCAGGTAGTGAACCTAATAATGTGGCACTCATAAAAAATTCTGGATTGATTTTGTCACCTAATGCCATTAATTTCTGAAACAAGTCTGTTAACTTGCTAACATGTAATTCTACATCACCTCCTTCGTCAACTCGCTGTCTCATGATCTGCCGCAGTAAAAATACTCTGTTTGCCGGTGTATTGCATTCATGGAAATTTTGTAGAGCATCCCAAGCCGATTTCGCAGACGTACAATTCCTGATATGTTGAATCTGATCGTCTTCGACCGTTAACGCAATGATAGAGTGTGCAAGCTCATCACTACTCGTCCACGTTTCAGTAACTTTTTCTGGTTTTTCATCTCTTATAACATGCCATACTCCTTTTTGTTTGATAAGCATTTCAACTTTATATTTCCAGATAAAATAATTTTCGCCATTTAATTTAGTAATTGAATACTTAATATCTGCACTGGCCATTTTCCTTTTTAATATCTGCAAAACTGTAGAATGTAGAGTTTCAATTTATCATATTACTTCAAATCAGAACTGGGCCCATAACCTGTAGAATGTACCTATACCAGTAGAAGTGAAGAATGATAAATTAGTAGACTAGACAAACTCGAAATAAACTTTATATTCAATATTATGAATCTTTATTTTATTTTATTGACAGATATATTTTATTTATATTTGACAACTTGAATATCATTTTTTTTTTATTTCATACACGTTCTTGATATGTATTTACAATATTAATTGTTTATTTACAATCAACACAATTTAGCGGCAGCCAGCTACACTATAATCACAGAAACAGGTACTAAGATAAATTTCTGATTGAAACGTGTCAATGCCAAGTGCATTTGACATATGTTGTTTTATAATTTTACTGGAAATATAGAAACGTTTCTGTATGGAATTTGTACAAAATAAATACATAGAACTGACAAAAGATAAAAGGTAATGATTGAAAATATAGAATATTATGCGTTATATATGAATAATTGAATATTTTAAATATTTTGTGTAAAAACCGGGTCGCAACAAAACCTGACATATAGCGGCACACTGTGTGCGAGTGTGAGTGCGAGTGTGAGTGTGAGTGCGAATGCGAGTGCGAGTGCGAGTGTGAGTGCGAGTGTGAGTGCGAGTGTGAGTGCGAGTGCGAGTGCGAGTGTGAGTGCGAGTGGGAGTGCGAGGGTGAGTGAGAGTGTGAGTGCGAGTGTGAGTGCGAGTGTGAGTGTGAGTGTGAGTGCGAGTGTGAGTGTGAGTGCGAGTGTGAGTGCAAGTGTGAGTGCAAGTGTGAGTTCGAGTGTGAGTGCGAGTGTGAGTGCGAGTGCAAGTGTAAGTGCGAGTGCGAGTGTGAGTGTGAGTGTGAGCGTAAGTGTAAGCGTGAGTGTGAGTGAGTGTGAGTGAGTGTGTGTTTGTGCGTGTGTGTGTCTGTGTGAGTGTGTGTGAGTGTGTATGTGTGAGTGTCAGTGTGAGTGTGAGTGCGAGTGTGAGTGCGAGTGTAAGTGCGAGTGTGAGTGCGAGTGTGAGTGCGAGTGTGAGCGCGAGTGTGAGTGTGAGTGCGAGTGTGAGTGCGAGTGTGAGTGCGAGTGCGAGTGTGAGTGCGAGTGCGAGTGCAAGTGTGAGTGTGAGTGCGACTGCGAGTGTGAGTGTGAGCGTGAGTGTGAGTGAGTGTGAGTGAGTGAGTGTGATTGAGTGTGAGTGAGTGAGTGTGATTGAGTGTGAGTGTGTGTAAGTGTGTGAGTGTTTGTGTGTGTGACGATTTTATCCTCCACAATAACTCTTACAACAAACTTCCGAAAATTTCTATTTTCTGTATTTAAGCTTTCTACGTTCATATAAAGAGTTGATTAGATGTTATCATATTAGATTTATCTAGAATTAATGCACCCAAAATAATATTTGACTTGAAACTGAACAGATTGTCATGAAAAATATTTTGATAGATACCAAAATTTTTCAAATTTGGTATTTAAAACTTTTATGTTAATAAAGACATATTACATTTTTTTTATAATTGATAAAACGGAAGTGATACTTTATTTGAAGTTCTGAACATATTTTCGTGAAAAATATATTGATACAATCTAAAACTTTTCAAATTTGGTATTTTAAAGTCGATTTTGAAGATACTTTTATGATAAACTGGAAGTGGTACTTAATTTGGAGCTCTTAACAGATTTTCGAGGAAAAACAATAAAATATAATGCAAAATTTGGTATTACAGACTTTTCTATTTATTGTAACGAGAAATTAGATTTTGTTTACAAACGATCAATCGAAAGTGATACTTTATTTAAAGCTCATTGCTTCTATAAACATGGAATTGACGGGAGTTTATACGCTGGCCACATCATATTTTTTTATTTTTTACTTTAATAATTTTTTATTAATTACTATTATAATCAGTGCCGTAACTAGGGCGTGGCAAAAGTGGCACTCGCCACGGGCGCACAATTGTTAGGGGCGCAAAATTTTAATCATTTATATGGTTTTACATCAAATATTTCTGAAATCTATTTTCTGAATTTAACGAATAATTATCTACAGATAGGCCAGTCGGCAAGGTGTTTATTATGGAAATAATTGGTGACAAGCTGGCGTAAATTTTATTCTCTTTATTGGTACTTTCAAAAAGACATACTAATTTTGCACCCTCTAGCGACCTCAGATTTTGCCGCCATCTTGGGTTAAAGATGCAAAAAATCAGTTTTTTCCATTTTCTTGAAAACAGTGGAGCGTATCGAAATTTTATAAGAATACAAAATTAAAGCCCGTAATTTCCTGTACATTAAAGGGTTCTTACATTTTTTGCCTAGGATGTATTCTCAAAGAGTTATGTTAAATAGTATATTATGTTATTAGGAGTAGAAAGCGGTCTTTTCGTGTTGAACCCAGCTATTGCGGCCGAGGCGCTAGCCGAGGCTAGGCAAGCTGGGTAAAACACAAAAAGGGCGTTCTACTCCGAATGACATATACTATTTTTTCTTCAAGTGTTTCAAAGAATTTTTTGACATTTTTTTGGAATTTTTTATCTATAGTGTTTGCAATTTCAGCCAAAGCTGGCTTTGTACACTACAAAACAAAAACGATACAACTGTCAAATAACAATTTTCAATATAATCTGTGTTGATGTGACCACTACCGCCGCCAGCGGTGAACTAACACACTAACATTTTTTTACTAGTACAACAATAACAACATTTTTGTACTAGTAAGACAATGAACATCTTCTATAATGTGTATATAGGAGCATAATATGAATATTATAATACGCTTGAAGAAAAAAATAGTTAACCATAATAACAATTTATGATTTGAATTTAAATTACTCAAAAAATAAACAATATTAGGTATTTAATACTTAGCATATATCTTGATCCATTTAAGTCATTCAGTATTGTAGAGAATTAGGCATAGTTATGAAGTCTCTGATTGACTGAAATTGGAGACAAGAAACAAGTTTACTCAATGCCATCTGCTGAATGACTTAAATCAGGTATGGGGAACGTCCGGCCCGCGGGCGGGACTTGAAATTCAAAAAATCTGATGTGGCCAGCACATTACCTTCCGTCAGTTCTATGTATTTTGTATAAATTTCATACGGAAAGTTCCTTGCTAAATAAAATATTCTATTTCTTGTACATTACCTTCCGGCAGTTGCATGTATTTTATGCAAATTTCATACAGAAAATTATTATTTTGTGACGTTTTCCATATACAGTGTAATGTATCTGCAGAAATAAAAGATTTATTATTATTATTATTATTATTATTATTATTATTATTATTTCTCATATATTACCTTAAAG
Source organism: Harpalus rubripes (assembly GCA_963082715.1). NCBI lineage: Eukaryota > Metazoa > Arthropoda > Insecta > Coleoptera > Carabidae > Harpalus > Harpalus rubripes. The sequence goes on along the minus strand of OY720450.1, from coordinate 50,083,501 downwards.
CAGTTGTATGTATTTTATACAAATTCCATACAGAAAGCAAAAGATCATATATTTCCAGTAAAAATTATAAGACAAACACACTATGTCAATTTCACTTGACACTGACATCTTTCAATCAGAATTTTCTTAATATAGTAGCTGTTTCCAAAGCTATGGCTACTTTATGTAATTTAATTTCTTTATAATTTTTTAACTCTATATCCATTTAATATTAAGTATAAAATGCAGTCAAATCGTATAGAGAATAAAACATTCTCTAATATTTATAATAACATCAAATGTGAAAAATCATATTTAACATAGTTTTTTCAAGAAAAACTGTTAAAATCTTCAAATGATGGTACTTCCGGTTGACCAATTGTAACCAAAATCTAATCAGCTCTTCATATGGATGTAATGAAGAAGTACACGAAAAAATTATAATTTTTGTAACTGTAGTATTAGAGTTATCGCAGACGAAAATTTTGTTACACACACACACACACACACACACACACACACACACACACACACACACACACACACACACACACACACACACACACACAAATACAGACATCATCGTAAAAATAGTAAATTCGTATTCCAGGGACCCTGAAACGTGCTTATTGATTAAAAACTCATCATCGAATTTTTTGACCAAAGACAATACCTTCCTTACCTAAAGGTGACGGAAGGTAAAAATTGAGCAATTTTTTTCCATAGAAAAATAAATTTATATTATCTGAATAATACTCGTAATGTAAATTTTGATAAAATTAAAAAATATATATAATATATTATATTCAGCTACAAAGCTAGGTACAACAATCTTCCACTGCTTGAGTTCTATAAACGTTATATAAGTAATGATGATTATCCCACTTTATGGAGACATGCATTGAAATATGCATCTATGTTCGGAACAACTTATAGCTGTGAGCAGTTTTTTTCAAAACTCGCCATCGCAAAAAAAAACGACTACGCTCCAGGTTGACCGATGCAAACCTGAAAAATCAGTTGCGAATAGCAACGTCAAATATATCAATTGATATCACACGAATTACCAAAATGAAGCAGTTTCAACCATCACATTAGGGGTTGTGGATTCTAGACTTTAATTTAGGGAGGAGAGGCAATAATCTAATTGTTTAATATGCATCTTATATGTAAACATGTTTGTACACAAATAAAAACTAAAATAAAAAGCTAAGATTACGTGATCATTTAAAAAACCGAGGAGAGGGGGGGGGGTTATATTATCTATGGCCCGCGAATGATGGTGTGAATGTTCAAATGGCCCGCGACAGAAAAAAGGTTCCCCACCCTTGACTTAAATGGAAGAGAGTATAGACGAATTTTGCTGGTTAGCGGTTCGCGAGTTACTAACAACTTAAACTTAAACTTATATGAAATTCCTCTAAAATTTTAAACATCTGCAAATTGATTTATATATCTCATTTCATCTGAAATTTCGACACCTATTAAATGTGTAATATTGTTTATCTTTAATCGTGTCAAAATTGTAGATGAAAATATGAGAACTAAGCCGATTTACAGATGTTTGAAATTTTAGAAAATGTTCATGTAAGTTTAAGTTGTTAGTCAAAAGTTTATTTTGTTTTTATTTTCTTGATATGTAGAGGCGCAAATAAAAATTTTGCCACAGGCGCTCAATACCCTAGTTACGGCTCTGATTATAATAAATGTAAAATACAAAGTAAACAAATAGAAATTATTAAATGAAATTAAAACAAAATGTTCATAGCCAACTAAACTAGACAAATACTAACACATGCAATTTAAATATTTTCCATTTTACTAAACATCTATCAAACTTCAACATAGGACATGCTACACAAACTACCTTTATTTTTTAACGAAGAATACGTTTACATAATAAAAAATATGGTGTTCCATTTAAAAAAAATTAAGATTTTTGAATTGTGTGAGCTTTAGCTTTACGTTTCAAAGTAATTATTTTGCGTAAGATTATTTTTATTAAATTTATTATGTTTTGTTTCTAATTAGCTATTTAGGTACGTAACCGATGCTGTTGGATAAGAGCTACATTTAATCATACTGGTATTCACGAATTTTATTTCAGTTTATTTCTAGATTTCAGTGTGAGAACATCGATATTGTAGTGATTCTGGTGAGAGAGTTAATCTAGCGTGTGTATGATTGTGGGTGTCCGTATGAGCAGTACGGTGTACCTACTGTAGTGGCCGCATCGTGTGAACCCGAGGGTCGCCAACGGTAGCAGCAGGAAAGGCTGTAGTGAGCCGCATCTGTGGTCGCCAACGGTAGCAGCAGTTAGGGCTGTAGTGATCTGATCCAGTTGGTTAAGAGGAATGTCTCCGGATCACCACCGAAGCGGCAGTGGTTCCGTAGTGGTCGCTCGTGTGAACTAGAGGTGGGTGCGTGAGTAACTTTTTGTTCACGATCACTCACGCTCACGGAACTAAAAATGTAATCACGACCAATCACGCACGACTTTTTATGTTTGATTCACGATCACTCACGCTCACGATTTTATTTTGGCACTCACGTCCGATGACGCCCGGCGGGTCACGTTCGTGTCACGTAATTGTTTCTATGTACATTTAAGCCTGTTTAACACAGTCATAAGTTGTTATCAAATTTGTTAACAAAATGGTAATAAGTTAGGTAACAGATTGGTTTCATTGGAAACGAATGTTTATGGACAAATAGGTTGTTCTATTCCATCACAAATATCATTATAAATTTGGTAAGAAATTTGTTAACAAAATTATGATCGTGTCATTTGTATATCTTTAGTGAAATCGGAGCAACTGTGTATACAATTTTGGGTACAACAATAACACTATTTTTATGCAAAAATTACTGTTGATGACATATTTGGACATAATAATAATAACAAGAATTTAAAGTAAAAGATGGAAATTGACAATTTTTTAAATAAAAAATAGAAGAAAACTTGTACTCACGCCCGATTAAATTTCAATCACGCCTGATCACGCACGATAATTTTTTAGTGCCTCACGCTCACGTCCAATCACGACGCAAAATTTAAATTATATTCACGGTCACGCGGGTCACGTCGTGACCCATCGTGACCCGACAAAATAACGGCCCGCGCCCACCTCTAGTGTGAACCCGAAGGTCGCCAGCGTAGCAGCAGGGAAGGTTGTAGTGACCCGCATCTGTGGTCGCCAACGGTAGCAGTAGTTAGGGCTGTAGTGATCTGATCCAGTTGGTTAAGAGGATTGTCTCCGGATCATCACCGAAGCGGCAGAGGTTCCGTAGTAACTAGCGGTACTGCCCGTAGTTGACGTGTGTACGGTGTGTGAATGCCTGTACCTTTTGTAAATGATTGCCTCCTCACTGAGTTTTTCTCATGTGTTAATTCTTTTGCAGAAATAATCACGGCGTGGAGGAGGATTCCGCGTGACCGGGTTCGGCCAGGCGGCGGTCATCTAGATTTGTTATTTTTTGTATTAATACTGTATTATTATACTGGTTTAGGTGATAAATATGTTTTAATATTCTTATTTTCAGCGCTAACATTTAATTGTCATTTAAAACACGTTCATGTAGAAATTACAGTTTTCAAAAATTGTCAATTATTAATTTATATTATTGTAAACAATAGCTTTCTTCATAAAACTGGTTTTACAGGTTATAAATATTCGTTTCCATTCTCGAGATATTGAGTAATAAATAAGTGGCCGTTATTAGTGGAAAAATCAAAATAGTTGAGTACAATTTTTTTATGGTTTCATATGTAAAATTTTCTGCTGAATTCAATAGTATCATAAAAAATATAGCATTCTATTTAAAATAAGAAAGTTAGAGTCTACTTCCGGTTAAACCGGAAGTGCTACTGTTTTGAAAATATTTTTAGCTGAAACGGGTATGTCGGAAAACCTCTTGGTATCAAATTTCGTAAAATAATATTGAATAGTTTTTAAAATAACGATAGTGTAAGCTTGCCCTGAAATATCCTGTATATATACACAGGATGATTCAGGACTTATGTTATAAACTTTAACAGCTTATTCCTAAAGTTACTTTAAGCAAAAAGTGCTTTATGAACATAGGTCTTATCTCTTGTAGTTATCGAAATACAAGAGGTTAAAATTTTATAAAATTTTCAAATTTTTGTAATCAAGATACTTTTAAAAAAGAAGAGTATTATTGAAAAATCATACCTTATTTATCCTATAAATATAATATAATAATAATAATAATAATAATAATAATAATAATAATAATAATAATAATAATAATATAATATAATATAATAATAATAATATAATAATAATATAATAATAATATAATAATATATTAATAATATAATAATAATATAATAATAATATAATAATAATATAATAATAATATAATAATGATAATAATGATAATAATGATAATAATGATATTAATGATATTAATGATATTAATGATAATGATAATAATAATAATGATAATAATAATGATAATAATGATAATAATAATGATAATAATAATGATAATAATAATGATAATAATAATGATAATAATAATAATGATAATAATAATAATAATAATGATAATAATAATAATAATGATAATAATAATAATGATAATAATAATAATGATAATAATAATAATGATAATAATAATAATGATAATTATAATAATGATAATAATAATAATGAGAATAATAATAATGATAATAATAATAATGATAATAATAATAATGATAATAATAATAATGATAATAATAATAATGATAATAATAATGATAATAATAATAATGATAATAATAATAATGATAATAGTAATGATAATAATAATGATAACAATAATGATGATAATAATAATAATAATAATAATAATAATAATAATAATAAAAATGAAATGGACATAAACTAACCATATATATATTGTATTTGTTGATGCTCTTTGATGTTCTTGAACGTAGGTGAATAAAGTAAATAATAATAATAATATAATGATATATATATATATATATATATATATATATATATATATATATATATATATATATATATATATAAATCCAGAGATGGATGGGGTCCTCCACTAGTTTTTTTATGACACTTCATCTAAACTGAAAACGATCCACAATATTAAAAAGTCTTTATTGTTTTTCTTTAAGGCGTAATAAGTTTTTAATATTCTATGATGTAGAATATAAAGGTTTTCACAAACAGTATTTATTTAAAAGAAGTGGCTAGTGAAATGTATTGTGTGTTTCATATTCTTAAATTTTCAGGCGGGAACAGATAAAATGGGTACCCTGTTCGAATTTTTTCATCCAAAATTTCGACACGATTAAAGATAAACAATAGTACGTATTTAATACATGTCGAAGTAATTGATGAAAAGTTAGAAATTTTCAGATATTTAAAATTATAGAAAAATTTGATGTGAGGTTAAGTTGTTAATAACTCGCAAACCGCTCATCGGCAAAACTCGTAGAATTCATTATATAAAAGTAAATTTCATGCTGAAATAAAATTTTCAAACCGCGTTATACTATCTTTGATAGTAACAAAATTAGAGTGGTGTAAGAAAAAATTAAAATTTGTAGGAAAGCGTTGACAAAAATTATTTAACGGTCATCGATAATTTACTATTTTAGATGCCACGATGAATGTAAACTGTTATAAATAGTAAAACCTTTTATAAGTATTAAATACCACATACCTAACTTACTAGTAGTATGTAGAGCAGTATTGTAAAATTGTAAATGTTAAGTTATTCATAAGTTGATAATAACATAATATATTAAGATCTAAACAGATATTTGTAATACTTATATAAATTTGGAAATACTATTTAGTACTAAATTTATATTAATAAATAATCACAGTAATGTAATTTTTTTTCAAATCACGTGACTTTCAATCATTCTGGATTAGTCTGTATAATTAATTTATCAATATTATAAGATGTATTGTGAATAATTATATAGATAATACAGAATATGAAAAGGACAGGTTGCCCATTTTATTTGTTCCCTGAAATTTTAAGAATAGGTAAAACGGAGTCACTTGGTAAATATTAGTACTTTAAATGAATTAATCACAAGGTATAAGAGCAAAATAAAATTTTAAAAACCAAGTCAATAATTATGAAATGTAACATGCATTGCCTATTTATGAATTTTTAGGCGGCAACAGATAAAATGGGCACTCTGTAGATATGGACCTGGAATCATATTCACTATTTGCTTATACTTTTACAAGAAATTAACGACACCTAACGTACAGAACTCACCAACAATAACATCCCCGAGTTTACCAAAAGTGAGTTCTGTGCGTTAGGTGACGTTAATGTTGGTATTTTTTGTCCAGGCGGACAACTGTAAAATTACACTATGGGGAATCGCATCATGAAATGGATGTTCTTTTCATTAAATGTACAATTACATCTTTTGGATTCAACATATATGTTATTGCGTTGCTAAATTTCATTTGCAAGTAAAATATGTAATATTCATAACTGCCTTTCGGTATTTGCGCATTAAAAAAATTTAATTCATAATTTAAATATTGATATTACATGAAAACAACTTCAAACTTGTTTAGAACAGCGATGCCTGTGCCATCTATTAAACAGATTTTGGCCGGGCCTTTCGTACTATGAATATACATCTGGTCTACACTACCAACTGTGTGGAAGGGGTACATGTCGGCGCTATGAATATTCCAACGTCGATACTACGACATTTCGATGGTATGGACATTCCACTGTCTTCACGAGTGCGTGTCAGACGGTATAATCCTACAGTTCACAAATCCTACACCTCACAAATGTCAGAGTTCCCAAATCCCACAAGTGATAAAGTTACCCCCACCACCAATGACGTAATGTTCAGAATTCACAATCCCACAAGTTATAAAACCTAGCAATGCCACAAGTGATAATCGCACAGTTCCCAAATCCCACAAGTGATAAAGTTACCCCCTCCACCTATGACGTAATGTTCAGAATGCATAACCCCACAAGTGATAAAATGGGATGAATTGGGACGGGATGAATATATTTTCAGTGTTAAATCTGTAATATTAAATACCACCTCATGTACCTAGTTCGTCCATTAGACTACAGATGGCGCTAGTTACATTAAACCGTGAAAAAATCAAAATTCAAACAACTCTCTAATCGGGAATCGCTAAAGTAAATTAACTTTAAATAATCATTATGAGTATATCAATTATTGGATGTGGAAAAGTGGAAATATTTGTATTTACTTGAGAAAATAGAGTCAATCATAGAACAATATGTTGTATTTAAAGTTAAATACACTAACCGGCAAAAAAAACCGGCCTCTTTGAATTTTTTTATAAAGTCCCATTAACCGAATATTTTACAACTGAATAGGGAAATGAACTGATTGTTTTTAGTTAGTTATCACAGTTATCACTTATTTACTATGCTTATTTCATTCTAAAATATATACGGAATGCACAAATTAATTCAGAAATAAATTTAATTCACAAAAGTAACAGAAACAATTCAACTAATTTATTTTCTTAACTATAAAATAAAATAAAAAAACAAAGGTGGCTTCATTCTAATGGACCTGCTGGTATCACCAATAGCTTGTATATCTTCTTCGAACTTCGAACCTGAATTACGTCATTTAACCGTCGTGGCATTGAGTTGATCAAATTTGTTATGCAAATTTGGGGAATTGCGTCAAATTCTTCTTGAAGAGCCAATCGTAGCTTTTGAAGAGTCTCTGGTATGGCTGGACGACAACGAATCTGCCTATGGAGTGTATCCTTTCCTAAATATATTCTATAACCGTTGACTACCTAGTGGAGCTGGTAGCAGGAATGTAAAATTATAAATTACCGAATAAATTACAAAAATATATTACGCGCAGTTCCTTCTCCATTAGACGCTATGCAATACACTGACTGCCTGCTATTAACTGAACTGACGGAACGGTCTATGAGGACATGAGAGGTATAAAATTTTAAAGCAATAAATGCTACGTATATGCAAACATAATTTTATTTATAAATTTTATTAACTGAGAATCATGAAAAGCATACATATTGTATCAAGGGTCCGGTACTCATTATTCATTTTTTTTTTTCTGAAAGATTGAATAAAATAATGAATTTTAGCGTTTGTTACACTTTCCAAATGTGTACTGGTTTTGAATTTTTTTTTTAATATAAATAATTAATTTTGTGTGACATCATACCTTTAATTTGACTTCTCCTACTGACTACTGGGGAGCGATTCTAATGGAGTCCAATACCAATTTTTTAAAAATGTTTTTTCTGTATGAATATGATGAACTAAGAATTATAGTGATATGAATTTTTAAAGTTAAGAATTTGGTACCTGGCGTAGCAAGTTGTACTTACAGTGGTCGACAAACTGTTAGTTCTAGAGAATACAATGAGACCCTTAGCGCAAAGCTTAGCGTAGATGGCAGCATATGGACATTCTCGGTAAGTACGTATTACAATGTAGACTTTTGTAAGAATACACAGATATTATTGTGTGTAACCGTGACATTTCATGGTTGTGGCACATTATATAAACACAACAAATAGAATAATATACAATAATATACTATAGGTGCAATAAAACAAACGTTTTTAACAAACACGTGGTCTAAATTTATTATTTTTATTTTAATTAATAGTTATGTTTGACGCTCGTTTGACGTTTCAAAGTCTTTTGAAGGTCAAAGTAACTAGCCCAGTAGCGAACCTATCGGGAGAAATATTGTGCTAAGGCTCTCATTATTTCATGTTCGCATAGCTGAAATATTTTTTATAGATAAACTTATATGTTATATTCACGAAGAAATTATTATTATTAAGCTTAAATAACATAAATAAAATGCATTTTTTCCTAATAAAGTATAGAACATTGAAACAGTTTGACCATTGTGTGACAATATTATAATACAAACTATGGCGGCAGATGGCGCTAGTGTTAGTTAATTGATGTTCTTACGTTAGGTTGGCCTGACAAGCGCGCGAGTCTCGTTTTTAAATTCAGGGAACCAATCTAATAGTGGATTCCACCATTTTTTTTTCATCTGAACGTATAAGTAAAACTAATACTGTTGGTGAAAAATTCCTATTAATAAGCGAGTTATAGTCCTCCGTAATTTGAAAATATAGATGTGACGTCACGTATATAAGTTTTTATATCAAGCTATTTTCTTCGTGGACCTAAATGTTTTTGAAATATATGCTATTTCTAAATTATATTTATAAAAAATAAATGAATATTATTAAACTGTACAAGTCGACATGATTTATGATTGGAAATGTATTTAAATTATTAAGTTTAATGCATAATATTTATATTCAAATAAAAACTGTTTGAGAATTGCACTACTGGACTGATAGCCACACCTCCGCTATTTGAATATCTCTACTTCCATAATATATATATGGATTTCATATAAGTGACGAGCTGCTAAAACAAAAACCCCCTTATTTCCGAAGTATTTCAATTATATCATTTTATTTCTTTACTACTATTCATTATTAATCATATACTTTCACTATTTTTTATTAATTCCTCTTAATTCGATTGAGCTGTAATCCCGTATTGCAAAGACCTGAAACGACATCCTAACTATTAATCGACTTCAGTCACTTGTAGTTTGCGAACTGGTTACTATTTAAACAAAATTATTTTACTAATACTCATTAATTTACGTATATTTTCGCATTTTTATCTAAGATAATTAAAATATGACTATGGTGTACCCCATTCATTTTAGAGACTTGTCTCAAACATTTAGTCTCAGTTAATGATGGCAGATTTTAGGGATTTAATTTTTTAGGTTCGCATTAACAGAGTGGAATATGAAAGGACTTTATGTTCGTTATAATTTTATGAAGTTTTTTCATTTAAAGGCGAATGGAACAGTTTATGAACAAGAAATTGTCTTGTTAATAGTTATAGCAATAATAGTTCAATAGTTTTCGTATTAATTTATCTTCCTCAGCCATTAATGACATGACATTTTGAAAATTTAATTTTTAATCATTTTGTTGTTCGCTAATATTGTCGTGACAAGTATGAAATATAAGGTGTCTTCTTATTTAGAAACACTTAAATACATAATAATTTAAAATGCATATTATATTTTTAGGAAATGGTTCTTTCTGTTGCGTTATATCCTAATTTTAGATTTTTGAATGGCTGAGAAAGATTAATTAATACGAAAAATATAAAACTATTATTAAAACTATTAACAAGACAAGTTCTTGTTCATAAATCGTTCCATTCAACCTTTTAAATGAAAAAAAAAACGTCATTAACTGAGACTACATGTTTGGAGACTGTCTCCAATCGAATTAGAATCGGTCCCCTATTCACATCTGTCAATGCCATTAATTCTGTCACAAAAATTGATGTCAAGTTGGGTTAACTAGTAACAGCTGTCACTTTTCAAAAACTATAGTTGTATCTTGTCAAAGGAAAAATCTGTTGTTATAAAGATTTTAAATAAATTTGTTTTATTTTAATAAAAATTATGTGTTTCTACATTTTCATGTGAAATAGAACTACATATAAATATATGGATTTTATTTTCACAAGTTTTGAATAATAAAAATTTGTATTATATTCGCTTGGTTTGATAGACTGTAACAAAATTGAAGTTGTGACGGTTGTGATGACATATCGTTATAGCGCTAATAGTTTTTATTAAAATTATGAATGAAAAGTTTTATATTTTAAAAATATTTTGGTACAAAATCATTTAAACTATTATTCACGAAAGATGACTATTCAAGGTCATTTATAATAATCTAATATAATATTACTTGCAGATAACTTCATTGCTTTTCGTATGCATAGGCGTGCAACATATTAAATATTTATGGACACATTTAAACTGAAAAAATAAGTGAAATTTATTTGAAAATTATGTTTCTTTCTAAATAATGCCTTTCTGAAAGATTTATGTTCTTCACTTATGTTTTTGCAAAATTCAAAAACATAGACTGAACTATAAACCAAGGAATAATAATTTGATTTAAACGTCAACGCCACTGGGTAAAGAAGGCAGTGTAGTAGATAATTAGGTATCTGTAAATCTACGACATACGTCATTATTATTAATAGTGCGTTAGAAAGTAATGCCACTATTTACATATATCTATCACATCACATAAATTAAATAGACATAGGTCAAATAATCTTTCTCTTTCTAATACAAAATATTGCGAAGCTACTGGTGTAAAGTGATGTGTATTCTTTCTTCGAACAAATGAACTTCAATAGTAATCTTTCGTGAATAATAGTATAAAATTAAACCCTACTATTTTAATTGAGTGGTGTGAAGATAGATAGGTGCAGATTGATTTTATTTAATGGAGGGAATGTAGTCATGTTTTCATATGACAAAATATATACATTTTTTTTTAAGTTTTAAGAAAGATCAAAACTCTCTAACACAAAATTGAATAGTTTAGCCATAATGGTTATTGAAACTGATTTGTTAAATAATATTAAATTTACAGAGATTATTGAAGTTTTTGCTTATAACAAAGTTCGAAAAAATAAATTTACTTGTCTATGTTTCTTGTTTTTTTTATGTTGTTATTTTCTTTATTTTATATGATCATTTAAGTTTCGTTTACTATTTTAGTTTAATATTATGCCTAAGTTCCCCGTTCCTTATGTAATGTATGTACGTTTTGGAATAAAAATAAATTTTGCTCTTTTTTTTTGTAATTTTCTGTTACTAAATACCGGCCTATATTCGCCATTGTATAGATTGAAATGTTTATTAATTTTTTTTTGATTGAATGTTTTCTTTTATATTGTAGTAAGTAATTCAACGATTTAAAAAAAGAATTATTACATTTATTACGTATAAAGTTTGTGTACTTATTATATCTATAAAAAAATCATAATCGAAAGGGCGCAAAATGTTATAGGCTTTGGGCGCTTATATTGCTTAATACGCCACTGCCACTGAATATAATATAATTTTATCTATGACTAATAAATAATATGATTATTAAGTATGTGGTTTTTGCTACATAATGCTATGTATAAAACCCGCAGGGAGTAAAGACCTGGGAATAATAGTCACTATTCCCTCTAATGTACCAATCAGAAAATTTGTAATTGAATAAATATGCAAAAAAATTAATTTTCAACATGATATATCTTCATCACCATAGTTACATCACAATGCATAGCAATGTTAACCTAATTTCAATAAAAAATGGCGAAATAGAGATTTGGCACATGTTTTAAAATGAGTTTAAATTACTATTATATTGATACAATAGCCTTTCATTCAATAAAATAAACCAAAATTAGGGCTCGGAAGCAAAGATTTGATAATTTGATGAGTTTTTGTAGTAAAATGTGTCTTTGGTTGTCATGCAAATTAACGAATACTTCAAGGAATTTGTGACATTTATTAACTGGAAATTAATAAATTGAAAATATATTCATAATCACAAATGTTTTTAAACCTTTTCTTAGTTAAAATTCAGTATACGATTCAAGCCGTTATCTTGAAAATTAGAAATTTGAAAAATAACATGAAAATATTTTTTAATAATAAAAAACGTGTAACTTTAAACCTTTAAAAAATCTGGTTAATCTCTATATTAGCTTAAAAATACGCCATAGATTATTTAATTTGAGGTTATGAAACGAAATTATAAAAAATGTATGTAATATATTAATCGTACATAAATTATGCATACAACTCACTATAATGGATATAATTACCTCGGACGATTACAACCCTTACTCGCTTTGTTCGCTCGTGTTGCAAACTTCATCCTCGGTAATAATATACCTATTAACTAATATAATGCGGATCCTTTGCTTTTCTTGAAGCCAACACTGTAAATGAAAATATCATTGCTGAATAAGTTTATTCACACAAACACCCAACCTAGGACTATGCGCATGCTCGTAAACCTTCACTACTATTGGCTAACGACGACGTCATGATCAGTTTTATCATTTAGATTGCGAATCACAGTCACAGCCCGAAGGAACACGGCTGATATAAGTTTTGATTATTGACGACTAGTGCCATAAATTTTAAATTTAAATTTGAGAAATTAAGTAATGTATAATAGAATAGAATACAATTTTATATTATTCAAAACTTGTGAAAATAAAATTCGATTGGAGACAGTCTCCAAACATGTAGTCTCAGTTTAAAAACGAGACTCGCGCGCTTGTCAGGCCAACCTAACGTAAGAACATCAATTAACTAACACTAGCGCCATCTGCCGCCATAGTTTGTATTATAATATTGTCACACAATGGTCAAACTGTTTCAATGTTCTATACTTTATTAGGAAAAAATGCATTTTATTTATGTTATTTAAGCTTAATAATAATAATTTCTTCGTGAATATAACATATAAGTTTATCTATAAAAAATATTTCAGCTATGCGAACATGAAATAATGAGAGCCTTAGCACAATATTTCTCCCGATAGGTTCGCTACTGGGCTAGTTACTTTGACCTTCAAAAGACTTTGAAACGTCAAACGAGCGTCAAACATAACTATTAATTAAAATAAAAATAATAAATTTAGACCACGTGTTTGTTAAAAACGTTTGTTTTATTGCACCTATAGTATATTATTGTATATTATTCTATTTGTTGTGTTTATATAATGTGCCACAACCATGAAATGTCACGGTTACACACAATAATATCTGTGTATTCTTACAAAAGTCTACATTGTAATACGTACTTACCGAGAATGTCCATATGCTGCCATCTACGCTAAGCTTTGCGCTAAGGGTCTCATTGTATTCTCTAGAACTAACAGTTTGTCGACCACTGTAAGTACAACTTGCTACGCCAGGTACCAAATTCTTAACTTTAAAAATTCATATCACTATAATTCTTAGTTCATCATATTCATACAGAAAAAACATTTTTAAAAAATTGGTATTGGACTCCATTAGAATCGCTCCCCAGTAGTCAGTAGGAGAAGTCAAATTAAAGGTATGATGTCACACAAAATTAATTATTTATATTAAAAAAAAAATTCAAAACCAGTACACATTTGGAAAGTGTAACAAACGCTAAAATTCATTATTTTATTCAATCTTTCAGAAAAAAAAATGAATAATGAGTACCGGACCCTTGATACAATATGTATGCTTTTCATGATTCTCAGTTAATAAAATTTATAAATAAAATTATGTTTGCATATACGTAGCATTTATTGCTTTAAAATTTTATACCTCTCATGTCCTCATAGACCGTCCCGTCAGTTCAGTTAATAGCAGGCAGTCAGTGTATTGCATAGCGTCTAATGGAGAAGGAACTGCGCGTAATATATTTTTGTAATTTATTCGGTAATTTATAATTTTACATTCCTGCTACCAGCTCCACTATATTTTAAGTAGGTAGTCAACGGTTACACCGATTTCAACCAATTGTAGTCGTGGCGACGCCGGCGTCGTTTGGTCGTTTTTAAGTTTTAAGTTAGCATGGTTTTTCAAAAACATTCATCGGGAATGGATGCATATTTTAATCCAATAGAATATATTTAGGAAAGGATACACTCCATAGGCAAATTCGTTGTCGTCCAGCCATACCAGAGACTCTTCAAAAGCTACGATTGGCTCTTCAAGAAGAATTTGACGCAATTCCCCAAATTTGCATAACTAATTTGATCAACTCAATGCCACGACGGTTAAATGACGTAATTCAGGTTCGAAGTTCGAAGAAGATATACAAGCTATTGGCGATACCAGCAGGTCCATTAGAATGAAGCCACCTTTGTTTTTTTTATTGTATAGTTAAGAAAATAAATTATTTGAATTGTTTCTGTTACTTTTGCGAATTAAATTTATTTCTGAATTAATTTGTGCATTCCGTATATATTTTAGAATGAAATAAGCATAGTAAATAAGTGATAACTAACTAAAAACAATCAGTTCATTTCCCTATTTAGTTGTAAAATATTCGGTTAATGGGACTTTATAAAAAAAATCAAAGAGGCCGGTTTTTTTGCCGGTTAGTGTATTTAACTTTAAATACAACATATTGTTCTATGATTGACTCTATTTTCTCAAGTAAATACAAATATTTCCACTTTTCCACATCCAATAATTGATATACTCATAATGATTATTTAAAGTTAATTTACTTTAGCGATTCCCGATTAGAGAGTTGTTTGAATTTTGATTTTTTCACGGTTTAATGTAACTAGCGCCATCTGTAGTCTAATGGACGAACTAGGTACATGAGGTGGTATTTACTATTACAGATTTAACACTGAAAATCTATTCATCCCGTCCCAATTCATCCCATTTTATCACTTGTGGGGTTATGCATTCTGAACATTACGTCATAGGTGGAGGGGGTAACTTTATCACTTGTGGGATTTGGGAACTGTGCGATTATCACTTGTGGCATTGCTAGGTTTTATAACTTGTGGGATTGTGAATTCTGAACATTACGTCATTGGTGGTGGGGGTAACTTTATCACTTGTGGGATTTGGGAACTCTGACATTTGTGAGGTGTAGGATTTGTGAACTGTAGTATTATCACGTGTGGCATGCTTTGGTCTTCACTACGGACAATCCCATGTCGGCGCTACGGACATTCCATTGTCGACGCTATGAGCATGGCAGTGTCGGCACTATTTCGATGGTACGGACATTCCAGTGTCTGCACTACGGACATTCCAATGTCGACCCTATGAACATGCCAGTGTCGGAGCTATGGATATTCCAATGTCGACGCTATGAACATGCCAGTGTCGGCGCTATGGACATTCCAATGTCGATACTATGCATATTGTGGAGGGGGTAAGCGTCTGCACTATGACATTTCGGCAATGTGGACAATTTAAGGTTTCGACGCTATGGACATTGTGGAGGGGGTAAGTGCCGGCACTATGACATTTCGATAGTGTGGCTATTCGATGGTATGGCTTTTCGATGGTACGGTTTTCGGCAGATGGACTGTTCCCCTATCATTATATGATTCGCCGCTGTAAGGCATGCATACGAGCTCAAGGCGCTCATTTTGAGCATCTACTATAAAATATTTCTAATTTGTTGTCTCATTTCATATTGTGTTTGGTATCTATTCTAAGTATTATGTTGTTCTGTATTTAGAATTTTTTATGTCTGTTTAATTGCGTTATCTTGTGTATCGTTTTCCTAATTATGTTCTTTCTTTCCATTTTGTTTAACAATACACGTTTATTTTAATAAAATAAAAACAATTATGACAAATAAAGTTTGACTTTTCAATAAAACTCTTCTTTTTTAGAAATATCTTGATTACAAAAATTTGAAAATTTTGAGCTTTTTTATAAAACTTTAACCTCTTGTATTTTGGTAACTAGAAGTGGTAGGACCTATGTTCATATAGCATTTTTTGCCTATATATATATATATATATATATATATATATATATATATATATATATATATAGATGAACTTTTTTTTCACAGATATAGCAGTCAAAAAAAAAGAAAAAATTTTCATCTACTTAGAGATCAAGCCTTACCTCTATATATATACAGGGTGGTGACCGCGACCACGAAACGGGACTTTATGTAAAATCATACTTTTGTAATTTGCTGCTTTCTTAATTATTTAAAGTAAAAATGCTTCAAATAAATGTTACAGCGTATAAAATTGTACATCTGAGTCAATAAGCAAAATTAATTTTTCATGCTCTATAACGCCAAAATTAGGTATGAAAATGTTGAAAATCACCCTAAAAATAGCGATAGCCATGATATTGAATCTAAAACTTAACAAATGTTAGCGATTTATCTGTCAGTCTAGGTTATTTTAATTTTTGTTATTATTTGTAATTTGTGTTAAAGTGAATAAGTATTTATTGAAATTAATAAATAATTGGTCACTTGAACACATATTACAAATAATACCTAATAAAAATATATTAACCTAACTTGGCAAGTAAAATGTCAAACATTTGTTAATTTATCTGTTTCTGCTCCATGACTATCGCCATTTTTGGGGGTAATTTTCGACATTTTCATACCTAATTTCTGCCGTTACAAGGTAACTAAAATTAATTTTGCGTATCGATTCAGATGGAGATTTTTAAGCTCTACAACTTTTATTTGAAGCATTTTTACCTAAAATAATTAGGGAAGTATAAAATTACGAAAGTGTGATTTTACATGTTAAAGTTATATGTTCCGGGGTCGCGGTCACCACCCTGTATATATATTGTGACACATATGAAGGCTACTTACCTGTGACGCATATAAGTTAATGTACCTGTAACTTACGGGTATAGTGTAGCCCAACTAAACAAAAAATGACTTAGTCCAATGCCTGTGAAATTTTATTTTGAATAGCCAATTTATTCTGCGGGCGCCAACACCTTAAAAGGGTAACCTCGAGAGAAGGAACCCAGAACAAGTATAGTGAAAAGTTTCATTTTGAAACAAATATTACAACAAATAAAAAAATTGAATTCCATAATAAACTTGAAAATTTATACAAAATATACAAAAAAAAAAACTAATACCAAAACGGCGGCAGCACCGGGAGTCCACTAGCTACTGTTGCGGATCCACTGTGGTGATGGGGACTGAACCCTTGACCCAGACGTGGAACGGGAACCTGGTTGACTGCGTCGGAAGATGGAGTAGCACCGTGGCCGCTGAGCGAGACTGTGAGGCATCCCTTGATAGCTTGTTCCACGTACTAATCACCCTGCAGTGGTGTATGACCGGTGCGGCTATCAACCCATTCGCCGTGGTTTGAACTGGCTACTACTCCGTGGTTCAGGTGGAACTAAAACCCTGGTACTGCTCCTCTAGCGAGGACGGATTCGGTAATCCCAAGAAATCCGGGACCAAGGGTCAGCCACAAACCACCAGAGCCACTATAGTCCCTACAAAAATATTCCGCAGCATCCAGTACTTATGGAGGAACAACACGGCCTGAAGAGCCTGAGTACCATACAAACAATTGTACAAAAAAATATGCAAGACTCCTGTGCTCCGTACGGAAGTTATACAAAATTTAAATATCCAAAAGTTAACTAAAAATGAATTAATGGACACCACGAAAACAAAACAAGTATGACAAATTAATACGGCACAACAAGGGAAAGGGATAAGGGTTGAAGGTATAAATATAAACTTTAATAACCGTGCTCACGGATAAAACCGCGGATTGTGGGATGCAAGGCACCGCAGAAAAATAGAAAGGGTGCTCCACCTCATTTCACTCGCAATGTAAGATAACTTTTATACAACGTTTTTGAAGACAGGTGGATTGGCCCGGTTGGTCCTATTCCATGGCCTCCTAGGTCCCCTGACCTGAATTCATTAGATTTTTATTTTTGGTGTCATTTAAAATCTTTAGTGTACGACAACCAAACTGCTCCCGAAAATTTGGAAGAACTAAGAGAGCGAATTTTTAATAGTGCGGAGATAATTCGACAGCAAAATGGACTATTCCGGGCCTCTAACATTTTCGTAGTGCAGAGAGCAGCATTGTGTGTATCTTTGGGAGGTGATAATTTCGAACAATATTTGTAATTTTTTTGAACTCATTAGTTACGGGTAGCTATAGGTACAGTTTTTGAAAATAAAGTCTTGTTTCTTACTAATATTATGTTTCGCTTTGGCTTTAAATAATTCCTTCCTTTTACTCAATTTGTTTCATTAAAGTCGGTGCCTCTGTTAAACAAAACAAGTATGACAAATTAATACGGCACAATAAGGAAAAGGGATAAGGGTTGAAGGTAGAAATATAAATTTTAATAACCGTGCTCACGGATAAAACCGCGCCTTGTGGGATGCAAGGCACCGCAGAAAAATAGGAAGGGCCCTTCCTACAAGCGTACTATGCGCTCGGTCCACCAGACTAAAGAACTTTTATTTTTTCTCTAAATTTTCCTTTTTGGAGTCCAGCGAAGCAATGTTTGACAAGTGACTCGAACATTTTGTTTTATTTAATTTTTTTGTATTTTATTACTTGGTCTACTGTTGTGCCATGTGGTTTTGGCCGGTTAGTGTAACCACAGTTGGACTATTTTCGAGTCACTTAGCAGCACTATGGAGCTGGTTCTTATTTATTTCTTGTTGTAGTGATTCCATTTTGTATTTTTGAATATTTCTCTACATTTTATTGTGTTTAAATTTTTGTTAGTTCGTGTGGCTTCATGCTGTGAGCTCAGCGGTTCTAAAGTTTTTTATTGAATTTTATTTAACTTAAATTTTGGCGACTCTACAGTCTTTGTATGTGTTTGGGCCACGTAACGTAACAATTTTTTTTTTCATAGATCAGTTTAAACCCTTCTTTATTTTCTCATCCTGTATGAGTTTTGCAAACGGGTTGGAACGGGTAGTTCTTTTAATACTTAGAGTCACGGCTCGGACTTGTGTTTCCTTTTAAATAGCCGGATCCGTTTCTTACGCTCTACCTTTTCGCCCATGTGAGTCCTTTTGCTTTGATAATTGTAGATTATCCTTTGGTTCGTGGCGAAGCCGTAGCGGGGAAATTAGGTATAACTTTTTAGCTTGCGCGGTTTTATTTCTTTTAGTCCTATTGTTAGCCAGGCGGCCAGCGCTTCTAGAATAGCCAGTCAATAGGGACTTACCGTTTCGTCGTTAAGTTTTATTTAATCCCTTCCTTTAGTCTGGTGGACGGAGCGCATAGTACACTTGTAGGAAGGGCCCTTTCTATTTTTCTGCGGTGCCGCGGTTTTATCCGTGAGCACGGTTATTAAAATTTATATTTCTACATTCAACCCTTATCCCTTTCCCTTGTTGTGCCGTATTAATTTGTCATACTTGTTTTGTTTATATATATATATATATATATATATATATATATATATATATATATATATATATATATATATATACAGGTGTTTCACAACTTCTGGATCAAAATAAAATGGAAGATACTACACGCTGTGCTGATCACGAATGAAAAGGAATTTTTTGAAAATAAAAAAAATTAGTTGCACTTATCATGGATGATACATTTTTAGTACAACTGGTATCAAATAAAAATAATTCTTATTAAATTAACAACCTTAATATGACCAGTTATATTGCGTAATGTTTAACAGAGGCACCGACGGTAATGAAACAAATTGAGTAAAAGGAAGGAATTATTTAAAGCCAAAGCGAAACATAATATTAGTAAGAAACAAGAATTTATTTTTAAAAATTGTACCTATAGCTACTCTTAACTAATGAGTTCAAAAAAATTACAAATATTGTTCGAAATTATCACCTCTCCCAAAGCTACACACAATGCTGCTCTCTGCACTACAAAAATGTTAGAGGCCCGGAATAGTCCATTTTGCTGTCGAATTATCTCCGCACTATTAAAAATTCGCTCTCTTAGTTCTTCCAAATTTTCGGGAGCAGTTTGGTTGTCGTACACTAAAGATTTTAAATGACACTAAAAATAAAAATCTAGTGGATTCAGGTCAGGGGACCTAGGAGGCCATGGAATAGGACCACCCCGGCCAATCCACCTGTCTTCAAAAACGTTGTTTAAATGTTGTCTTACATTGCGAGTGAAATGAGGTGGAGCACCGTCATGTAAGAACCACGAACGCTGACGTACATTTAACAGAACGTTCTCTAATAAATCTGGGAAATTATTTTGTATAAACATTAAATAGTCGTTGCCATTCTTCTGGTTTGGTAAAATATGTGGCCCAAGTAATATGCCATCAATAATACCAGCCCAAACATTCAACGAACCCCGATGTTGGAAATTACTTTGGACTGTAAGATGAGGATTATGTTCGGACCAGTAATGAGAATTATGCATATTTCGTACACCATCTCTGGTAAAAATCGCTTCGTCGGTAAATATTACTTTCGAGCAAAAATTGTGTTCTGGTTCTATGGCATGTTGCTCCAAAAGCCATTCGCAGAAATTTAGCCGTAAATGATGATCAGATCGCAGAAGAGCTTGAACCCTTTGAAAATGAAATGGCCGATAATTGTTTCCCCTCAAAATCCTCCAGACAGTAGAATGCGGAATTCATGTAAGGCGAGATATTTTCCGGGTACTTATTGTCGGGTCATTATGCATGGTATTTAGAACATTGTTTACAATGTTATTGGGCAACCTATCACGACCTTCACCTCTTCCGAGAGGAAGACGCAAATTTCCCGAATATCTTCCTCTTTGAGTTGTCGCTATAAACACGCGATAATTGTGATGATGTCTTTGAGGAAACCGCTCAGCATAAAGACGCGCTGCTAAACGTGCATTTTGTCTTGCTTCCCCATACATTAACACTATGCCCACCAACTCACTATCACTGTACTCGTAGGGAATTTTTTAATTAATCTCACGATTATCACCAAACAAAAGAAACAATCGAACTGCGGCAATGGTGATCACAGACATTTAATTAATTTGATTAAATACAATATTAGGTAAGTTATTGCATCTATTATTTTTAAATTTATATCATTACTGTCATATTACAAAACAGTAAATAAACCAGTGGCATTAAAAATGCACCCTCCATTATAAGCGCAACTAATTTTTTGAATTTTCAAAAAATTCCTTTTATTCGTGATCAGCACAGCGTGTAGTATCTTCCATTTTATTTATTATTAAGCAGATGTGAAAAATGGTTTAGCCATTCAGATGCCCAATATTTTAATTGCTGAAAACCGAGCAAATATTACCCAAACAGACTTTCTTTCGCATATTTTATTCCTGATGGTATTGATTTTAATTTTTAATTTATCAATAATTGTCAAATAACTTAAGTTATTAAAATAAATATTTATTAGTAAATCCTAATTATTATAATATATTATACAGATAGTTTTAATTTAGATATTTGAATGAAATCATTTATTCTCAAGTAATGGAAAAAAATTCAGATCTATTTTTACAATAAAAATATTTATTGGATCTAAATTTATATTTTATCATTTAGTCTCAATATGAAATTGTTTAATCTCAATTTTAAATTGTTTATTCTTAACTTGAAACTGTTTATTCTCAATATGAAATTGGTCAGTCTCAATTTGAAGTTATTTAGTCTAAATTTTAAGTTGTTTAGTCTCAATTTGAAGTTGAAAAGGTATTCGACTAATTATTCATATTATTAAATACTTAAGTTGGTAAAAACTTTCTTTGAATACAAAAGTTTATTACGGTATGAAATTAAAATTTATACATTGTTAAAAACACATTAAGATGATTTGACAATAGCTTTCGTACACAAAAACTTTTAGGCGTGTTCACTAATATTTCCTAGTTATTCATATAACGTATGTAGCTTGCTTGAGTGAAAATAAATGTGGGGCTCTAACGTATGTATGTATTTTATGTAGGTATGCATTTATGTATGTTATTGGGTAAAAAAGTAAGCTTTTTGTACGGTATTTGGTTACAGAGAGTAAATAATAGCAGGCTATAGCTCTCAGCAGACCGATGCTAACAGCGGTCTACAAAGTAGGTCTTTGCAAACCAGATATGAAAATTTTTTGTTTTCATAGATGAGATGATATAAATGAATATTATAAAAATTCCAATTATATTAATTTAGGAATCGATGAATCTCTCTGATCGTAAAAAAAATGTTGTGTTTACCTCTTGGTTGAAACTACGTTTGGAGACCTAAATTAGTTGCAGCCCTCACGCTCGGGCGGAAGCCTTATTTAGCCTCAGCCTGCCAAAAGTTACTTTGAACCGTTGACCGTTGGTATACAAATAACTATTGTATAAGTATGTACTCGTAAGCAGACCAATTAACGAATACTTTATTTTATAAGGGCTGAAGATTTGTTTCCTTTGTCAATACAATAATTCATAGCGCACTTCAACCTAGTGGTAACATTAAAAGTAGTATAAAAATTACAGACCAAACTAATGCGATCTTTATCAAATGAACCTGAGGTGTAAGGAAATACATGTATTAAAATTGAAAAATATATACGAGCTATTAGAATAAATAAGAACCACAGATGATTTCCATAATCGACAATTAATTCCTGGCTTATCAGAGAAAGAATTGAAATACTTAAAAATAATTTTATATAATTTTTTCTATCTGTGTTGGATTTTGATATTAGATATAAATAAATAAATATAAATATATCATCACGGTTTATTACCCATTGCTGGGTGTGCCAATCTGCTTTGTACACAGATATCGGTAATGATGAAATATTTGTACCGTGCGGGCGCTTACCAGGCGTCACCTCACGGGCACTCATTGCTGGCGTGGAGGGTGCACCACAGGGATCAATTTTGTGCCATTTAAAATTCGAAATATTAGGCGTCGGTCGGGATCGCACCCGGTTCCCGAGATTATAGTTATAATTGTTATATGAGCGTTGTAGTAAAAACTAAACCACTGGCAAAATATTTTTCAAATTTCGTTGTGAATATGTCATTGCTTATGCTTACTGCTTATTATGACGTCCCTATAAAAAATGGTAAAATTAAGTGAAATAAGTCATGTTTGTATAAAATTTTGAGAACTAACTTGGCAGATTATTATTTGATTATAATATATCAATATGGTGTTTTTCATTTGGCTAATTTTACGAATAACTAAATATCAAATTTTATCTAATTAGCCATATCTTTTATAATTCTTGAGATCCCAATACACGGCCACCTATATAATAAATGGAATATAATATTCTTTGGCAAAAATATATTATTCAAATTTCTATTTTATAAATAATGATAATAAATATGTGCAAGCAACAAAATTTCTACGCACAAAAATTTCCGAACATAATTAATCATATATCACTATCAGAGCACGACTTATTAATGGAAATTTTCTTTAAAATAAATAATATTATTTTCAATATATCACATTTTTTTTCAAATTCACATAGGGTATTAACATCTTTAATTCAATTAGATGGTCATCACGTAATGGTGACAGTGTTTCGTTGGTAGTTGTTTAGAAAATCGTAAGGATAGCGGCGAGAATTTCGTTCCAGGATGTCACATTTAAGCCTAAAATGAATAACTTTATTAATTCTTACTGCTATTTAAGGTCTCTTTTACCATTTTATGTAGGCTACGTCACATTTATATGCAAAAATGTATTAATAAATGGTATACCAAATATTGTATCAGAATTATCGCATGAAACGGTAATTGGCACCCCTGCCATTTATTGTACATTATACATTTATATTCTGTTTACAGTAATTTTCACTAGCATTTAAAAACCATTATTTAATGTTTTTAAGTGAAAACTAAGAACAAATGATTTTTTTTCTCTCTGAGCATGCAGAAAACACCACGAGGTTGTAATTTGTTTCAGTAACGGGGAATAAAATCAGGCATTATCCAATAAAATATTGCTTTCGCTTTTTGGAAATATGTTATAATGGGGTCCGAATACTAGTTCCTTTTTAATATTTCCTCACTTGTAGGTATTAGATCAGTAATAGATATTATAAATTTTGTAGAAAACAAAATATCCTACAACTTTTATCTAAAACATTTTTTCCTAAAAGTAATACATAGCAATCTACGCAGTCAGTAGTTATTGTTATTGATCTTTTGCTGTTTTTACCTTCCGTCACCTTTAGGTAAGGAAGGTATTGTCTTTGGTCAGAAAAATCGATGATGAGTTTTTAATGAATAAGCACGTTTTAGGTTCCCTAGAATGCGATTTTACTATTTTTACGATGATGTCTGCATATATGGATGTTGTTAAGTTAAGTTCGAAGGACCAAGTCGCTAATGGACTAATTGTATGTTGTTATTTGCAATAATCGCGAGTGGACTGTATTATTAAATTTGTTTGAGGTATCACAAGCAAAAGCAAGAGTACTGACCTTGACTTAAGGAGACTTAAAAAAGGGGCAGGGACTTGGGATCTAATGACAGGAAACAGGAATGGGAATCGCTGGATGCGTCTTGAAGCGGTGACGAAACAGGAGTAGGAGACGCTGGTTGCGTCTCAAAGCGGTGATGGGTTCGGATGCGTGAGGAGATGGACACGCTGCGCTTGCATGTGCGCAACGGCAGTAGGGATCTAGTTGAGACGGCTGAATGCCGCTATTCTGGTTGATGATGCGTTGCGCTTGAGGGCACGCAACAGTAGTGGAGATCTGGTTGAAACGGCAATCCTTTGCTGTCCTGGTCGATGCTCGTTCTGGCTCGACTTGAAGACGATTGCCGTTGTCCTGGTCGACGCTCAAATTAGCTCGACTTGAAGACAGGGTTTGAGCTCAAATGGCCCACTGCTGGCGAATACAATACTATTCACAAGCACGAAAAAACACTTACACTTTCACTATTTCTGAAAGGAAAAGATCCCCACTAGACAATTAAACGACGATATTCAATCAATAATATTTAATTATTCAAATTTAAGATTATAAGGTGGAATTCAAAGCCAAGATGCAAAAATTAATAATGAATTTTTGATTTTTTAAAGAAAGATTCAGAGAGAATGAAAAACACGAGTGAACCCTCACTTGGTTCGTCACCGACTTTTTTGTTTATATATATTTTTTTTTCATCGTTAAGGGTTTTTAATTGTTGCATCTTTTCTTCTTTACAGATGACTATGATTACAAAATATGAATACAGAGTTGACTTGGTTTTTTAAACAATAATAATAACATTTTTATAATCGTCAGTAACTCTGATCTTGCTTGTCACACCTCATAACAAACTTAACATATTCCCGGGCACAAGAAATTTGCGTGGTGCATAATAATTAATTCGATTTGGCGAAAAAATGCACTGCAACTAACAATTGCTTGGAAAAAACAAGTACGAACAGAAAAAACAAAAAATAATCAACTCGACAGAAACATCGAGTGACAGTTAACAAGTGACATTATGTCTATCTGACAATATGTCAGAGTGGCATAATGTCAAAATGACATTTTGTGTCAAAGTGACATTTTTACAAATTAACAAAGCAACAATAATGAAAATTGACGACAATTAAGCTATCTATTGAGTTGGTAGTGGACATAATTTATTAATTGGGCGTTTGATTACACCGTTTTCTGTTTTTACCAACGCGACGCGAGCTATTTTGTCGTTTCCAAAGTATAATTTAGTGATAATTCCTAATGGCCATTCTAATGGTGGTAATCGAATTTCTTTAATTATGACTACCTGCCCAATTTTTACTGTGTTAGTTGATGTTAGCCATTTTTGGCGTATCTGTAGAGAAGTTAAATACTCTAATTGCCATTTTTCCCAATATGATTTTATTAGTGAGTCTAGTAAATATTTGCGATGTACCAAAGTGGATTTGGATTTGAGTGGTTCAGCTATAGGCAATCGTTTTAATGGGGTTTGAAGCAGAAAATGGGCCGGTGTTAATAACTCTGGATTGAGTTCTGCACCTTGTACACATAGAGGACGAGAATTTAAAACTGCTTCTATTTGTGTTAAGAGCGTTATCAGTTCTTCGTAGCTTAATAATTGTTTACCTATGACTCTGAATAAGTGTTTCTTACAGCTTTTTATTACAGATTCCCAAATCCCTGCGAAGTTAGCACTGTATGGCGGGATTGTTTTCCACTCTATTCCATTCATTGCTAATTCGTTGGATAATGTTTTATGAAATGTAGTCGACTGCACAAAATTATACAGTTCATTAAACTTGTTTCGAGCCCCTATGAAAGTAGTGCTATTATCGGAATATAAATGTGAAACGGGGCCTCTCCTTGATACAAATCTTTTAAACGCGTTAATAAACGAATTTACTGTTAGATCTGAAACCAATTCAATATGAACAGCCTTTATAGTTAGACAAATGAAAATGCAAATGTATGCCTTTTTTGCGTGTTGGCCTTTATGTCTTGATTTTATGAATTTAATTGGGCCTGCATAATCTACACCTGTGTAAACAAATGGCTTTGAAACAGTTACTCGATAATCCGGTAAATCCCCCATCTTAGGTTGTGTGCTAATCGGTCTTGCCTTAAAACATTTATTACATTTGTATAAATTTCGTTTGATTGCATTTCTACCGGCAATAATCCAATATTTCTGACGAATTATTGCTAGTAACAAATCTGTTCCCGCATGACAATTTGAAATATGATAATAACCTATAATTAATTCGACTATGTGATCAGATTTTGGCAGCAAAATTGGATGTTTAACTTCAAATGGCAATGTTGCATTGAATAATCTTCCGCCAACTCTTAATATTCCGTTTTCGTCTACAAATGGGGAAAGTTTTAATATTTGTTTGTTTTTTATTGACCGATTATTTCCCTCTTGAAGCGTTTTTATTATTTCATAGAAGTATACAAATTGTACAGCCCTTAAAATATATATTTCTGCTATGGCTAAGTTTGACGCGGATATGTAACCTTTGAAAAGTAATTTTTTGCCAAACTTTAAAATGTAACTTGTTACCCTTAACAATTTGCTCCAAGAGGATATATTTTGTGCCAAAGTGTATAAAATGGGATAATGAATCACAGATGCAGTGGTATTAAATGTTTTCGAATTAATTTCCGGTAATTGGTCAACAGACAAAGTATTTAATTGATGAATAGGCCAATTTTCGATTGTTGACTGTAACCAATCGGGGCCATTCCACCATAAATTACATGTAATTAATTGGGCTGGGAGCATCCCTCTAGATATTAAATCGCTAGGGTTTTCTTTCCCTGCCACATAATAAAAACAACTTGGATCTAAATTTTCTTGTATTTGCGCAACTCTGTTGCTTACAAATGTTGTCCATCTATGCGGAGATGATTTTATCCATGATAATGTGATCATAGAATCAGAAAAAGCATATATTTTATCAATTGGGTATTTTTTAATTATATAATCTTTAACATGTTTTACAAGTTTTGCCATAAGAAGAGCAGCACACAATTCGAGCCTGGCTAAAGTGATTATTTTCATAGGAGCTACCTTGGATTTTGAACATAATAGTCTAATTGTGACATTATTTAAATTTACTACTTGAAGATAGATGACGCAACCATAGGCCTTTGTACTAGCATCGCAAAAGGCAACCAGGTTTACTCGGCAGCCTTCCGAAATGCCTATATGTCTAGGGACCGACAATTTCTCTAAACAGTTGAATTCTGCGATCAATTTGCAAAAATTCGAGGTTATGTTTTTGGGTGGTATGTCATCCCAATCAACGCCGGCTTGCCATAACTCCTTTATTAATAATTTGGCATATAATATTACAGGTGAGACTAATCCAAGCACGTCAAATAATCTGGCAACTGTTGACAATATAATTCTTTTTGTGCAGTGTGCTGTGTCAAAGTTTGACGTTTGGAATGTGAAAGTGTCAGTGTTAGGATTCCAAGATATTCCTAAAATCTTTAAGTTTTCTCCCTTTGACAAGTCTATACTGGTTTTGTGTGAGGTTGGTAAACTCTCAATGAGTGATGTATTGTTACTCGCCCATTTTATCAAATCGAAACCTCCAGCTGACATTAAATTAATTAAATCCGTTATAAGACTACTAGCTTCAGTTGAATTTATAACAGATACGACTAAGTCGTCCATATATAATTCAGTCTTTGCCCGATTTGTCACATTTGGATAATTTTTACTTTCGCCTTCCGCTAATTGTCGGATAGTTCGCATTGCTAAGTAAGGGCTAGATTTTATTCCAAAACAAACACAATTAAATTGAAAAGTTTTTATCGCTTCAGAGGTGTCAAATCTATAAAGAATTTTCTGATATTTTCTATGTTGTTCTGACACTAATACTTGTAAATACATCTGTTTTATGTCAGCTGTCAAGGCTATGGGAAATAATCTAAAATTTAACAATAAATTAAATAAATCTGCTTGCAAATTTGGGCCAGAGTACAATAAATCATTCAGAGATAGTCCAGTATGAGTTTTAGCGCTAGCATCCAGAACTATTCTAACTTTTGTTGTAGCTTTGTCTTCGCGAATGACAGCATGATGTGGAATAAAATAGCCTTCATTATTCGTCACTTCTGACAGATAACCTTTTTGTAAATATTCATTTATTATGTCATTGTATTGACGTTGCAAATCTACTGACTGACTAAAACGTTTTTCTAAATGTAAGAGCCGACGTTCGGCTATTAAGCGAGAATTTCCCAACAAATTAGGATCTCTCTCAAATGGTAAGTTTACTATGTATCTGCCATTTTCTAAACGTTTAGTGGTTTCCGTAAATATTTTTTCACATTCAGCGTTTTCAGGACTCTTTATTGTGTGACTTGGAACTTCTTCTAGTTCCCAAAACTTGTGCAAACAAGATACTAAATTATTTTGTGCAAATGCAGAAAATGATGAAAAGGATTCAGAAGGTACAACTTTATTATTTATTTCTCCGATTAGCACATAACCTAATGTTGTATCATAGGCTACTGGTGCGGTTCCTAATCGATTCGATAGTATTAAAGAGGGATATATTTGAGCCCCTAGAATTACGTCAATTTTTCCCGGTACATTCCAGGAATTATCGGCTAAAAGAATGGATTTTAAGGACCGAAACTTTGAAGCATCTAGTTTACACGAAGGTAAATTATCAGTTATACATTCTACTACTAATGCATTTAAATTGTACTTATGAGGCGATACTCTCGATTCTATGTCAAAATTTACATACCCATAAACTGGGCGACTTGTCATCCCGATCCCCCGAATTTTTGAGTTTTCGAGCGGTGTGATCGGTAATTTTAATTTTTCACAACAATTCTTTGTTATAAGATTATTTTGTGACCCATTGTCTAATAGACATCTAATCATTAGTTTCTTTTTATTTATGTTCGTTGCATAAACTTGTGCTGTCGACAACAAAACATAACCATTATTATTTGTGGATACATGACATGAAGTGTCAATTTTCTCCGGTTCCGTTATTTGTTTGGTTGGAGATTGAGTAGAAGATGAAAAATGCAAAAATGTATGATGTTTTTTGTTACATTCCCGGCATCTATAGCGTGATGGACAGTTTTTTACTGAATGAACATTGGATAAGCAATTATAACATACATTTTTTGATTTTATAAATCCAAATCTGTCTTGTACTGACATTTTATGGAATTTTTCGCAAAAATACAGATTGGAATGTTCCGCACTGTTGCACAAAATACAAGGTATTTTACAAGGTATTTTTTGTTTTGGTTTTTCATCTGCCGCCAAAAATGTGCGTGAATGATTCGCCACTTTTGGCGATCCCTTTACAGATGAAAAACGCTCCAAGATCTTTGCCTGATCTCTAACAAAATCTAAGAAGTTTTTGCAAGCAGGAAATTCCGTTTCGCGGAATATCGTATCAAATAGCAATACTATTTCTGGATCCACCTTTTTGGATGCGCAGTTTAATAGCACGAAATCCAGAATGTCTGGAATATTAAGTTGCTTGATAGCCTCTACGGAGGCGGAAAATTTATTGACAAACGTTGTCAAATGACTTGGGTTTTTTGAACTAAATTTTATATTGAAAATATTGTCTAAGTATTGCTTAGCCATTGTTCTTTCATCCTGGTATTGCTTTACCAGGCCGTCCCAAATAATGTCATAGTTTTCAGGTGTGGGCAATATCCCCCCTGTTATTTCTAGAGCATTGCCCGTAAGTTTGCCTATTAGATAACTAATTTTTTGTTCGTTTGAGAGCGCCTCGTTTTCATGTACATTTGATTTGAATGATTGATAAAATAACGGCCACATTTCTACCTTCCCATTAAAAGATGGCAATTCAATAGCGGGCAGTTTTTTACATTTATTTAGTGCAGTACTAGATTTTGACGGCTGCGCTTTGGGGGCCAACAAGGACAGCTCACTTCTCGTTCTTTTTATTTTTGAAAAATACATTTCTATTGTCATTAATGTATCAAAATTTGGATTAAAATTAGCATCAATAGATAGCTCAAGGTCATTTATACGAATTAAGGCATTTTTAAATTCCTCCCTTAACAAATCGACTTCTTGGGATTCGTCCAAGAAGCGTTCATTGGCGCATGTGTCCGTTGGAGTGCACTTTTTCGCGAGATCGTGTATTTTTACAATACGGGATTCGTAGCCTCTTGCTAGGGCCTTTAACGTTTTTAAATCAACTTCCATAGTACTAAAATTGACAGTGGAATATCCGGCTCGAAGGACCAAATTTTTATGTTAAGTTAAGTTCGAAGGACCAAGTCGCTAATGGACTAATTGTATGTTGTTATTTGCAATAATCGCGAGTGGACTGTATTATTAAATTTGTTTGAGGTATCACAAGCAAAAGCAAGAGTACTGACCTTGACTTAAGGAGACTTAAAAAAGGGGCAGGGACTTGGGATCTAATGACAGGAAACAGGAATGGGAATCGCTGGATGCGTCTTGAAGCGGTGA
This sequence comes from Harpalus rubripes, assembly GCA_963082715.1. Lineage (NCBI taxonomy): Eukaryota > Metazoa > Arthropoda > Insecta > Coleoptera > Carabidae > Harpalus > Harpalus rubripes. The sequence continues at coordinate 50,052,230 of OY720450.1, read as the reverse complement.
CGAAACAGGAGTAGGAGACGCTGGTTGCGTCTCAAAGCGGTGATGGGTTCGGATGCGTGAGGAGATGGACACGCTGCGCTTGCATGTGCGCAACGGCAGTAGGGATCTAGTTGAGACGGCTGAATGCCGCTATTCTGGTTGATGATGCGTTGCGCTTGAGGGCACGCAACAGTAGTGGAGATCTGGTTGAAACGGCAATCCTTTGCTGTCCTGGTCGATGCTCGTTCTGGCTCGACTTGAAGACGATTGCCGTTGTCCTGGTCGACGCTCAAATTAGCTCGACTTGAAGACAGGGTTTGAGCTCAAATGGCCCACTGCTGGCGAATACAATACTATTCACAAGCACGAAAAAACACTTACACTTTCACTATTTCTGAAAGGAAAAGATCCCCACTAGACAATTAAACGACGATATTCAATCAATAATATTTAATTATTCAAATTTAAGATTATAAGGTGGAATTCAAAGCCAAGATGCAAAAATTAATAATGAATTTTTGATTTTTTAAAGAAAGATTCAGAGAGAATGAAAAACACGAGTGAACCCTCACTTGGTTCGTCACCGACTTTTTTGTTTATATATTTTTTTTTTTCATCGTTAAGGGTTTTTAATTGTTGCATCTTTTCTTCTTTACAGATGACTATGATTACAAAATATGAATACAGAGTTGACTTGGTTTTTTAAACAATAATAATAACATTTTTATAATCGTCAGTAACTCTGATCTTGCTTGTCACACCTCATAACAAACTTAACAGATGTATGTAAATTAAATAATTTCGTTTAAATTATTTTAAAAAAATTAATTTTATTATCAACAAGACTACATGTGTTATGATAAGAGAATACAGAAAGAATGAACAACTTATCTTAGTTACAGGGGCTTTTATTACAAAGCATGTTATAATGGAAAAGTACTGCAAGAAGTGCTGACATAGTAATAATTATTGTAGAATAGGAATACAACAATACATAATATCTCCCTTCTGAGATTTTACAATAATTATTATGTAATAGAGCTTAATTCTATAATTGGTTCTTTATTATCTTTGGAATTTTTATTTCTTTTATAAATTGTTAAAAACTTAATTCTAAACTTATATAATAAGACAATACAAATTATTAAAAATAATATAGTATAAATAATATAGAAATGATGATTGTTCTGATTTTGCGAGTTTAACTCTTTTATTTGTGGTAAATCTTTAATAGTTATATTTACTTTACTTATTTTATCTAAATTTATTGAATTTAATTGTTGAAACGTACTATTAAAATTAAGGCTAGTGTTTCTGACGAGACGATCGAGCCGAGAAACTACATTGTCTCGTCTCGTCCCGTCTAGAAGACAAAAAAATAACTCTCGTCTCGATTTTTTCTCGTCTCGAATAATGGAGTCTCGTCTCGGCCGAGAATCTCGACGAGATTTCTCGTTTTTTTTAATGCATCCAATATGTAATTTATTATTATATATTTACCGTAAAAACATATAAATAATATTCAAGGTTATTAAAAAAATTGAGACAACTAATTTCTTCAGTATCAATTTTATACCTATCAACAAATTACAAAATTAAAGACAGAGTAATTTGATACAGCACTACTATAATAATAAAATAATCTTCTTATTCATGAACATACAGTTACAAATACACAACAAATTAACAAAACTTATTTTAGAATAATAAAATGTATAATATAAAAATAATGTTTATTATTAGTATAAACATTGATTAAGTAAGGGTGATTAGCGAGCAATTGATTAGCATTGTTTTATATCTGTCAAGCGTTTATGAATTACTTTAGAGAAAAATACTTCAAATAACAGTCGTAGAAAAATTTAATTACTTATATGCATCTTTTATTTGAAGTAATTTTCTTTAAAATAATTAATAAGCGATTGAGAGTTGAGAGATAAAACAATGCTAATCACCTGCTCGCTGTAGTGTTCATACTACCAGCTAGGCAATTTGCACCACCAAAAGGCAAATTTTATGCTTTGCTTAAATAAAATAATGAAAACATTATTTATTTATAAGAATCCCTATAAATAATAAAAAATTAAATAAATATATCATCACGCTTTTTACCCATTACCGGATGTAACACTCTGTCGATAGATAGTTTCATTTAAGAAATTTTAGCCTGATCCTGTATTAGATTTATAATTTTAAAAATTTTTGATACAAATGTACAAAATGTTCCAATGAAAATATAAAAAACTGTACTTTTAAAAATACAAAAAATTGTCGAGAAATCTCGGAATAATTGTCGAGAATCGAGAATCTCGACATGTAAGTATCGTCTCGTCTCGTGAGTTCAAAAAGCTTTCTCGTCTCGGCGAGACGAGAAATTTCGAGACGAGCCGAGATGAGATTCGAGAATTTCTCGTCTCGTGCAGAAACACTAATTAAGGCTTTCGAATATTATTTCTTTATAAGTTTCTTGAATTATATCGAACTTGAAATTATTTACTACACATTTATTAATGAGTTTTAATTTAAATATACCTTTGATTTTTTTGTTAAGTGTATTACTTTCACAATTAATTTGAATTTGTTGTTTCTTGGGGCTTATTATGATTAATTCATTTGTGTTTTGAATTTTCTCCCAAGTATTTTCTAATTCCAGAGTATGGTATTTACAATCATCATTCGTTTGTGCCTTCAGAATATTAACTATACATTTATTTAAAACGATATACTCAGTTTTACAATAATATATCTTATTGACTAAAATGCAATTATTTATCTTAAAATTATTGTTATTATTTATAAAATACATAGTTTGTTTTTCGTTCAATTGTAAAATTGTATCATGTCTAATAAAAGGTAGGGGTGTAAATTGGTATAAATCATAAGTTTGGGAAGAAAAAATTGGGATATTAATAAGAAAGTGTATTTGTTCGTTGTCGTGTTGGCAGTAAGTTTCAATAATTTCGTTTAGTTGCCAAATATCTTTGTTTTGTGTGATTTTTCTAATATTATTTGGGTCAATAATACTTGTGTGTAATTTCCTTAGATTGCAAAAAGTTAAACTGATTTCAATTTGTTTGGTGAGATCATTTAAATTTTGAATTATAAATATTAGTTTTTGAAATTTATTTTCAACGTCGATTTTTCCTTGCCAATTAAAGTTTTTCTTTAAAATTTCTTGAATATCTTCTAATTGCGTTTTTAGCTTATTCTCATTGCTTTTGATATTTTCGATTTGATTATTAAATTTATTAATCATCTCTTTGCTAATTTTTAAATTTTGTTTAGTTTGATCCTCTAATAATTTTTCATTATTTTTTATTTCTTCAAGAATTTTGTCATAGAGTTCTCCATCGGAGGCGTCTAAATTTCCCGAAATTGATTTGATGATACTTCCTATTCCGTTAATTAAACCGCGTTTAGAAATTCTGTGAAATATTTTATTAATTTGATTTTCTAAGTCATTAAAATTGTATATTAGAATATTAATATAATCTTGAAATATTTCTTTTGAATCTTTAATTTGGAAGAGAAGGATTTCTTTCAATGTTTTTATTTTAATAAATTCATCGTTAATCGGAGTTATATTATAGTTAAAGTATATTATTTGTTCTGAAGTTTTTATTTGCGTTTTCCCTAATTTAGCTAAATGAAATCCATTGTCATTTGAGATGTCCGTAAGTTGAGCCGTACATCTGAAACAACAATTTATTGTTTAATTCTGTTTATCCGAACGTTTTTATCGGCTACTTGATCTCTGATTTTTACTTTCCCAAGTATTGGATTATAGTGTTGAACTCCATATTTTCTGAATAAAGGTTTTTTGAATTTCTTGATTAACCTTGGATTTTCTTTTACATAAATAGTATCTTTTATTTGTAAGGGATTATCATTCTCTTTATAGCGTTTTTGTTTCTCAGTTTTTATTTTGTTATTTATAATTTTAAATAATTCTTCTTGTTCTGTTTGGTATTTTTGTATTATATCTTCGTTAATGAGTGGGATTGTTTTTAATGGAATTTGATTATTTTTGCCAAACAGTATTTCGTTTGGAGTTAATTTTGTTATGGTGTGTTTAGTATTGTTATAAGCTAAGATTGTTAAGTCAAGTTTTTCTAAAAATGTTTTGTTTTTGAAATGATTATTATTTTCGAGGAGTCTAAGATGTTCTATAAGTGTTGAGTGGAATCTTTCAACAGCGTTAATTTTAGGGTTATTTACGCAAATTATATGACTCTCTATATTCCTGAGTTTGAATAAATCTTGTAAAACGCTACTTTTGAATTCAGGTCCAGCGTCCATAATTGAATCGGTCATTTCAAAAACATCATAAGTCATGAAATTAAAGTTTTGAGAAAATCAATAAAAACTGTTTTACTTGAGAAATAGCAACTTGTTTTTATCTTAACTTACTAATTATTATTCCTAATCATTGTGGCTGTAGATCTGATTCATTTATATCATTTTATTGTTGACCAAAATTTAAATAAATAAAAAAAAAGTTTGTTTGACTTATGTTGTTTTTGAAGGGATTGATAATTAATCATTTAGAATTAGATCAAAAATATATTTTATTTACTTAACTTGCTAATACAAACAAAACTAAATGAAAACAAAAGTATTATTAATGGATTTAAAAATATATTTTAAGGAACATAATCATATTCTCCATCGGATTCAATGTGTGGCTGAGTACATTCCTCTTCCTCGGTAGGGCAATTAAAAATTTCTTGGTAAAAGGGTTTGTGCTCCTCAATAATGCTACATTCCACTTGTCTTAAGTTCTCAATTTTTTTAGAATTTGTTGGAACCTTCGTATTATAGGCCTTCGAGGTAGGAAATGATATTTTGGCTGTCTTCCTTTTTATTAGTTCAAAAGTATTTTTAACTAAACCATCAATGAATTCTGAAGTAACTATAGTACCTTTTTTGTTAGAGTCATATTCAAAATTCATATAATATGTTGAAGGTGAAAAGGTACATTTTTGAGTTTTAGGTACTTTTTTACCATACGATTCTATAGATAAACAAGTTTTTTTGTAGAACGTCGGCCATCACTTTTTAAATTCGTAAACTGAATATATTATATTCATTTAATAGATATACGCGATCATGTTTTCGTATATTTTTCTTTATTACACCGAAATCACGGTCATTTGGCAAAAAAGAATGACCTCTTACGGGGAAATATTGATAAATTTTTTCAAACCGTCCAGTGTTTGTTAAAGACAATAAAAATCTGATTACTGTGTTATTTTTGTTTTGTCCGGGCATCCATCCGAAAACAAATATAGTATTTTGACTTGTGGACCAAAGTTATTATTAAAAAAATGCGAAAGTATAGAACACACATCATTTGCGGCTCCAATTTGTATGTTCCCTACCTTCTACTTTTGAGTTTCTAATAAATTTTCGTTTATAGTTTAAGGGATTGCACGTTCTTTTTTTTTTGGCTCATTGTCACTTTCTGAACCACTTGTTGACATTGTAAATTTTCATATGCATACAGCACACTATCACGCTCGTAACCAACCACAACAAAAACATGAATGAGATGACAATCAGTAGTTTTGTCGAAAGTGCCATCTAGATCGAAAAGTTTTAATTTCTTGCAAAAACAACATAAGTCATTGACTAATGTTGTTTATGCAGTGACTCCAGATTTTAAACCCTGATTTCAGACATTAGGAGCAACATAAATTGTGTAGTTTTTGCCATGAGTATGCGTCTATCCACGTAGACATGAAATCTGGCAAAAACGACATTTTGTAAAAAAACTGACTTATGATGTTTTTGAAATGACCGATTCAATTATTTTACTTGGTATAGTATAAATTTGGAAATATTGAATTAATTTCTGTAATATATTATTTGAACTTTTATTTTCTAATGGACAAACTTGACCGTGTTTAGAGAATTGATCAAAGATTGTTAAAAAATTATTTTTATTTAAACAAAGTACGTCGATATTTATTATGTCAAATGGTTTTAGAGGGGTAGGTGTTAGATTGTCTATTGCCGGAATTGGTTTTCTATTGTATTTGTTTAATTTACAAAGTTCGCATCTATTTATGTATTCAGTAATATTACTAATAATTTTGGGCAAAAATATTTTTCTTTTAATGCATTGAGGGTTGCGATTATTCCTCTATGGTTAGTTAGTCCCATGTGGAAGTCACGAATTATTTCTATTTGTTCCTCTTCGTTTTCTATGTCTTCAACTATTTTATTACAAGCAATTATGTTAATGGTATTAAATTCAAAGTTTTCTTTGATTATTTTTGAAAATTTTAGGTCTAGATCTTTTTCGTTAAAAATGGCTAGATATTTTATTTTTGGAATTATATATTGTTTAAGAAAATTTAATATTTCGTCGTCGAGATTTTGTTTGTTAAATTTACAATGAATTCGTTGTTTTCTGTTACCAAATAATTTTGTAATTTCTATTTCAGTTTCAAAATTATGACTTTCGAATATTAGTTGATTATCGGCTATGTTTATTCTGTCTTCTATGTATTTAATTCCGTTTACTAAATTTTCTGGATCTGAATGGACTGTATTTTGATTTGACGAAATTGATTCATTATCATTATTATGTAAATTTATTGTGGGCAAGGAATAAATGTTAATTTGTATATTCGTATCTTCGAATATTTTTAATATTTTTGCAGACACTTGATTCCACCCTAATTTATCTCTGCCACATCCTAATAAGGGTATATTGATTTCAAAAATTTCATTAAGAATGAGGTAATCTCGGAGTTCCTTTAATGGTTTATCTAGGTCTTTAATTGAGGGTTTCTCATAAAACAGTTTCTTAGTAATTAAATGGATAATTCTTTGATTATTACAATTTTGAATAATAATATGTTTATTTACTACGTTTGTATTTTTACAGAAATTTCTACTATCAAATTTTCTATTAACTTGATCCGCTAATCCTTGACTCATTTCAAAATCTTCAGAAATACAGTGAGCGAATATTTTTGTTTCTGTTACGTCACCGATTTTATTGTGAATTTGTGTTTTATCTCGTTGACGAGAAAGATTGTCTGCAATTACATTCATTTTGCCTTGTAAATATTCTATGTCGAAATTGTACTCGTTTAATTCTATTTTCCAACGCATGAGTTTCTGGTTAAGGTTTTTCATATTGAATAGCCAACATAAAGGTCTATGATCTGTTTTTATAAGAAATTTTCTACCAAATAGATAGTGTCTGAAATTTTTTACGGATTCTATTATTGCTAGTAATTCCTTTTCAACGGTGCTATAATTTTGTTCGGCATTACCTAATGTTTTTGAAAAATAAGCTATTGGCATTTCTTTACCGTGTTCGTCTTTTTGAAGTAGAACTGATCCTATAGCGTAATCAGAGGCGTCCGTGGTCAGTATAAAATCTTTTTGAAAATTTGGAAATTGTAATATGGGAGATGAGGTAAGAATTTCTTTGCACTCGTTAAAACATTTTCTATAAGATTCGTTATAAATGTCTATATTTCGACCACTTTTTAAACATAAGGTTAGAGGTTTAGTGAGTTTAGCGAAATTTGGTATAAATTTGCGGTACCATCCTATTGTACCGAGGAATTGCTTAATTTCTTTTTTTGTTTTGGGGATGTTCAAGTTTTTTATTTTTTCGGTTTTGGAAGGGTCTGTTTTAATTCCGTCTTGTGTAATAATATATCCTAAATATTTTGTTTGTGGTTGCAGAAATTCTGATTTGTCAATTTGGATTTTTAGGTTTGCTTTTCTTAATTTTTCGAAAACTAATTTGATATTGTTTAGATGTTCTTCGACAGTTTTGCCAAAAATAATTACGTCATCTAAGTAGACTAGACAAATTTTGTTTACTAATTCCCCTAGTGCGATGTTCATCATTCTTTGGAAAGTTGCGGGGGCATTTTTTAAACCAAAAGGCATACGTAAAAATTCATAGTGACCAGATGGAGTAGAAAATGCGGTCTTTTCGATGTCGTTTTTATCCATGGGAATTTGATGAAAACCTGAATGTAAGTCTAGGGTTGTGAAATATTTTGAATGACCGATATGATCTAATAGAGTGTCAATATTGGGGATTGGGAATTTGTCATCTTTTGTTTGAGTGTTTACTTTCCTAAAATCGATTACTAGTCTCGTTTTACGTTTGCCGGAAGCGTCTAACTTTTTTGGAACTATCCAAATGGGAGAATTCCATGGGGAATGAGAAGGCTGTATAACTTTTTCTCTTAACATTTTTTCAATATGTTCTTCAATGTCGTTTTCGTATACTTGCGGGAGTTTGTAATTTTTCGTGTAGATTGGTGTTTCGTTATTAAGAATTATTTTATGTTCGCATAAATTGGTTTTGGAAAAAGGTCTTCAAAATTGTTTATAAGTATTTTTAATTTTGATTTTTCAATTTGGTTCAAATGTTCTGATCTAATTTGAATATTATTATTTTGTTTGCCAGTTTTGAAGTCATTTTGTAATTTCTTTTCTTTTCCTTGTATATTTACCCAATTACCCAATATTTAATTTTTTAAATGCTTCAATACCTAATAATAAATTATATTCTTTATGAAATTTGTAAACGTAACATTTTAGTGGAATTTTATTAATTTTGAGTATCACAAAATGTGAAATAGTAGATTTTCCATTTACGGTTGTAAACGTACATTTTTCTTCATAAGTTTGAATTTTTTTGAAATTGACTAAATCTGGATGTATTAAGTTAATACTTGAACCCGTGTCTAGTAAAATTATATAGTCTTGTATTTGTAACGACGGTAAATTGTATGTTAGGCTAGACATTACTTGTTTTGTTCGTCTATCTCTGTCTCTAATTCTAAAAATGAGTCATTTTCAGTGTCATCGTCTTGTGCTACGTATTCGTATTCGTCAGCAGTTTGTTCACTTTGGTCATCTGAGCTTTCGTTCAGATTGTGGTTCTGTTTAATTGTTTGGGTAGACATAGGCGTAGTAAGCCTTGTTTGTTGTGTCATTGGTTTGGGCTGAAATGTTCGTTTTGTTTCGTAAAAATTTTTTAGGTTTTGACGAGGGGCAAAGGCTTTTTGTTGTGTTTGATTGTTATTAAATTGAATTGGTTTGGATGGGAATTGCTGGCCTGGGAATTTTTTGGGTGGTATATTGAAACTAAAATTTTGCTTATCTTTTAACATTGGTGATTGGTGTGGATTTTGATGTGAATAATTAAATTCATTTCTTATTAAACATTCACACTCTTCTAATGTGCTAGGTTGCTTAACAATAAATGATCCTCTCACTGATAAGGGTAGGAGGGTTATAAAATGTGAAACTACTAACTTTTGGTTTTCTGCTATTATTGCAGTCTTCTGTAATTGACTATATTCTTTTAACAATATTTTTGATTTATATTGTAAAATTTTTTGAGAAATAACTTCTAGAGTTTTGTCTATGCTGGTTTTATTTTTCATTTGTAAAATTTCCAGTAATATTGTTTCGGCTGTGCTTTTATCACAGAAATTTGTAGTAAGGTAAAGTTTTAAATCTTTCCAATCTTCGAATTTGTTCTCGGAAAGTAATTCGGCAGCTCTGTGTGTTAATTTAGTTTTTATAAGTCCAAAAAGATATGTTTTCTGAATGGGACTTAGTACAACGGTTCTCAGTGAAGACTCTACGTCGTCTACGGCACTGATGAAATTTTTCAATATTTTAATATCTCCATTATATGGAGGAATAATTTCGGTAAGGTTTTTCAGTTCTGAAAGTGTGTTTGTAGCCATGTTTGAACTATTTGCCACGTTTAATCTACTCGGTTTTAAAATTAGGGTTTTAACAGTATTGTTCAAAGGTGTAGTGTTTTCTAATTCAATATCAGAATTTTCAGATTCTGAAGTATTATTACTATCAGACATAAGTTTATTGTGTGTGTTTGGGACTGTGCCGGTCCCTCGATACCTTTATTACTAGTCGTTTGCTAGAGGTATCCCTTTGTGTAACACAAAAGTAAATACAATAATACAATATTAACTTACAAAGTTATTGTAAATAGTACGAGGATTGTTTGATGCTTTACGGACATCACCGGGTTGCTGATTCTTCCTGTATCTGAAGACGTGATCGAAGAGTTGTCGAACAGCAAGTCTTCCTTTCTCTTGATGAGATCGTTCTGCGAAGATCAGTTTCGCTGGGGGTCCAGGATTGACATTTCTTCTGTCGATGTATTTGACTGGGCAGCACCCCTAGTCTAATTTGCACGTGGTATTGAGATTACGAAGGAAAGATATTTCTTCGTGAGATCCGCGTTTCTTAAGTTTCCACAGATCGTTGTAGACGATTTTATTGAAATTTAATTTTTCTTGGTTTGCGAATGATTGATTGGTTTATCAGAGTAAAGAATAAAAATTCACCACACAATTACTTTTTTGTGTTTCTCTGATCCTACCGTGACTGCGCCAATTAAATAATTTCGATTAAATTATTTTAAAAAAATTAATTTTATTATCAACAAGACTACATGTGTTATGATAAGAGAATACAGAAAGAATGAACAACTTATCTTAGTTACAGGGGCTTTTATTACAAAGCATGTTATAATGGAAAAGTACTGCAAGAAGTGCTGACATAGTAATAATTATTGTAGAATAGGAATACAACAATACATAATATGTATGTATGTATGTATGTATGTATGTATGTATGTATGTATGTATGTATGTATGTATGTATGTATGTATGTATGTATGTATGTATGTATGTATGTATGTATGTATGTATGTATGTATGTATGTATGTATGTATGTATGTATGTATGTATGTATGTATGTATGTATGTATGTATGTATGTATGTATGTATGTATGTATGTATGTATGTATGTATGTATGTATGTATGTATGTATGTATGTATGTATGTATGTATGTATGTATGTATGTATGTATGTATGTATGTATGTATGTATGTATGTATGTATGTATGTATGTATGTATGTGTATGTGTATGTGTATGTGTATGTGTATGTGTATGTGTATGTGTATGTGTATGTG
>OY720450.1:50026245-50036245 GCA_963082715.1 Harpalus rubripes | reverse complement strand
TAGATTTTGGTTACCGGAAGTACCCCAGTTTGAAGAATTTAACAGTTTTTCTTGAAAAACCGGTGTTAAATATCATTTTTTCACATTTATTGTTATTATAAATATTAAAGAATATTTTGTTCTCTATAAGATTTGATTACATTTTATATTTCATATTCAATGGATATATAGTAATAAATTTATAAAGATATTAAATTTCATAAAGCAGCAAGCTGTGCTATACCCATGGAAATATCTACTATATTAAGAAAATTCTGATTGACAACTGTCAGTGTCAAGTGCATTTGTTTGTGTTATAATTGTACTGGAAATATATAATGTCTTACAAAAAAACTTCCTGTATGGAATTTGTACAAAATACATAGAACTGAAGGTAATGTACTGGAAATATATATCTTTTACAAGAAAATCTCTGTGTGGAATTTTTACAATATACATAGATCTGCCTACGATCTGACGGAAGGTAATGTGCTGGCCACATCAGAATTTTTTTTCCAAATTATGTATGAAACATGTTTGCAGTTCTGTTCTGTAGGGTACTTTTTTATTTTCTTTTAAATGGCGATGCTGAATTATTTTTATTACTGTTATTGGTATTCGACATCATACTGGGATCAATAAATGTCCACAAATATTATCTTATAATAGTATATTCCATTACAAATCATGAAAATGTTTTATTGCAGACGAGGAGGCTTGTTTGAAGAATGCGAGGATGCGCAGCGTCCGAGCATTTTTTCAAAGCCTCCGAGTCAAGCAAAGACATTTTTATAACGCGTGATGAATTCTATTTTTTTTATTCGGCAATTATAGCAGCTTAAAATTATAGAAAACATTAGGTTTGCATAAATCATCAGAGCTGTGACAAATTTTAGAAAACGCTGTCATGACAAGTAAAGAAAGTGACAAAGTTTATTTTTATAAAAATTTGATGCGTTGTGTTTGCTTTCTTGCTACCAGTAATTTTCCTTTTGAAAACGATATCGCAATGCGAACATGATTTTGATGGTGAAGATGAAGTACCGATGGACATAACTGAAGCTGCGAACACCGCTGTAACAGATTTACTACCAAAAAAATCCAAACAGCGGTACAAAAAGGAGTACGATAGATTCAAAAAGTGGTGCAGCATTATAAAAGTGAATCAAATTAGTGAAGAAGTCCTTCTACTTTATATAGCAGAGGCAAATAAGAAATATACCTTACCTGCGATAAATGTCTCAAATGCGCAAAATACAAACATTAACATTAATATATATATATATATATATATATATATATATATATATATATATATATATATATATATATATATATATATAATTAGTCCATTGTTTCTAAATAAAGTTTTTAAAAAATTGTTAGTTATTCCTTTTAATTGTATTTATTTCTACAGACAGTGGAAAGTAAAAATAACTAGTTATGAAAATTTTATTTTCATGACTGGTCATGGAAATCTTACTTTCAAGACTCGAATTAGTCCGGAAATGAGGATTTTTATGCCGATTTAAAAGAAATATTATTATCGAAATTTATTACTAATATCGAAGCCTATCGATGAATATACAAAATTATTAGCTATTCATCCATATTTTGATCTCGCAATTATTATCATCAATTATCAATAATATCCGGAAAAAAGTGATCGATATTTATTTCATAGTCATAGTAGGAACTATCACCACTGGAATACCGATATCTTTAACTTTTCAGCGATGTATAAATTGTGCATGCTTCTTCTTTTAAACTAGTAAAATCGTGGCTTAAATACATCAGTAGTAACATTAATGACGCAAAAAATAAAGAAAACTTATACGCAAATCAAAATTCGGTATTGTTTCATACATAGAAGATAATTACAAAAATTAAATTCAGCAAAATTTATAAATTTTTAGGTTTCAAGTACTATTTATAGCTCACTATCTATCGGTTATAGTAAAAAATATTTTAGACTAAAGTTGTAGAAAATTTCGTTCTCTACGAAATAATTCATAAATCTTTTCTATTAATACCTATTGTTGAAAATACATTTGCAGAAAACGATATTTTGCACTACTTTTTAAGATGCGGCGCAATCGGCAGTGCACCAATGTTAAAAATTTGAAAATACCCGACTTTTTGCATTGTGAACATATCCTCCTATTTTTTTCACATTAAATTATCAGCTATAATATCCCGAGGACATTGATAATTACGAAATAATTTTATGACAGTTACCGAAAGCGCGTTGCTTGGGAACCGCCCGACGCCGAAGGCGGAGGGGTATAACCTAAAAGCAACGTGCTTGAGAAATTGTAAGTATTTATCAATGATCGAGGGGTATTCGGAGAGAATTTTTTTTACAATTTTAATTAAATTTATGAAGAATTTGTATTCAGCAGAATTTTTATAATTATAAAATCACCCGTAGATGTCAGTAGTAGCTATGAATATGTTCAGCGTGAAGAGTGTAACGATAATAAGATTGACATTGACACAACGAGAAGACAATGCTCGTTCAGTTTTATATTTGCTGGTGTCTCAAATATCTATAAAGGTTTTCTATACGTACTTTTTCTTACAACGGTATTTTTGGGGATATTTTCTTCAATAAGTTTATTAATTGAATCATTATTTTCACTGCTATACCGTGAAAAGGACATTTTCAAATTAAAACAATTAATTTATAATTATCTGTCAAAAAAATATTTGTTACTTAGCAACTTAGTGATTGTCTTAGGATAAATATCAGTGTAAGTTTGTTTTGATTGGTTACTTTCGCACACGCCATCAGAAATACAGGCATTCAATTGGATAATTTTTTAACCAAAATTTTTTCTATATAATAGGTGCCAATTACTAGTATGCTAATAACTATGCTTTTTCACGGTTTTTCAGAATTTATTAATTTTCTCTCACAGTTCGTCTTCAGACATAATTGTGAATATATTTAATTATTCTATACACTTCATTCTTTCAAACTAATAAAGCAACATTAACGAAAACATAATACAATGTGAAGTATCATATTTGAAAGTAGACATATACTCTGAAGGTGCCAATTACTAGATCGCTTACCCTATTAGTGAATTTACTTATGCCCTAAGTAAATATTGAAAATTTTGCTAAATAATTAATATTTAACATAAAAATTACAATATTCAAATAAAATTTATATTTTTAATTAACTTTCAGGACTTATTTAAAATTTACATTAATGAAAGTATCGCACCATCGCACATGCTTTTCAGTCAAACGTAAGATCTTTGACTATTCTCAAAATCGCGGCGATAGAATAAAATTACTTTAAGAATGGGATACTGACGTTAAGACAGTTGCGCAAAGTTCATAAGCTGTAAATGACGCAGGGTCTCAATTTCAACTTATACGCCACAGGACGTACCAATAAGTTGAAATTGAAACACTACGTCAGCGTTTCTTTACCTTTTCATGGCGCGACCCAAATTTATCAATTGTATTGGTTTCGCGACCCACTATATAGGAAATTATTTAAAAAATAAGAATGTCTTATTATAAACAATATGTTTGTATGAAAATATAAAAACTAATAAGTACAAATATATCACATATCTAATAATAATTTGGCACATGAATTTTAAATAATAATTTTAATTTTGTCTGATAGTTAAATGTCCGAAAGATAAATATTACCATATTTGTCCAATTTGAATTTCGAACATGATTGAAAATGCATTGCTTTAAAATATAAAGTCAATAATATCTGTAGCTTACAAAAAGTAATATTAATTAATGCAAGCCTTGAGTTTTCATAAGTTTTGAAATTTCTTCAAATCGCGGCGGTACTTAAAATTTAGTTTCTATTTATTGGCTATTTATACAAAGTTTAGATAATGTTTAACAAGTCATATATAACATATTGTAATTTAAACAATAAGTGCTTATGCAGGATGTCCGTCTATAAATAAACCTGCAAATATCTCGCTTATTATTACTTTTAGCGATAGCAACTATATAACATAAATTATTATAGTATGTTAGCTCTTTTATAAGATTTCGGAAGTAGTTCAATATTATTACTTCCGGTTTTGAGTAGTTGATAGAAAATTTTAGTTTTCAAATGGGACCCCAATATAAAACAATCATATGCTATATTATTAAAAAATAGAATGGTGAATGATTAAAATATTACATTTTTATTAAATGTAGAAGACATTGCAATACAATTTTTTAAATAAGACATATTTTAATGACATCAAAATAACAGATATAATAATTAAATATCGTATTAAAGTAAATGTTCATCTTTTTAAATATTTAATTATTTTTCTTTATATTCGAAAGGTGTATTGTAAAATAAATTAAATGCAAAGCCTCCTACATTTAACAAAAATGTAATACTTTAATTATTTGCCATTCTGTTTTTTAATAATACAACATATAAGTGTTTTTAAAAAGTAAAAATGTAGTACCAGAACTAATTGAAGCTATAAAAAGTATCTATAACACAACAAGTAATCAAGTCAGAACATGCAACCGGCTTTCGGAAAAGTTCACTAACAATGAAGGAGTTAGGCTAGGCAGCGTTTTAAGCCCACTACTATTCATATGTACAATAGATGAATCAATAAAAGAAGGCCAATTAACAATGGTAAAATTTTTAATAGGTTATAAGAATCTGCAACCCATCTATTTAGAACTATGTGCGTACACAGATGATATTTCATTATTTGCGAATTCAGAAAAGAAACTCCAGAAAATCTTGAAACTTGTGTCAAATTATTGGCCGCACACAACCTCACATTAAATACAGAAAAAACCAAATGCATGGTAATTGTTAACAAGCTAAGTGATATTAAAATTACTCTAAATAATGATCCCATTGTGCAAGTCAACTCATATGTACTCGTATACTTGGGAAGTATAATCAGTTCAAACAGAACAACTAACGAGGAATTAAATTATAGAGCGCTGGCGGCAAACAGAGTTTACAAAGCTTTATACACAAAAATATTTCAATAAAAGCAAAGATCTCTGTATATAAGACAATTTACTTATCAATAATGCTTTACAACGGTGAGAACTGGGTCTTAACAGATAGACAACATAAAAGACTACAAGCTACAATATGAAGTATATTAGGAGAGTTCTTGGGCCAAGGAGGATAGATAAAAGAAGATATGAAGACTTTAGAAGCAGAAGTCCGATCAAAGAAATTTCTGGTACAAAAAAAATTACAGTGGTTCAGTCACTTGACAAGAATTGAGCAAGATGAACAAGTAAAAACCATCTAGGAAGCAAGACCAATTGGGAGGAATAGAAGAGACTTCCGAAATTTTATAAAGGAGTTAGCGTACTATAATTTATGTTATATAGGTGAAATCGCTAAAAGTAATAATAAGCGAGATATTTGCTGGTTTATTTATAGACGGACAGCCTGTACATTGTAGCAAAATGTAATATTTTTAATTATTTATTTTCAAATTGGGTTTTCTTTTTATTTTTTTATTCATGACTATTTCCATATCATGTACAAATGATCACAAGGAATAAATAAATATTATTATTATTATTAATCAACAATTATTAGTAGTAACAATTCTATATTGAATTGTTAACATTAGTAACATTTTAGTGAAATTTTATATACATTATAGAAATATATTACCGGCCTTTATTAATCAAAATTATAAAAATTTTAATAGTTTACGCGACCCACTCAAACCCCTTCGCGAACTATAGGTTAAGAAACGCTGCCACAGATCATGAATTACGCGTAGTTGTCGTCACGTCAACTGTTTTTCCTGTTGAATATTTCTTCAAAGTTTTTTAGGCATGAATTGGTTCTTATAATTCTTACAACGAATTCATTTTTATAAAAACGATGAACAAACACATGAATATCAGATTCATGTGTTTTTACATATTTACAAAACAAATTGTCAAATACAATTACTACAGGAAAAAAATAATATAATATAAAATTACTCAAGTTTACACTAATATTACGTTAAGGGGAAGTAGGTAATATGTTTGCCATATTAAATGTTTCATAGACGAAAAAGTGTAAGATTTTAAAAAATTAATATTAATCCTTACATTCATACTAATTACAAAATAACTTGTTCAATCGCTCAAGAAATGTAATATAAAATTAAATATAATGTGTAGAAATGTTTTATTAATGTGTTTATAGTATTAATTTATGATTTAGTGATAATTTATATACAATTCTATATACATAAATCGTAATTATATATACAAATAAACGTTAATTGCCCTAAAATATGTAATCCTTTTTTGATATTATGATGAATATAACATGAGAAATAGCTAATGGCCAAAATTTACCAGATTTTTGTGCTTACTTTCTCATTTTCACGCTTCAGGCTGCGATATAAATTGGAGCACGATCCTCTTTCTAATCATTCCACTGTCACTGTTGCGTAGTTAAACATCACTATGGAAACGTTACAGGTAATATAAATAAAATATAAATATTATAAATATATTAACAACATTGTATTTATTTCAGTTCGTGCTTTTTGTTGTTTTTATTGTTAGTGCAGTTTGTTTAGAAAATTTAGACGATGTATCTACTGACTTTAAACAAAGAGATTTTCCATTGAACCAAGAAGAATTTTTTTCTCAAGATGATTTTAATGAACAATTAAAGGGATTTGATAGTCAGTTTGACTATAAACCTAAAACCAAAAAATATTTTCCTTCTGAACCGAAGCAGTATGTGATTATTAAACGTACTCACGATGTTCCATATTCAAAGAAATACTCTGTTTCGCACAAACCTAAGACGATGCCTGTCAGAGTCGTACAAGAAGGTTCAGTGAAACATATTTATATAGATATGCCAGATGTATTCGATGAGAATTTATCTAAATCTAAACCACCGCAAATCTCGAATTCCTACAATAATGTGAAACAAACTAGTTCCTTCAGTAACCTGCCATACAATAATTTCAATCCTGTTAAATATGAACAGAATTATCAACCACCTGTACAATATTCTTATTCTCCGCAAAGTCATAATGCTAATCTTGGATTTTCTCAGGGGAATACTGAACCTGGATTTAACATCGCCTCTAGTGGATATCAAGTTGGTAAATCTAACGATGCAAACGCATTAGCACAAAGCTTTGAGCAACAATTTTCCAACGGCGTGGGAAGCAACATTCACAATCAACCAGCTCAATATGGTCCTCAGTCTTTCGGTAATAATGAGTATTCTTCCGGTATCTCTCAGTTCGATACTTCATTCAAAAAAGAATATTCCAATCCAAATCTGGCACAATTTAATAGTGGGGGTAAAAATGAATATTCCAACCCAAACCTGTCACAGTTTAATACTGAGAGCAAGAATGAATTTTCCAACCCAAACCCGACACAATTTAATATTGAGGGCAAGAATGAATATTCCACTCTAAATCCTGCACAATTTAATATTGAGGGCAAGAATGAATATTCCACCCTAAACCTGGCACAATTTAATACTGAGAACAAGAATGTATTCTCGCATCCACAGTTTCCCCAATACAGTGCTGATGGTACGGAAAAATATACTTATGAAATTCCCGAGCAGTATAAATCACTTTTTGCCAAGAACGCTTTTGCATCTACTCAATATGGTCAACCAGAGGAGTTTAAGCCAAGTTTCGGGCATCAACAACAAGATATTGGTAAAAATGCAAGGATGAGTTCGGTGTCCGGCTTCGATCCCAACTTGGTGAATATTGTGAACGATGTTTTTCAAAAAGGGCAAGGATATTCTACTTCTAACAAATTTAAAATGGCTAACAATAATGAAAAATCTGTTTACTTTGGTAAATCAGACACCCCCTTAGATACGGTGCCTAATTTGGGTTCATATTCTTTATCGACTAATTCTAAAGGCGTAGAAAATTCTCAGTCTGAAAATATAATGAAGTATGTTTAATTATGTTCCTATATAAGTAATTTCATTGTTAACTATTTATGTATTTATTTATTAATTTTGCTTGAAGTATGTAAAATGCAATATGTTAATTTTTAACTGTTAATATATCATTTTCATTATTAATTAATTAAGTTATTTATTCTGATCTATTAATTTGTTTAGTTATTTTTGCCGATCTACCAAATGAAAGTATATAAAGGTATGTATGTCAGGATGTGTTTGTAGATCTCGTACTCATAATATTTTGTATTCCATAGAAATTAATATTAATATTTTATGACGAGCATATAAATTTTTAATATGGTGCTATTTATAATCTTTTTGACAATTTTTTGCAATTTATTTTATTATAAATTTTAAAAAAATAGTTTTTTTATCAGTTTTCTGATTTTTAACAATTTAACGAAAGATTAACACCACATTTATTACATTTTGATTAGAAAACGGCAATAGATAGAATTATAAAAATTAATATGTGTACTACTTTTTGCAAGTTTATAAATTTCTCACATCTCTTCTTTAATAAAGTGTGATGGATGTAAAACATTTTATTTCCTTGGGTTTACAAAATGAATTTTTAATTAATTTTAAACAAATTTCTCTACTTTCGATATAATTGATTTCAACAAATTCTTTTTAATTTAGTAGTAATCATATCCTATTCTTCTACACTCAATTATCTCGAAAACGGAGTATTTTATCGAATATAAACAAGTGTACTTTTCTTCTTTTATACTTTCGCCGCCCATCATGCCTTGAGGCGCGATATAGTTTTTTGCTACTCATTATAAAGTAACCCAGACAGTCAGGTAGAAATTGTCGCTCAATTCAATTATGTGGCCTCTACTACAAGGTATTGTTGCATTTTATTCATTAATTTATTTAAAATAGGAGCAAAAACATTGTTTAAGCGTTAAAAACAATTTTATACCAACTTTCACAATGTAACAGTTTTAGAGAACAAAATGCAGGATCTTCCTTTTAAATGGGTTACCATTGCTATCTCCAGAACTATAAGAGCTGCAAAAAAGGTTAATGTGACAAACAAATCGAAATTTCTCTTTTACAATACTTACTCGTATAGCCGATTGCACCATTTTTTAAATTTTTTATTGGGAATTAAATGAAAATTAAATTAAAATCAAAACAAACATATGTAATATATTTGATACATACATATATAACTGTTTATTCTAATTCAATTTTGTTTAATTTCCAATTAAATATTGGTGCATAGGGCTATAAGGTAAAGAACAGTATAAAAAATCGAACAGTGACCTTCACCTCAAATAACGAAACCTAACGTTTTATGCTAAATAGGAGCCTATATTTTTTATTTGCATATTCATTAGAGATTTCAATTTTTAATTTTAAGTATGACACTAATTGGAAAACTGCCGTGTTTGGCACAAGAGAATATTTTGTGTTTTGAGATTTCGTAGCATTCTAATTCTTCGTGTATGAATTTTTCTCAAAAAAATCGATGTGAGAGTATAAACATATACGAGTATATGTTTCAATTATTCAAAATAAAAATTAAGGCCCGTATTTTGAGGATCAATGATAGAAAAAATAAAAACTTTTACTATTCATTGCTTTAGTCTTACAAAATGAGTTTATTGCCAATTTAATATTTTTTGTAACACTTATAGGTCTCGACCTATTTAAAATGAACATCTTGTATACATCTTTAAGGCAATTTTAAAGAAAAGTGTACTCCTGGATTTTTTTGTGACAGAAAGAAAGCAGCTTAGTCATGTTGCGGATTGCCGAGTCAAGGCCGTATTTTTCCCTCTCTCACATACACTCTCACTCTTTCACAAAAAAGATAAAAAACTGTTATGCATAAATAATATCGTATAATTGCTTACAGTGATATGTATACACATTATCTTTTTTAGCTCAAGCATAATTATTGCACGAACTTAAAATGTAAACATCAATTGTCTCTTGACGTTAACGTTTTCGCTCATGATGTAGGTACAATAAATTGTACATCACTTTAAATCTATCTAATTTGATTGAAATTCAAACGTACAATATATAGTACACATTTTATTAAGTGTTAGATCAGGCCTGCACAACTCAAAA
>OY720450.1:49901245-50021245 GCA_963082715.1 Harpalus rubripes | reverse complement strand
TATATTTTAATATAGTTTTTTAATATAAACTGTTATGGGCTTCAAGTAAACAGTCACTTCCGGTTATCCAATTTTACCCAAAATCTAATCAAATCTTTATATGAATGCAGAGAGCTTAAATACGGAAAATAGAACTATTTGGAAGTTTGTTATAAGAGTTATCGTGAACGAAAAAATCATCACACACACACACACACACACATACACACAGACACACAGACACACACACACACACACACACACACACACACACACATATATATATATATATATATATATATATATATATATATATATATATATACACGCACACAAACACACACACACGCACGCACGCACGCACGCGCGCGCGCACACACACACACACACACACACACACACACACACACACAACACACACACACACCATCGCAAAAATAGTAATAAATACCATGGGCGTGTACTAGAAACAAATAAGTTTTTGTTATGGCGGAGAACCCCATTGTGGCGACTGTAGAAAAAATCTAGTTTGTGTTTCAAGCGCTAATGGACATTGTCGATTTCAAGAGAATGCCGCGCTCCTGCGCCGCGCTGCAACAACCTCTCAATCGACAATGTCCCATTTTGCGCTCTTAATACACAAATAGCTATTGCTATGGATACCTGTGTAATAAAATATATAAATATAAAATATTTTACAGTCTTCTTGAATATTATTAATAATATTTTTTTGTTGTATTAACTTCCAAGTTTTTGATTAAAATATAACACTTGTTACGGTACTATTGTAAATCGAGTTTGAGCCCATTCATATAAAATTATGTTAAAATTTAATTCTTGCTAATATTAACAACTTGTTAAATTTTGCCATGTCAAACTAGAACAAATTTGCCAATATTATTAGAGAATATAAATTAATTATATTGTATTCATTGTGTGCATGGTTATTCTAAGTCACATATTTTGTGAGTTACTGTTACACACAACAAAATTTTGTTTTTTTGTTATTTATATTGAATATTAGCGGAACCAGATTAAACACAAATAATGCACAAATGAGATAAAGTTGCATTTTCAGTCTTTTCTTTACAAATGTATTGAAATACATGGTAGAAAAATGTAACCCAATCATAAATAATGAATGCTGGAGCTACAGACCCGCCCACCCGCTACCGGCTACCACACGTCTGCCCCGCTTAGAAATTTGTACACCGGTCGACTATGCTCTTAATCCACGTACAGATGTTGGAATTTATTAAAGCTGGTCTGTCAGACATTGAAGGGCTTAGCAATGATGAAAGTACAGAAGCTCAATTATTGTTATAAAATATAATAAAAAATATATTATTTAGATTATCCAGAAGAAGTTGAACAGAAAGTAAAGCAATATAAAGAGATCGCGGAACAGTCTGACGATGAAGCTTCCAAAAAAAATAATTGTTTTTTATCCATCACGTAAATAAATAATTATAAATAAATAAATAATTTTGAATAAATAATTAGTTTTACCCGTAAATAATTGTATTGTGTTCTGCTTTAAAAAAGTCCTGTATAGTATTTTCAAAAGTGTAATACCGTTTGTGAATTTCATATTTCAAAAAAGTACCTTTACAGAAAAACATTAAAACGCATAAAAAAATAAAAATTTAATAATTATGTAAATCTGACTTCAGATTTTTATCTCAAAAGACCAAAATGCATGAGCAAGAGGATTAAACCCATAGAATGCAAGATTTATAATGGCAGAGTAATTTATATATTTTTTATTTCTAAATTCCTCTAAAAAGTAAAGGGATTATTAAATTAATATTTGTAATAGTATATATTTTGAGAGCCAGAGAATCGATTAATTAAAACTGAAAAGGAAATCTATACGTTTAATAATAGTTAAATAAAATTATTTTTAAGAAAATTATTATGCTATTGACATTTTGAAAATATCATGAATGCCGGATATATTATTTTTTTGTGTTGGTTGCTTGCACCCTTGCATTTAAATGTTAAACTTGTTGGTTGCGCTTGTTTCTTTCTTATAAGACTGATAGGATAGTCTATGTCAGAGCTGTGCACAAATAGGTAGAATAAAAAAATTAAATTCAAGTACAAATACTGTACTGTAAAATGTAATTAGGTACAATTACTTTCATTTCAAAAGTATTTAGGTACAAGTATAAGTATCACAACTAGCACACTTAGTCTCTAGAATAATCAAATTAATATATAAGTAATTTTTAATTGCTGAAATTAAGATAATTTTGTGAGGTTTTAATTTAATAAATAAATTTTATCTACTGATTGGTTGTTACAGCAAATTTATAAATAAGTTTTGTAGTGTACCTATAAATATTTTATAATTGCTTTAATTGCAACTTTTACAAACTGTCATTTAGGCACTATTAATAAAACATTAATAAATTTTTCTATTATCAGTATTCAGTGGCGATGCCTGAATTCAGTGTTGTGAGTACAAATATTAGGGTTGCCAGATTTATAATATCACAATACGGGACATATCGATGGACTCAAAATTTGTGAGATAAAATGCGCGCAGGCGAATTTTTTGAAAATTTAAGGTCAAACGTGTTTTAATATAAAGTAAGATAATATAGAGTTCTTTACAATGAAGCAATTTAACAAAGTCTTAAAAAATTAAAATCGGCTAGAAGTCAAAAATTAATTATTATTGTAAGAAAACAGTTACATAAATAGTACAGTAAAATAAAATATTAACATAAAATTAACAAAAATTCTATAACAAAAGTAACATTGTCCGTTTTAAGGTAGGTAAGGAAGGTAATGTAATCGTGCCAAAAATTAGATTGAGTGAGTTTTCAGTAAATAAACACGAATTAGGGTCCCCACGACATGTTTTTACTATTTTTACGATGGTGTGTGTGTGTGTGTGTGTGTTTGTGTGTGTGTGTGTGTGTGTGTGTGTGTGTGTGTGTGTTTGTGTGCGTGTGTGTGTTTGTGTGCGTGTGTGTGTTTGTGTGCGTGCGTGCGTGTGTGTGTGTGTGTGTGTGTGTGTGTGTGTGTGTGTGTGTGTGTGTGTGTGTGTGATGATTTTTTCGTTCACGATAACTCTTATAACAAACTTCCAAATAGTTCTATCTTCCGTATTTAAGCTTTCTGCATTCATATAAAGATTTGATTAGATTTTGGGTAAAATTAGATAACCGGAGGTGACTGTTTACTTGAAGCCCATAACAGTTTATAATAAAAAAGTATATTAAAATATAATCCAAAACTTTTCAATTTTAGTATTTAAAACTTCTATATCATGAAAAACAATATATTAGATTTTAAAATTAATAAACCAGAAGTGACACTTTACTTGAAGCTCTGAACAGATTTTCTTGAAAAATATATTATGATATACTCCAAAACTTGTCAAATTTAGTATTTAAAACTTCTATATAAGGAAGAATAACATATTAAATTATGACTACAATTGATAATCCGGAAATGATACTTTACTTAAAGTTCTCAACAGATTTTCATAAAAAATATATTATATTCCAAAACTTTTCAAATTTGGTAGTCAAGATTATTATATTAATGAGAACTACATGTTAGATTTTTTCTAAAATTGATAAACCGGAAGTGATACTTTACTTAAAGCTCTCACAGATTTTCGTGATAAAATATATTATGATATACTCTAAAACTTTTGAAATTTGGTATTTAAGATTTTTGTATTAATGAGAACTATATGTTAGATTTTTTCTAAAATTGATAAACCGGAAGTGATACTTTACTTAAAGCTCTCAACAGATTTTTGTGATAAAATATATTATGATATTCTCCGAAACTTGTCAAATTTAGTATTTAAAACTTTTGTATAAATAAGAACAACATATTAATTTATGGCTAAAATTTATAATCCGGAAATGATACTTTACTTGAAGTTCTCAACAGACTTTCATAAAAAATATATTATGATATATTCCAAAACTTTTCAAATTTCGTATTTAAGATTTTTATATGAATGTGAACATGTTAGATTTTTCTAAAATTGATAAACCGGGAGTGATACTTTACTTCAAACTCTGAACAGATTTTCGTGATAAATATAATTTAGTGACTTTTATATAAAGAGAAGTAACATATTAGATTTTGGCTAAAATTGATAAACCGGAAGTAATACTTTATTTAAAGCTCTGAACAGATTTTCGTTAAAAAATAAACTGGTACAATCCAAAACTTTTTAAATTTGGTATTTAAGAATTTTATATTAATGAGAACGACATACTAGATGTTTTCTTCTAAAATTGATAAACCGGAAGTACTAATTTACAAGAAGCTATAAAAAGATTTTTTTGAAAAAATATATTAAAACATGATTCAAAACTTTTCGAATTTGGTATTTAAAACTCATGTATAATTTTAAACAACATTATATTTTGATAAACCGGAAGTTGTACTTAGTTTAGAGCTCTTAACAGCTTTTCGAGGAAAAACATTATAAAATTTAATCCAAAATTTGGTATTACACACTTTTCTATATTTTGGAACAACAAATTAGATTTTGTTTACAAACGATCAACTGGAAGTGATACTTTACTTAAAGCTCATTGCTATTTCAAACATGGAATTGACGGGAGGTCATGTGTTGGCCACATCTGATTTTTTCTAATAAAATTTACGAATTCATTAGAAGATATTTAGTAATTGAATTATAATTATGATGCGAGCATATAAGCAATAAATAGAGAAAGAAAATCTGAAAATACAATGTTGTTGGCTAGCTGTGCAGCGTGAATGTGTAGTGTGTAGCCAGGTCCATTTCCACGGACCCACCCAAATCGACGATCACTATGGAAATATTTGCAATCGTTTGTGCTTCGTTTGTGCCTGTTTGTGCACATATTCCCGACTTTTGTGCACTCTTCGAGCCGTCGTTATAAAGGGAGGGGGCTTGGAAACGATAGCCCCTCCCAAAATGAAAACCGAGATCAAAATAACAGCAATCGTTTGTTCATCGTTTGTGCACATATTCCCGACGTTTGTGCACCCTCCATACCACCGTTATAATGGGAGGGGCTGTGGACATGATAGCCCCCCCAAAATGAATATCGCGACTAAAATGACTGCAATCGTTTGTGCACATATTCCCGAGGTTTGTGCACCCTCCATACCACCGTTCTAATGAGAGAGGCCGTGGAAACGACAGCCCCCCTCCCCAAATGAATATCGAGACCAAAATGACAGCAGTCGTTTGTGCTTCATTTGTGCTTGTTTGTGCACATATTCCCGACGTTTGTGCACCCTCCATACCACCGTTATAATGGGAGGGGCTGTGAACACGATAGCCCCCCCCAAAATGAATATCGAGACTAAAATGACTGCAATCGTTTGTGCTTGTTTGTGCACATATTCCCGACGTTTGTGCAATCTCCATACCACCGTTATAATGGGAGAGGCTGTGGACACGATAGCCCTCCCAAAATGAATATCGAGACTAAAATGACTGCAATCGTTTGTGCTTGTTTGTGCACATATTCCCGACGTTTGTGCACCCTCCATACCACCGTTATAATGGGAGGGGCTGTGAACACGATAGCCCCCCCAAAATGAATATTGAGACTAAAATGACTGCAATCGTTTGTGCTTGTTTGTGCACATATTCCCGACGTTTGTGCAATCTCCATACCACCGTTATAATGGGAGAGGCTGTGGACACGATAGCCTTCCCAAAATGAATATCGAGACTAAAATGACTGCAATCGTTTGTGCTTGTTTGTGCACATATTCCCGACGTTTGTGCACCCTCCATACCACCGTTCTAATGGGAAAGGCCGTGGAAACGACAGCCCCCCCCCCCCCAAATGAATATCGTGACCAAAATGACAGCAACCGTTTTTGCTTCGTTTGTGCTTGTTTATGCACATATTCCCGACGTTTGTACACTCTTCATACCATCGTTATAATGGGACGGGCCGTGGAAACAATAATCCCCCCTCCTCCAATGAAAATCGAGAGTAAAATTACAGCAATCGTTTGTGCTTGTTTGTGCACTTTATCCCGATGTTTGTGCACCTTTCCTTCTCTTGTTATAATGGTAGGGGCCGAGTAAACGATAGAAAATGGTGCGCTTTTTGAACAAACCAATAAATATTTTATATAATGAAACATACGAAATAATGGAATTATACGCATAAGGCTATTTTTAAAATTTGTACTATTTATTTATGTAATAATTAAGGCTAGTATTAATTAAAAATGTAAAACTCAATCATTTCTAGAGGAGAATAAGTATTTGTGTAGTATGCTTTGTGAACATTATATATGTATATATTTCAGTCTAAATAATAAATAAAATAGGTTAATCTAATAAAAATAATGCTACTTCAGTAAAAAATTTACACACTTTAGCACATTATTTCAAAATTAAAATTAATTGTACAAAATGGCCGCAATTTAACAAAAATTTAATTAAAATCATCGCTTTTCAGTTAGACAAAGTATTAAATACGTAATATTATTGTTAATGCTTTTGGGTACCTAATATAAATATCTTTCATTTTTGTTATTTTATTTGAATATTTTTAACCTAACTCTTTGGCAGTTCATCCTAGGTAAAAAGTATAGGTAATAATGCTTTTTTATATAAACAATATTGAGCTTTAATTTTGAATTCTTGTAAAATTTTGGATATGCGCAATTTTATCAAGAAAATGGCCAAAAACCTAAATATGCCACCATTTTTCCCAATTAGCGGGAGGTACCTATGCTTAGATTCCTAGAAACTTTTGATATGTTGTTCAGCGCATTTTTCTGGGCAGGATTCTGTAAAAAAGCTTTTGTAGCAATTTATTTGACGTTGAGGGTATTTTTTCAGTACATTTCCTGGACTATAGCGCCGTACACCGCCATAGTTTGTATTACAATATTGTAAAACAATGGTCAAACTGTTTCAATGTTCTATAATTTATTCAATTCAATTCAATTCAACGTTTATTTGCTATCGAGACAACATCCCATACAAAAAGAATAGGAGATTGACAACAGTTCTGGTTATATTATAATACATTACATTATTACCTACTATGCTATATACATACCTACGTGTAAATATACATACAAAAATACATGTTTATATATTAAGTTTTTTTTTGTTCTATAATTTATTAGGAAAAATGCTTATTATTTATGTTATTTATTCTTAACAAAAATAAACTAACCTAGCTTGACAGACAAATTATTGTTATCACTTGTTAAGTTTTTGTTTCAATTCCATGACTATCGTTATTTTTGGGGTGATTTTCGACATTTTCATACCTAATTACAAGGAATGTAAAATTAATGTAGATTAATGATCTAAAAGCAGACCTCAAAAGTAATCCGGGCCAAAATAAAAGCCGGAAACTAAAGCGCGGGCCAAATCTCCATATTTGGATTCAAAATCGGATATTATATGTTTTTACTTTTAGCGTTTTCACCTTACACAGTGCAAGTGCGCACTGAGTGCAACTAATCACGTGACCACACTGAACGAGTGCTGCCCTCATCCGGTGTCAGTACTAGTTTAGCAGCCATATTTGCACTGTCACTGTTGTACTTGCCTAGGGAGACAGTGCACAAAAGTCACACTGAGCTAGTGCACGGTGCAACTTTTTCTTGAGCTGAAAACGCATCAGCTGAGTAAATTTTGCACTCAATAACAACCTAAAAACGCTCAGTGCCAAAAAGTGCGCACCAGTGCGCACTCAACTTGTAAGCTGAAAACACTATTAGAACCGTGATTGATTCGAGGCAAACCAAACAAAGTACTTTACCATTGTAGAGTATAAGCAAGTACTTATTTGCTCACTCAGTATTAAATATTTTGCGTTCTGAGAGTCTGAGACAATTTTCACCCATTATTTCTCGTCAGCCTGAATTGAATATTAATAATTACCTAAAGCTCGCACTTTACCGAACACGCACAGATAAAAGAAACAGAAAAGTACAGTGGTATGCCCGTCTCAAGACATTTGAATTTGAACTTTTAAACAAGGGTATTTATCAAACAATTTAGTTTTAATAATATCTAGATTTATTTTTCATAAAATATGGAACTACATAGAAAACGCAAGTAACAAAAATATGGAATTAAATATTCTTCAAATATCGTCCCAGAAATTTACGTTCCGCGGGCCATACTGAGAGTCGCAACGGGCCGTATGTTGTGCAGCCCTGCTCTACAACTTTCAGTTGAAGCATTTTTGTCTAAAATAAATTGGGGAGCTGTTTTTACATGTTAAATCCCTGTGTACAAAATGCCTTACCTTGCGATATATTAGTTATGGCCGGTTGCACTAATACTTAATTAGGAATTAAATATACGTATGAAATATATTTTTTAAGTAATGATTTTAATTTGATTTTTGTTTAATAGCCAATAATTCAAATATTGGTGCAACCGGCCATTTTGTACAATTAATTTTAATTTTGAAATAATGTGCAAAAGTGTGTTAATTTTTTACTGAAGTAGCATTATTTTCAAGAAATGACATTATTTCAGAGGATTCAATTCTAAATCTACCTTTTCTTGGTTCACAATTTTCTTCTGCTTATATTCTAAAATACGAGTATGTATTCTCTTTTTACATAATATGAGTACAATAATGATACTTATAATACTTAATATAATATATAATATAGGTACATGGTGATTATCAATCCCTTTTATGGATTTGATTTGGTCTAAATGTGTAATGTTTAACTTGACACTATTTAATTTATTTATTTCTGGTATTTGTTTAATTTCTATTTCTTTTATAGTGTCAAAAATGTATTCTTTGTATAATGGTTCGTACTTTTGGAATTGCCAATTTTTTATAGTGCAAATATCTGGTTCATTAATCAAGATACCCTGTATTTATTTATATTTGTAATTGTCTCCGCAATTAAATTCTAAATTTTGAAGATTTGGGGAAAGTATAATTAGTTTATTTGTAAATGGTATTTGTGAAATGTAATTTTTTGTTGCAATCTCTTGGCTTAGACAATCATCATATATTTGTTTGTTTAGTATGTTATTAATACAGTTACTAATAGGGTTATAATTTGTTATACAATATTTATTATTTATAAACTTACGTATGGCTAAATATATATATATATATATATATATATATATATATATATATATATATATATATATATATATATATATATATATATATATATATATATATGTTATTATAGTTAATAATCATATTGTTTTGTATCGAATTATTGTACGCGAATATACAATCATCAACTATTTCCTTCAGGGATTTCAACTTATGTGTTCTTGTTTTTATTCGCAGGTGTTCGATCATCGTGGAGTGAAATCTTTCTACCGCGTTGGATTTCGGATTTTGAGCAGATGTTACGTGTAATTCAATTTGGTTATTGTGACAGAATGTTTTTAGGGATATATTATTAAACTCGCAACCTTGATCGCATATTATTTTCCGTGGAGGTATCTTAATTCTAATGAATGTTTCTAGCGTTTTTACTATAGTCTTACTTTCTTTAGTTTTGACTGGATATGCTTGTGCGTACTTAGAGAATTGGTCGTAGATTGTCAGGTAGTATTGTCCATCAAGGGTCAAAAGATCTATGTTTTTAATTTCGAAAGGTCGTTCAGGTGTTTCCGTGAGATTATCTGTGAGCTTAATAGCTTTACGATCATATTTGCATTCTTTACATATCTGACAATTGTTTATAAGGGCAGTAATAGTGTTAATCATCTTTGGCCAATTGTATTTTTCTTTAGTTTGTTATAAGTTTCCATGATTCCTCTATGGTTTATTTTACCTGTGTGATATAGGTAAACGATTTCATTCTGTTCATCTATTTGTTCTATATCTTTTACCTCTTTATTTACTTTTATTAAGTTTATAGTATTTACTTCGAAATCTTTTTGAATGATTTTATTTAGGGCGTTAAATATTTTGTCGTCACATATACAGTAGTATCTAACTTTGGGGATGATGTAATCCTTTATGAACTCCCGTAATTGTATATCTAACTTATCTCTTTCGATAGTGACTGTTAATCTTTGTTTTTTGTTATTGAATAATTTCTTGATGTCTATGTCATATGTTTTGTCCAAGGCAAATATAATTTGATTATCCGCGACATTTATGCGATTTTCTAATATTTTTAAACCGTTAATTGGGTATTCTTGAGCTGAATGTATAGTTTCTATATCGTCTTGTGTGTCTATTATTCCTTTTATTGAGTCATCGTCTTGTATAAACTTCTCTAGTTCTATTCTGGATTCTAACTCATCGCTTAGCACGAAGTTTTGTGGTAGTGTATAGACGTTTATTTGTATGCATGTGTTTTCAAATACGGAGTTTATTATTTTAATTAATTCATCCTTCGGTAATTTGTCCAATCCGCATGATAAGTATGGGATGTTAATTTCGTATAGGTCATTTTTTATTAAATAGTCTCGAAGTTGTATCAGTGAGTTTTTTTAGTAGTTTCTTGTTGCATTCATCCCTAAATGATTCTTTTGAAAACAAGTGGAAAATATGTTTATCATACTCATTTTGAATTATTATCTTATTTGGTAGTTTATTTACACAAAAGTTTCTACTATTGAATTGGTTATCTATTTGTTTTGCCAAACCTTTTCCGAACTTGTAATCCTTGGATATACAGTGCGCGAAGATGGGTGATTTCTGATTCTACTTAAAAAAATCTGCAATTTTATTCGTTTTTCCTGCTATGTATTCTATCTCGAAATTATATTCTTTAAGTTCAATTTTCCATCTCATTAATTTTTGGTTGGCATTTTTCATGTTAAACAGCCAGGTCAATGGCCTATGATCAGTACGGAGAATGAATTTTCGTCTGTATAGGTACGTTTTGAAGTTTTGTATGGCCCAAACTATTCTTTTTAATTCTTTTTCGATGGTAGAATAATTTTGTTCATGCGTGTTAAATGTTTTCGAGGCGTATGCCATTGGTTTTTCTTGTAGGTCTTGTACCTGTGAAAGTACAGCGCCCATCGCATAGTCGGATGCGTCTGTGGTTAATATAATTTTTTTATTAAAATCCGGGAATGAGAGTATTGGGGGGTTTGTTATTAGTTCCTTCATTTTCGTGAAACATTCTCTGTACTCATTATTATGAATATCTATTGTGGATCCCTTGCGTAAACAGTTAGTGAAAGGTTTAGTTAATTTTGAAAAATTTGGTATAAACCTGCGGTACCAGGATAACTTGCCTAATAATGATTTTATTTCTTTCGCCGTTCTCGGGATTTGAATATTTTGTATTACTTCTATTTTCTTCTCGTTTGGTTTAAGACCTTCGCTCGAGATTACAAATCCTAGGTATTCCACTTCTGTTTTAAAAAATTCTGACTTATCTATTTGTATTTTGAGATTTGCGTTTTTCAAGTACTCAAAGACCGTTTCAATATTTTGCAAATGTTCTTGTTCTGTATTCCCGAAAATGATTATGTAGATATACGAGACATATTTTACCTATTAAGTCTTGTAGGACTTCGTTCATGCACCTTTGGAAGGTGGCTGGTGCATTAATTAGACCGAAAGGCATTCTCAAAAATTCATAATGTCCCGTGGTAGTGCTGAAGGCTGTTTTTTCTCTATCACTTTTGTCTATTAATATCTGATGAAAACCTGAGTGCAAATCGAGGGTAGTAAAGAATTTTTGACTATTTATTTTATCAAAAAGTGATGCGAAATTTATCTTCTTTCGTTTTTTGATTGAGTTTCCTGAAGTCAATTACTAATCTGGTTTTCCTTTTGCCAGATGCGTCTGCTTTTTTGATACAATCCAGATGGGTGAATTGTACGGGCTTTTAGATTTTTGTATGACTCCTGTTTTTAATAATGTTTGCACGTGTTCTTCAATATCTTTTTCATAAATTTGGGGTAACCGATAGTTTTTTGTGTATACGGGTACGTCATCAGTGGTATATATTTTGTGTTGTATTTTGTTAGTGGATGTTAATGTTTCATTTTCTTTAGGAAATAGTGAGTCATATTTTCCTAATAATTTATATAATTTACTCTTTGTTTCTGTTTTTAAATGTTCATCGCGTATTTGCACATATGTTTCTTTATCTTTTTTGTCCAAATTTTGAATATTTAACTTCATCTGCTTCATTTGAATCGTATTATTTGTAAAGTCTATTATTGTGTTCGTATCACGGAGTATATCTGTTCCGAATAATAAATTACATTCTGCGTGAAAATTTAAAATGAAAAATTTGTGGGTTTTTCCGAATGTTCTAATCTCTACATACTTATCGCATTTCACTTTGCTCGTCGCTGTTCTAAAAGTAAGGAATTCTTTAAGAACCTTCATTTTATTTTGTTTTATTGTCTGTTCCGTTATTAAGTTTATATTTGAACCTGAATCTATGAGAATTTTGAAATTTTGATATGTGATAATCGGGATCGTTTTTGTGTTTGATAACATCACATATTTTCTTTTATCTGGTCGGGGTCGTAATCTAAAAAAGATTGATTATCGAATGTTTCATCTTGGTCGTTATTTACGTCTTCATCATTAATTTCGTTGCCACAAGTATCTTCGGGATCTTGTGTTTCTAAGGCGTAATTTCTTTTTATTGTCTGTGTGGACATGGGTGTTGTTGTTCTTGTCATTCGGGACATAGGTATTGGTTTAAATTGTTGTCTTGTCTCTATACCATTTTTGATATTCTGTCTGGCAAACATTTGTTTACCTGAGGGTCTTGCAAGTTGAGGATTAAATGGTTTTGAAGGAAATTCTTGTCCTGGGAATTTTCGTGGAGGTGGGTCAAATTGCTTTAAAAAAGGGTTTTGTATGTTGGATTGATTGTTTATTTTGTGGAGTGGTGATTTGTGTACTTGTGTAAAGTTGAATTCGTTAGTGAGTATTTGTTCACATTCGTCCAAAGTTTGTATGTTTTTGCTGATAAATAGTGTTCTTAAGTTCAAGGGTATTAACGAGATAAAGTGTGTAGTGATTAGTGTTTGTATTTCTGTTGTTATTGCTTTCTTTTCTTCTTGTTTATATGTTAATAGGGCTATTTTTGATGTGATTTTGTGATACGCGGTTTTGAATTTTTCTAATGTATTATTAATATCGTTCGTGTGAGTAATCCGAATTAATGTTAGCAGTGTCGTGATATACGTACTCTTATCTTCGAAATTATTCTGAAGATAAGTTTTTATCTCTTCCCAAGAGTTGAACTCTTGTGTACTTAGAATATCTTTAGCTTTATGAGTAAATTTCTTTTTTAGCATGGAAAAACAGAATGTTTTTTTTGTATGGCTGTAAGGTTTAACGTATTCATTACTGAATAAAAATTGTCAGCTTCCTTGATGGATTCCGGGAGGGTTTTTACCTCTCCATCATATTCCGGAACTCCATCAATGAAGTTTCTGATATCACTGATCGTAGCAGTGGCCATGCTGAATTTAATTTGAGATTTTGTTAATTCTTCAACTGAATATGATAAAGGTGAATTTATGGCCTCTGTTACTATCTGTTTGATTTTGTTGGTACTTTGTTTATTTGATACAGGTAGAAGTCTAAATTTGTCTTCTAATTCTCTAATATTATCAGAGTTCATTAATTATATATTTATTTTGTATTATTATGTGTAATTTGTATATGCCTTGTGTCGGGGCTCGTTCTGATTCCTAACAGCGTTAGCCGTTCCTCAGAACCCTTAGTATAACAGTATTTGTTCACGGACCGATTGCTATTTCCGGCAAAAGTGTGTGTAATTACTACGAGT
Organism: Harpalus rubripes; assembly: GCA_963082715.1. Taxonomy (NCBI): domain Eukaryota; kingdom Metazoa; phylum Arthropoda; class Insecta; order Coleoptera; family Carabidae; genus Harpalus; species Harpalus rubripes. The sequence goes on along the minus strand of OY720450.1, from coordinate 50,007,522 downwards.
GTCTTGTAACTTACAACAATATTATTATGATGTAGGTTGATCTCTGCATAGTAGTAGATGTCTTGATACGTTTCAAGTGGACGGGCGATTTGTATCTTTCCGTGCTCCTTCGGTGTTGTCGATGGTGATGGAATGGGATGTTCTGCTGGGGCTGGTCTCCTTGATCTCGTTGGGTTAAAGATGGGTCGTTGTTAGACCCTGGTGCAACCACTGTTTAGGTTGATTGTTGATGGAGTGAAGATTTATGTGTTTTCACTTGTTCGATCGCACAGAGCAACAAATGAAATTGTTGAATAAAGTGTTGTAAAGATTTACGGCGAATTTCAGCACACTGCCTTCTTTATTTGCGATCCTACCGACTGCGCCAATTTTGATTTTGGAATCGAAGTTTTAAAAAAAACTTATTTTTATTTTCTAACTTCAAATCTTTATTTAAACAGATTCGTGGCTGAACATAGTAACAGTTTATAGAAAGTGATACAAATGACGCCTATGGCTAACTATACACTAGTTTATATACTAAGTTTATCGTAAACAAACTTGATAAGAAATAATGTCATTTGTGATAGTAGTGAATCATAATTTACATATATAATGTTTACAAAGCATACTATACAAATACTTATTCTCCTCTAAAAATGATTGCGTTTTACATTTTTAATTAATACTAGCCTTGATTATTACATAAATAAACAGTACAAATTTTAAAAATACCCTTATGTGTATAATTCCATTATTTCGTATGTTTCATTATATATGTAAAATATTTATTGGTTTGTTCAAAAAGCGCACCATTTTCTATCGTTTCCTCGGCCCCTACCATTATAACAAGAGAAGGAAAGGTGCACAAACGTCGGGATAAAATGCACAAACAAGCACAAACGATTGCTGTTATTTTAGTCTCGATTTTTATTGGGGGAGGGGGATTATTGTTTCCACGGCCCGTACCACTATAACGATGGTATGGAGGATGCATAAACGTCGGGAATATGTGCACAAACTAAGCACAAACGATTGCTGTCATTTTGGTCTCAATATTCATTTGGGGGGGGGGGCTGTCGTTTCCACGGCCTCTCCCATTAGAACGGTGGTATGGAGGGTGCACAAACGTCGGGAATATGTGCACAAACAAGCACAAACAAAGCACAAACGATTGCTGTCATTTTGTTCTCGATATTCATTTGGGAGGGGGGGGGGGGCTATCGTTTCCACGGCCCTCCCATTAGAACGGTGGTATGGAGGGTGCACAAACGTCGGGAATATGTGCACAAACAAGCACAAACTATTGTAATCATTTTGGTCTCGATATTCATTTTGGGGGTGCTATCGTGTTCACGGCCCCTCCCATTATAACGGTGGTATGGAGGGTGCACAAATGTCGGGAATATGTGCACAAACAAGCACAAACGAAGCACAAACGATTGCTTTTATTTTGATCTCGGTTTTCATTTTGGGAGGGGCTATCGTTTCCAAGGCCCCTCCCTTTATAACGGGGGTACGAAGAGTGCACAAACGTCGGGAATATGTGCACAAACAGGCACAAGCGAAGCACAAACGATTGCAAATTTTTCCATAGTGATCGCCGATTTGGGTGGGGCCGTGGAAATGGACCTTGTGTAGCCCAGGCAGCTAGTGGGTTCTCCCTACTACTCAACCGAGGCCGAGAAATCCTCAACCTCGCCTATTATTCCGATGCGTTTATCTTGCTATTTTGCTTGAACAAGCTAGAAATAGCTTGATAAAGCTTGAAAATTAAGCCGAACATAAATTATTTAAAGCTTGAAGTTTCAAGCCAAGCCAACCTTTGTTTCCATCAAGCCCAAGCCAAGCATAACATTAAAAAGAGCTTCAAGTTTCAAGTCGAGCCAAGCTTTTTTATTTTAAGCCAAGTAGCTTGGCTTGGTGAATCCCTATTCAGAACTTCAAATAAAGTATCACTTCCGGTTTATCAATTTTAGTTAAAATCTGATGTTACTCCCCTTCAAATAAAAGTCTTAAATACCAAATTTGAAAAGTTTTGGAATATATCATAATATATTTTTCACGAACATTTGATCAGAGCTTTAAGTAAAGTTTCACTTCCGGTTGTCCAATTTTACCCAAAATCTAATCAACTCTTTATATGTATGTAGAAAGCTTAAATGCGGAAAATAGAATTTTTGGGAAGTTTGTTGTAAGAGTTATCGTGGAGGAAAAAATCGTCACACACACACACACAAACACACACACACACACACACACATATATATATATATATATATATATATATATATATATATATATATATATATATATATACAGAGAGAGAGAGAGACAGAGACAGACATCATCGTAAAATTATTAAAAACGGGTTTTGGAGACCCTAATTCGTGCTTATTTACTGAAAACTCACCATCGAATTTTTGGACCGATAACATTACCTCCGTTACCTACGGTATGACGGGAGGTAAAAAATTCTATCACTTCCGCTAAATCTACACTAACTTTTACTAAAATTTCTTGAGGAATTTTTTCAGAAATCGCCTCCAACATTTCAAAAATTTTCACATAACCAAATAGGAAAGAAACTCATCGCCTTATTGTTTTGTGGCATTTTTACATAGCTACAAGCTTTAAAAATCGTTTGATACCAGTACTGTGTAAAATGTTGTATATACCTCATACTCAACTAGGCTTAGGGGCTTACAAATCATGATATTTGGCTTGATAGTAGCGCTTCTGGTTTAACCGAAAGTGATATTAACTTTAATATTTCGAATAGGATATTTCTAAATATATACAAATATATAGAATATTATTTAGAATCTACGTAAAATTAGGAATTCAACGATATACTTGAATTGAATTTTCATCAAAGAAATAAGTTACAAAAATTTAAGAATTATTAACCAGGTAAGCCATGTTAACAGGTAAGCTGTGAAAACATTTAAGATAATTGTTTACTGTAACAGTAAATTTATTCTTTGTAGTTTATTGTTGCCATTGTTATTATGTTATGATCAAATTGTCTTCACATTTCAATAACTTCATAATTGGCTCTAAAATTAATCCAAACCGAGATATTCACGAAAATCAATAAAAATGTATTTTTTCTATTTCGGTATTCTTATGTTTCTATAAAAGCACTGTTTATCACTGAAAACACGACGTTTAGAAAATCTATAAACGTACTGTTTTTGGCGCCTTTCATGTTCTAGAGATGGTAGTCATGTTTTCATAACTGACAGATAACCTCAAAATGGTAAATTATTTGTATTGAAATATTATTTCTAATTGTGGATTTTTATCCTTTCTCTAGGTGATAGGACTAGAAAGAAAAGAAATTTATAGCTATAGCTGTGTTAATTAAGAAAGAATAAGAATCTGTGAAGTTAAAATTTCAACTAAAAAATTATGAAACAAGAAACAATGCGCTCAGGTTTACTTTGTCATAATAATTAAAACCGTAAGTTTTATTTATTACAATTTAAATTTATGGTAAAGCAATTTTGAATTGAATGTATTGTCATTCCAGGCAGGTTATGAAATGTATGATGCACGTTACTTGAAAATGTTGACACTGTCTACTCAATTTGTGGCGGCTACTAGCAAACAAATATGAAAAGTTGACGTTTTAATCCATGATTTCCAGTTCTACGTTGTGGCGAACTATCGAATATATGCCATATTATGTTTTGTATTAAAAATTGTAAGAACAGCTGTTGCCGTTATCTGTGCAACTAAGTAAGTAGTGAATGTTGACAAAATGGTGGAAAGTAAAAGTCTAAATCAATAAATTGTTCATTAAAGTATTTCATTATTTAAATAGTTTTATTTATATGTTGTTTTCTCAATAAAAAGGCATGATGGTCCACGTAACGTCCTTCAATCCTATATTCTAGTTTTATTTATGATAATAACCAACACGAACTACCGATATGTCAAATCAGGATGGTTCATTAATAAACCTTCGAGTTCATTGTATGTATTGGTTTTCCTCTTTCATAATTGTATAATGCTTGATACAATGTTTTAATGTAAACAATCAGACAAAATCACAAGATACACAAACTGTCAAAATGTGAAATTTCAATTTCTAGCGGGAAGCGCTACCAACATAACTGATAAAAAAGACACCAACTCATATTTTTGACAAGTCCTTTTCTAAAAAATCTAATTGTAAAATTACCTCAATAGAAAAAATAATATAAAAAACATGTATCATAAGGCCTGTTGACGCACTCGTCCTTTGTAAAACTCGCCTGGCGGCTCGTTTTCCAAACTTGGACTCGTACGTTAACAGATTGCCTTATGATACTTGTGTTTTAATATACTAATTTCACGTGCAAATTTAGTCTTTTGGGATGTCCCATTAAAAAAAATTGACTTGTCAAAAATTATTTCCGCAATAAACCTCTTGCCGATTGACTTATAATAAGAAATATAAGACTTAGTATGATATTATAATTTTAAGTTAACGAATTAGATTATTTCCAATTATAACATTGTTTTACCATTTTACTCCTGAAATGTACATATTTCAATAAATATGAATACAATATTATTTAATGTATAATACTTATAAAATTTGCCCGTAGCTTTGGAACAATAGATCAGTGGCGTCGATAGATCATTTCTAAGGGGGCTTGCGCCCTCCCTGTTTAATTTTGCGCCCTCTTCCCGTGTTTTCATTTAAATAAATTATTAAAAATCAATCTGATTTTTTTACTATTTTATTATGCACTTATTTGTCTGCAATAAGCAGCGAGACGATTATGTACCTTACAACTTTAGCCGAAGAGGAAAGGTTACCGCTGCTCTAAAATATGAAGCGAAAATTCAAATAAATTATTCCTGTATTAGAACTATTAACGCATTAAAAAATTCAACACACGACAAGCATCCTTCCGATATTAACCTGCATTTTAAAATAAAAATTATTGAAATCTATTAATACTGGATTTTTCTCGTTTTGCCATTAAAATCAAAGTCAAATACTTATAGATTACATTTTTTTTAATCCAGGTTAATATTGGAAGTATGCGTGTCGTGTGTTGAGTTTTTTAAAATGTTAATAGTTCGAAACAATTAATTGAATTTTCGCTTCATATTTTAGTACAGGAATAACCTTTCATCTTAAGAAAGGTACTATAAGAAATCAAAATGATGCACCATTCAGGCTATAAAAGAGACGAAATTATTTAAGGCTATCCCATTGCAAGAACATAACGAAACAAAAAATTGAACAAATAAGGCCAATTTTATAGACTCTAGTTATTAAAAAATTTGATCCTTTTCTCCAGAATTACAATGTACCTCAAAATGCACATTATTGCTCACTACGTCACAAAATCATGTTATAGAGAGTAGTGCAAAATGTATAATACGCAAAATAACTACGAAAATTAATAATTGTGATTATTTTGCAATAACAGTAGATGATCCTCGGGACATCACTGCAGAAGAACAGATAAGTATTTGTGTTCGCTTCATTACATCTCAAAATCTTCCAAAAGAAATATTTTTATGTTTTAAACATGAAAAAATTTAAATGCAGAATCAGACTGTCAAAAATTATTTCGCTCTAAAGGTGCGCTCTGTTTCGCCCTCCCTGTTAAAAGTACCTAGTGACGCCCCTGCAATACATCAATATCATCTATGAGACACATATGTACCCGCGGTAGCGATAGCGTGAAGTGGCTTATAATTGCAGACGGTCTGTGGTTGTACAATCTATAATTTGTTTAAACGTAGATTGTCGTATTGCCTCTTACTCTTAAGCTATCACTGCCTCTCCACGCCAATTTTATATTTTCTTTGGGGCATAAATGCATGGCTCAATATGAGTTTATGCATACAGGAAACCAAACATATATCAACATTTCATTTTCTACGATTTATTTCAAGTTATCACATGTTTATTTCAAGATATTATTATTCTAAACGCGAATATTGATTTCTGACATTGTTGGCTTGGTTTAATATTGCTTAGAAATGAGAAGCATAACTAAGGAATACACTAAATATTGGAGGTTGTTATTGCTGCAAATAATTTGACGATCAATAGCAGTGCAATTTGTAAAAAGTTTTTTTAAGTCGTCATACGGTAGAAATATGAAAATATATTGTTGTGACAGTCATAGAGAGAACTGTAGTTAATGTTAACTACAAGTCTTATCAACGAGATTATTATTTTCTTTTTTTTTGTATTTTCACCTTTTGTTATCATGCAAACAACTAACCAGAGTTCATATGTCATTAGAAAAAGTTAAATAAAAACCTATATTAACGTGTCTGTCAGAGAGAACGTTGTGATAAATGACAGCTGACAAATCATTAGCATTACAGCTGTTTAGGAACGTAAGCCTTTATATAAAGTGAACAGATTATATATAAAACAATATGTCTAGAGAAAAGAAGCGCAAAAGGTCACCAAATTTTAGAGCTACAGTGCACGATGTACAATTGCAAGTCATTTTAATAATGAAAAATATAGGTAATTAATGCGTAATCGATTGAAAAATTCAGTCATTTAAAAAGATAAAATAGTCTACTCTGGGTCCTGCGATATAATTCCGTTCAGGATCAAATATAAATAATTGAGGAACTGTAAATTTTGGGTCATTAGAGGAGACGGGTAACATAACAGCAAGTTTAACTTTAACTACAGGTGAAAAGACGCTAAAAGGCCTGGCGCGCACTGGCGATTTTTGTTGAGCAACTATTCTGTTGCAAAAGTGAATCTCATTGATTCAAATGAGCGCGAGCGCACTGGCAACTCTTTAATCACGGCAACTAAAAAATTACGGCTTATTTTATTTTCCCGGTGATGAAACTATCGCCTGAAAAAATAGACCGCATGTAATTCAATGTTACCTAGCGCACTAGCAACTTTTTAATCGCTGGTGTTTGTCGAGGGTAGCATTGGACGCGTTCAGCACGGCACATCGTTGGCAGCGATGAGTACCGAAGTTTGCTGAATATAGTTGCTCGACCAATCGCATTCGTCCATTCATTACGTTCGGGTCAATTGCCGCCTTGCATTTTTGCATATAAACACTGCTGCCGTCTTGGGAAGACAGGTTCTTTTATATGTTACATATTTTTAGAATAAATACCTACATTAAATACCTACATATATCACATCATGGATTTTGACACAAAAAAATTTATCAGTGAAGTAGAAAAAGACCGGAATTGTATAAGAAAAATTTAGATACATATTTTGACAAAAATTTGAAAACTAAAAAATGGGCAGAATTATGTGAAATATTTATAGATAGATGGGATGAATTATCGTCTGAAGAAAAGAAAGAGAAAGGTAAGAGTAAATTTAATTTTTATAGTATTATAAAACCAATCATAAATATGTGTATGTACATAATTACGTTTAACTTAAATTTTATCATACTGCCACGCTAAACTCCCTTCCGGTGCATTAAAGTATTCAGCAAAATATTGTCTTGCTGTTAAACCAGAAATAGTTAATCTTGTTCCGATAGGACCTATATCTTGAAGAGGACACACATACAGTGTGTCTGCAAAATGAAATCCGTCGTGTCTTCGTACATAATTGTGCGAGATACAAGCAGCTTTAACAATGCTAGCTAACACAGAAGTCAATGTATACGTCGGGCGCAGAAATATACGCCATTTGCTGGTAAGGATACCAAAACTGCATTCTACCATTCTTCTGGCTCTTGTTAGACGATAATTAAAAACTCTTTTTAAAATAGATAAGTTTTTATTCGGATATGGCCGTAAAATGTTACTTGAAGTGCCAAATGCTTCATCTCCTACAGTAACAAACGGCATGGGAGTTCCTTTATCTTCTCCTGGTAGAGTCCTTGCACTGGGTATATTTAATTTATCATTAAAAAGTAAATTTCCAAATCTTGATTTCTTAAAAACATTTGCATCATTTGATGAACCATACGCCCCAATTTCTACTACTATAAAAGAATAGTTTGCATCAGTTACTGCCATCAAGACAGTAGAAAAATAATTTTTGTAATTATAAAAATTAGATCCAGTTTGGTTAGGTTTCTTTATTCTAATACGCTTTCCGTCAACGGTCCCTATGCAGTTTGGAAAATTGGTGTGATCATAGAATTCTTGTGCTGTTTTAAGCCAAGCGTCTGTATCTTTCTGTGGCATGTATGCTGATAAAAGACATTCCCAGATCTTGTCACACGTTCCTCTTACGATCTCTTGTATTGTCGTTGCCCCCAGAAGATATTCATAATGTAGTGATATAAAGCTGTTACCCGTTGCAAGATATCTATAATTAAAAAAAAATATTATTTTCTTTCAGGAAAACAATTACAGAGTAAATGGAAGAATTTAAGAACTTGCTTTAAAAGAGAATATGATACACAGACATTACAAAAATCTGGATCGGGGACCAAAAAGAGACGGAAATATATGTACTTTGATCAAATGTTGTTTTTAGTGCCAACAATTAAAGAGAGAGAAACCATCAATAACCTCGATTCCCCCAATGGTGACCAAGATAATGAAACAATAGAAAATGAAGAACTTCCAGCTGAAAATAGTGAACATAATATAAATATACCAGCGACAACAAAAAAATCTGTTAATTATACAAGAAAAAAAAGTAAACAAACAAAATCTTACGAAGAACAATTACTAGAAATTTTGATGGATTGATGGAGACAAATATTTTCTATTGTCACTTCTCCCAACTTTTAAAAAATTTAATGACGACCAAAGATTTTTTGCTCGCAGTGAAATTATGAATGTAATACGACAAGCCCAACAATTTCATCCAAAACCACTCCTTTTTCCTCGTCCTTCGCAGGCTTCATCAACTTATGTACCAAATTCCTATACATCTCCAGCAGTTAATCAATATCAAGTACCATCCACGCATCCACAGTCATCACATATGTCTGCATTTTTAACACAGACTTCGGATTTTCAACAGCAACATACCAAACTCCCAGTCATTATTCTCAGCCAGCCTCTTTGGAATCTATTAATCATTATTTTACATCTTTGGATCATCCGAGAACAACATCGACGCCATTCCAAGGGACACAAGTTACATCGCCATTAGATGATTATGATATGAACTCCGAATCTTCTATTCTATCATTAATTTAGTTTTGTCGCCATACGTATCAAAAAATGTCTCGATATTACCTATATAGATATGTTCATTATCATATAAAAGAAGTTTTTTTACGTTGTATTTTTTGCTACGTGCACATTTTCTATACATAAATATATAAAAACAAATAGAACCCAAAATCGTTTTTTATTATCTTTTCTTCTTTTACGTAATAGAATTGCACCAACACATTCGGTCTCTACAAAGTCCATATTGAAAATGAATAAACTTAGTAACCAGTGCGCGACAGCATTCATATGCAGGCAACTTTTAAGTTATGTGATTTTTTAATCACTCAACTTTTAAATCGCCAGTGCGCGCCTTGCCTAACTGCAAGTAAACTTACGGTTAGAGACTACTGATATTTTAACAGAAAAAGAAAATACAGACTCGTACAGAAGTGCGTAGCTACTAAGGTATTCTAGTACTTATTAGTACCTGTTGCAAATGAACTATCTAACTGTGTATTAAGGTACTATAGTACTTATTAATACCTGTTGCAAATGAACTATATCTAAATAACTATGTATGCGAGACGGGAAACCGTATAATAAATACCTCACTAAGTTTTGAAAAACATTTGATAATTAAATCTTTAAGCTAGATATATCTATAATAGAATAAGTTTGTTTAACTTTTATTCATTTATATAGTTGCGGCCGATTTTGAGAATACAAAGAATCCCATCATCAGACATGACTAGCTGAAAATATCATGTTTTTACCCCTCTCTAAGAGAGGTATTGAATTCATGCTAAGAATCGCATATCCAGATTTTAGTGAATAAGCACGTTTTAAGGTCCCTAGAATCCGATTATAACATTTTTACGATGATGTCCTATGTGATTGTGGATGTTCGATCCACGATTTCTCAAATACTATAAGACTTAAGACATTTATAACTATGGTTTTCTCAATCTACCAATAATGGATAGAGTTGATTAAGTTTTGGTAACAATTGGACAACCGGAAGTAGTAGTAACAAGAAAAAAATCATCTAAATATTATTTATCGAGAATTTATGTAAATACTTATATTAAAGAACGTTAAATTCTTTATTCGATAAATATAAATTAATTATTATATCTTCTATAGATTTAGAGATAAAGAAATGCATATAAAATAATTTGATGTAAAAAATCTTAGGTCAAACTATTTCAAGGCAAGAAATTCAAATGTTTGTAATTTACGCATATATGTCACTGTCAAAAATATTTGTACGTCATTATGAAGATTATGAAAATAAAAAAAGTCTACAACGCAAAAAATATACGTAAAAAAGAATATAAAAGGAATTTGCGAAAAAAGAACGAATATAAAGAAAAAGAAAAGGAAAGTAGAAAAAGAAAATTTCAGGATATTGAGCATAAAGAAAATGTATGTATTGTACATAATTTATATTAAAATATCCCATAGATTTTGCAAATATATGTGAGAATTGCTTTGTAGTGAGACATGAATGTATGTATTTGTATTTAAAAATATTTTTTGTTTTATGCGTACAACCAGGTAAAATATCTGGCGAAAGGTTATGCACTGGCCACATCAGATTTTTAGTTTGTTGGAGTACATAGAAAGATATTGTTAAGTATAATCTTTTTACATAAAACATTGTAAAATTGTTACAATATTTGAAACGTTTCTATAAAGTTTTAGTTAACAAAAGATAAAAATAAATAAAAAATCTATTAATGTGAATATTTTCTATTTATTATAATTTATTTTTTTGCCTGAGTGTCTTGTCGCGAATATGGGAAACCGGGTTCGATCCCGACCTACGCCAAATATTTCGAATTTTAAATGGCACAAAAAATTACCCCTGCGGTGCACTCTCCACGCCAGCAATGAGTGCCCGTGAGGTGACGCCGGGCAGACGCCAGCACAGTACGAATAAGTCATCATCATTACCGATATCTGCATACAAAGCAGATTGGCACACCCAGCAATGAGAAATATACCGTGATGATGTATTTATTTATTTATAATTTTTAATTTTCGTAACCCAACTATGTTTTAAAATTAGCATATTTATTATGATGCAATAAAGTTTATGTCTACTTATATACGTACCGGTATTATATCCAAAAATAAAAGCTTATAATCAAATAGGGCGCAAAATTTTACGGGTTTTGGGCGCTTATATACCTTTTTTAACCCACTGGTCCGTTTGTTAAATATGCAGTTCCGTAAAAAAAAAATCCTCATTTTGGTCACAAATTAAAAATAAACTAAATGTATTTTATTAATTTTGTGGTGCACGTTCCACGCCAGCAATGAGTGCCCGTGAGGTGACGCTTGGTAAACGCCCGCACGGTACAAATATGTCATCATCATTACCGAATTCTGTGTACAAAGCAGATTGGCACAACCAGCAAGGGGTAATATGCCGTGATGATATATTTATTTATTTTTAATATATACTTGTACTTATATCTGAAACAGCATGTACAAGTACTATACTTGTATTTAAATACTTTTAAAATGAATGTAATTGTACTTTAATACATTTTTCAGCAAAGTACTTGCACTTGTATTTAAATATATTTTTCTTGGACTGATACACAGTTCTGTCTCAGTCTAGTGTTTAGTATCTATTGTGCAATTATTGGGTGAAAATTACTTAGCGAGTGGGAACAATTTAGAATTTGTCTGTGATAATACGATGGCTATGAAAAACCATTAGTAATCTCTATCTTTTGTTTAACTCTTCATTTGAACTGTCAAGATATTTCAATACAATCTGTCAATCGGTCTAATCGTAACAAGCGTCTGTGTCAGTCTGCCTAGAGTTAAATCGACAATGGATATAAACGAAGTTCATGCAGTGATCAAGTTTTTTTCATTTGGAAGGAAAGATGACAACGGAGATCACAACCAGGTTGGATGTTGTTTCTGGGAATGCTTTACCTTCGTTTTTCACAGTGAGTTTCTGGGTTTCGGAATTTAAGTTTAGCCGGACACACGCCACACGCCTAACCACGTTCAGATCGTCCAAAATCGGCTACCACACCGAAAATTGTGGATAAAGTCCACGATGTGGTTCCGGAAGATCGCCAAATGAAAGTGTGTAAGATTGAGGAAGCCATAGCGATCTCTTATGGACGTGTAGTTCATATTTTACACAATGAGCTGGGTGTGAGAAAAATGTGTGCATTTGCTCAGTACGGAACAAAGGCGCATTTGCGCCCGAATTCATCAAAAAATTTGGATTTGTTTAACAACAATCCAGTCGATTTCAAAAGCCGTTTCATAACCATGGAAGAAATGTGGGTACACTTTTACACTCCAGAAATAAAATTCAGTCGAAATCACGGATTAGACATGGTAAGTCGGTTCCGAAGAAAACGAAGTCATTTCATTTGGCAGGAAAGGTGATGGGGTCAACTTTTTGGGACGCCAAAGAAATTTTGCTAATTCATTATTTTGGTAAAGGAAAAACTTTTAAACTAGCTGAAAGCCGTAAATCAAGAAAAACGCCCGGGGATGGCAATAATAAAAATCTTGTTTCACCACGACAACGCGCCAGTTGATTCAAGTCAAATTGCTCAACAAAAATTGAGCAAACGGAGGTTTGAAATCGTCCTTTATTTACCGTACTCTATCAATTTGGCTCCCTCGCAATTTTATATTTTCCAAAACTCAAAACATGCAACATTGAAAGTTATTTTGTTACAATTAAGAAGCCATCGATGCAGTAAATGCTTATTTTGAGGACCTCGAAGAAATTTATTTTCTGGAGGAAATTGAAAAAGTAAAAAAAAGTTGGATTAAATGTGTTGACTTCAGAGGGGACTGTGTAGAAAAATAAAATGTAATCCATGTTAAATAAATTATTATTTTCATGTCATCCGGAAACTTTTCAATCCATCCTCGTAAATGCGTATAAAATTAAAATTTTAAAAGTAAAATTGTCATTCCCAGGCAGAAATTTTGTACTTATCTATTTGCAAACACAGCTGCTTGAGTTAAAATATTCCTAAAACCTCGGATTCGGGTGAATTTTACTTTGTGGTAAACAATAAAAATATTGTAAAATCACTATTTAACTTACCTATAGGTATAGGTATTTAACAAAACGCATCGTAGGAATAGTGAACCGACCGAATTGCATTCTTTTTGGTAACCAAATTAAATTGTTCGCACAATAGATCATACATTTTAACCAAGCAATGAATGAGACTAAATTTATTTTAAAAAATCTGATGTGGCCAACGTAGGTAAATACTTGATAATTTGCATACAAGAAGGAATATACATAGAGTTGAGTACGGAAGATCATAATTTTTTAAATTGTAGTATTAAAGTTATCGTAGCAGAAAATAGCGTTACACATATAGCTACAAACAAAAATACACAAACACACACGTGAACATTAACATACATACATTGTTACATGCAGTTGCGGACCTAGAACAGCGTTTCTTAACCTTTTCAAGGCGCTACTCAAATTTATATATTGTATTGGTTTCGCGGCCCACTAGAAAATTATTTAAAAAATAAAAAGCAAATGTCTTATTAAAAACTAATCTATTTATGAAAATAAGACAATGAATATGTACGAATATATCACATACCTACCTATTTATAAACAAAATAATATAAATTTAATACCAAAATAAAACCAACAATTATTTCAAATAAAACGAAACTTGTTACAATTTAGTACATGAATTTGACACAATTTTAATTTTGTCTAATATTCAAAATATCTGAAACATAAATATTAGGTACATTCCCATATTGGTCTAATTTAACTTTCGAACATGATTGCCAATGCATTTCATCAAAATTTAAACTAAAAAATACAAGTAGCTCACAATAGTTATTTGTATCATTAGGCCAGAAACTGAACATTTGCAAGACCGTGTTTATTTTGGCAGACCGAGTTGAAAGCGAGGCCTGCAAATACGAAATCTTGCAAAACAGTTTCTGGGCGTGTGATACACAAGATTTTTTGTACCGACTTCTCCATAAATTCTTCGTATATTTCTCTGCACTTTATTCTACGTTACATAACCAAGAAATTAACATATATTTTTATCGGTTTTACATTGCAAGTTTAATTGTAATTACTTACATTTAATCTTAAAATGCGTAATTATTTTATATCTATTGAAAATATAACATACAAATATTAGTTATATATTTTTATATATACTTTCGCATATTTTTAATGACAGATGGTGGGAACTCAATTGTATCACGTGAAGTTAGTTGTAGTTACAAAAAAAAACTAGTCTTAAAGTTGGAACTTATAATTAATTTATACGAGATGTCAGTAATAACAGTATATTATTATTTTTATGACAAAATTTAGTTATTTAAGTTACAACAAGTATAGATGTAGCCCTAAAATTTGTAAACATTTTGCTAATTCTTGTGTTGAAAATAATCTTAAATTGACATATCACCAGAACAGTAATATCAACTCTTTTTGCCGGCCTAGATCAGCAACAGCGCATTTCTGGACGATTTTGAGTTCTGTTATATTAGTCAAAATTTATTGTTAATTGATGTGTACCCTGAGTTTGCATAAGTTTTGAAAGTTCTTTAAATCGCGGCGGTTCCTAATATTTAGTTTTGGTAATTACAAGATCAGAAAAACCAGATTTGCACATTTCATCAAAATTTAAACTAAAAAATACAAGTAGCTTACAAAATTTAATGTTAATTAATGTGTACCCTGAGTTTACATAAGTTTTGAAAGTTCTTTAAAGCGCGGTGGTTCCTAAAAATTAGTTTTAGTAATTACAAGAGCAGAAAAACCAGATTTGCACATGTAGATAGGTAGCAGCAAAAGGTAAAAATATTTTCAATTATTCATTTCCCAACACTAGTTTTTCTTCTTTAAACTAGATAGATAGATAGATAATATTTATTAGCTTTCAAGTACAAACTTATGCTAATGCAATCATAATACAAAGAGTCTAAAAATTTATAATAAGTTAAGAATTATGTGCACTATATACAATATAAAGTACTACAAAATAAATATGAAGACTGAAAATAAATATGAAGAGCTTGGATACCTCCAACGACCAACCAAGATGAAAATAGTAGAACTGCATCTAGATCACAAACTTATAAATAATAAGTAATGTAAACACTGAGTATTAATTAGCAAAACCCCAATAAAACGCTTAAAGGAAAAATTATCTAAATATAAACTAGTGCAGAATATGAATAAATAAAAACAATATAAATTTCTCCTATTACTCATTCATACAGAAGCTCCGAAGTTTCATAGAGCTTAATACAAAAAAACAAATATTTTTAATTTGATTTTCATTTAGATTTATAAATAATTTATAATAGTTTTGTTCAGTAATATCCCTTAAATTAAATGATTCCAAATGTTTATTCCTAATTGGTGTGTATATGGGACATATGATAAAAAAGTGATATATGCTTTCTTCTTCATTTTTGTTACATATTGTGCATAAGTTATTTGAATCTAATTCGTATTTAAAAAATTTATGTACAATTCTCAAACCTGTTTTAGGAGCGAAGCGTATTTGGCTAAATATCTGCTGAAATAGCACTGGAATCTTCATAGAAAGATATGGCTCCGTACCTATACTATTTTTAATAAATTTATAGTGGAAATTATAGTTAGAAGTTTTGGAGTTATTAAAATCTTTTAATTGTAAAGCGTGAGTGAACTTGGAGACAGTGTTTGATATATCCGCATTAGTAATTGCTTGAGTATCCCAGATATTAGAGAATCCCTGTTCTATTAAGAATGATTTTATTTGTGTCGCCCAGTTGTATTCGGTTTTGTTATTCGGCCAGTCATTTAATTGTAGAAGTCGATTATAAACGAGTTTAGGATATCTGTTACCCGGAAGTGTTAAAATTTTGGCCCATAATGTTAATGCCCGTTTCCATATGCAGATAGCTATGTGTGTAATGCCAGTATCTAAACGTACCATGTAGCCTGGTGTTCTGATTGAACACCTTAATATTGATTTAATGTATTTTATTTGAGCTCTTTCAATTTCGTTTGTGTACCTGAGTCCCCAGACCTCTGTTGCGTATAGGGCGGTGGCATTTATAATTGTTTGTAGTAACTTGTTTTTTTCAGCCCACGTTTCAGATTTACCTTTTTGTAGGATCTTTTTGACGTTTTGTATGGCGATGTTTCCTTTTTTATAATTATATTTTGCGGCTTCAATAAATTTTCCAGATGATGTAAATATAGTGCCTAGATATTCAAATTTGTTCACAACTTCGATTATTTTTTCATTATATTTGAAATTTCGTACTGCAGGTTTACGTCCTTTATGTACAAGTAATATTTTTGTTTTTTCTACGTTTACAACCAAATCGTTTTCGTCGCAATATTGTTGAAGGGTATTACAAGTTTGTTGCATTTTAATAGGAGAATTTGATAGAAATACTAAGTCGTCCGCATATCCTAGTAACAAAATATCATGATACCCATCGATATTTAATCCTGTTATATTTTTTCCACGAAAAAATGACTCTATATCATTAATGAAAATTGAAAATAGCAAAGGAGAAAGAATTTCGCCTTGAAGTACACCTATTGAGCTAACAGTTTTTTCTGAAAGGGCGTTTCCTAATTTTATTTGGACTGACGTATTTAAATAGAGCTTTTGTATTAAGTTAATAATCTTTGCACTAATGCCTGTCTTATATAGCTTTAACCATAGCTTTTCTCGATTAACGGTGTCGAACGCTTTTTTAAAGTCAATAAAAAGCGCATATACCTTATTTTTGGTAAGCCTTAAATGTAAATGTATGATACCAGTCAATGTAAATATATTGTCTATTGTTCCTCTTTTATTTCGAAATCCAGATTGGAATTCGCTAATTATATTATTATCTTCCGCCCAAGGCTGAAGTCTATTATACAAAATCTGGGTGAATATTTTACAGATTGTGACAATTAACGCAATGCCCCTGTAATTATTGGGATTAGATTTGTCTCCTTTTTTGTATATCATACTGAGCTGCATTGCCGACCAAGATTCTGGTACTGCCCCTGTAGTTAAAATATTATTAAATAAGTTTAGGATGTAATGCTCCCAATTAGGGGTGAGATTTTTGTAAAATTCGTATTGTATATCATCATTACCGGGTGCTTTGTTTAATTTACATTTATTTATACTACATTGTAATTCATTTAAAGTAATTACCGAGTCTAGAAAAGGGTGTGAGCTATCAAAATAATAGCACATTTCTGCTGGTCTGCAACAATAATATTGCTCGATGAGATACCTTTTCCAAACCTCCATTTCAATTTCGTTTGCTGTAAATGGTTTTTTATTTAATTGTTTAATTGTTTCCCAGAATCCTTTACTGTTTTTGACATTAGAAAGTTTAGTTTTTACATTCGTGAAAATTTAAACTAAAAAATACAAGTAGCTTACAAAATTTAATGTTAATTAATGTGTACCCTGAGTTTACATAAGTTTTGAAAGTTCTTTAAAGCGCGGTGGTTCCTAAAAATTAGTTTTAGTAATTACAAGAGCAGAAAAACCAGATTTGCACATGTAGATAGGTAGCAGCAAAAGGTAAAAATATTTTCAATTATTCATTTCCCAACACTAGTTTTTCTTCTTTAAACTAAAATGAACTCAATGCCTTGGTAGGGTTATTAGGAGTAACAATTCGGCATTGTATTTCTAACATAAGTAAAATTTTAGTGACATTCTATATTATTCGTTTTAAAAAAATATGATTGGCATTTAGCAATCAACATTATAACAATTCTGAATAGTTTATGCGACCCAGTCAAACCCTTTCGCGACTCAAATTTGGGTCGCGACCCATAGGTTAAGAAACGCTGACCTAGAAGGTAACGGGAGATAAAAATATAAAAACATACATAAAACAACACTATTTCAAACAAAAAATATGATTTGCAAATTTGTTGTTTGACGGATAAAAAAACAATTAATCAGATAAATTATAATAATAAGTAGCCATATTTACACCACTTCGACGGTAGTTATAATTGTATGTACCTACTATATTTACAAAACTCTACAGTTTTATTATTATCGATAATTAAATACATAAATATAAATAATAATTTATAAACATATGTGAAACAACGGTGACTTGTTAACTAAACTACGTTTTAGGTATATTGCTGCACCCATAATAAACTTTTGGATCACTAGAACAACAAAAGAGTTAATTAATATACAATTAAATACATTATTTTTATTAATAAAAAATTTGTATTGATACATTATGGGAACAATATAAATTATTATACCTTGCTGAAAACTTTATAAAATTACCAAAATATTATACTCCTATAATAAAGAGACGCGCAGGACAGATTAGATTTTTATAAAATCTATGTATATATAATATAGATATTTCTCAAAGCAAAAATGAGTTTAAGCTGCATACCTAAAAACAAAAGAAGATAGAAAATTTCTCCTTAGACATTTAATTTATGTCAAAAAAAGAATGTACTCGAATAAACAGTTTTTCTCTGCCGTTAAAATAACCCGAGGTACCTTACAAAAACAGTGAAAACGCAACATACTCGTATGTGCGTACGCACATAGACACACGGCTTCATTGTAATCAAATTAATATCATACTACAAAGAAAAACATTATAACGTGTTTACTCAGCATTATTATCATATGCAAATACAAGTATTAGAACGGTTCCTGTACTTCCCTAATCTGTAATACGGTGCACATAAAAAAAATTCAACGGGGTTGTACTCGTATTAACTGTACTGTATGCTGTTTCGGGATTTTCAACCTCTATGATGGGTTCACACAACATCTATTAATTTTAATTTTACATTTGCCATACGACCTTCCTTGCTTATATGCCATGTGTGTTGCCCGTTCTCCGTCCGGTTCAAACCCTTGTTACAACCATTAGCCGGTGCCAAGTAAATTTCATTCCAACTTGGAAAGGTAACGGGAGTAGATACTAATCAAAGGTAAGTCGTGAAAAATTCGTGACCTGACCCGGATTTAAACCCACGATCTCTGAGTCCAGAGGATAGCACTCTACCACTGTGCTATACCGCTGTCTTATTACTTAACTCAGTAAGCAAAAAAAAACTAAATATACTAAAATTATTATTAATTATTACTAATGTGTTTCTACCTACTTATTATAAAATAAATAGTTGACATTATTAGTCTTTATATTATATATCATTGTAAATCGGTCGCCGATGGCAGGGTAATTTTTAGTATATTTCCTGTTGCAAAAAACTACCGCCCATTTTACTAGCACCTAGTTTCTAGTTGACCATCGTCATCGCAGTGCCCGTCACCCATTTTAACAATATTCTTCTACTACTGCGTACTTTATTTCTTATTATTTATATATTTCAGCATAATGATGGTCCAACGCTAGATTCAACACCATTTTTCATAGTCTTTGGAATAGTTGTCGGTAAGGTCTGCGTGATACTCTTCTATAGTTACAATCACATCTCTTTTGAAAAAAGTTAGAAATCGAAGGGAATCAGATCTGTGGAGTAGTGTGGATGTTCTAACAATTCATATTCGTAGTTCAAATCCCTTAATTTTCAAATTGTCAAAACAATGTATGTGTGCTACATCCATTTTGGATAAAGCTTTTTCATATACAATTTTTCGTAACAAATATGACCTATATGGATACGCTCTTTTAAAGTACTTGTAGCCTTAGAATAATTTCACGCACTTTAACTCGCCGGTCATCAAATACCACATCATGCATTTATTCAACGGTTAATACATTTGTTGCATTTTTTGACATCTTGAATCATCAAGGTTAAAACCGAAGCGGCCACGTTCTGATTCTGCACCACAATTTTTATTGTTGAGACAAAATAGTCCCCACAAATTTTGATAAACTTGAAATTAATTTCGTAAACTTTCTTTTATAAAATATTCTAAGAACTGTTTTAGTTTAAGAACATTTCAAATTGAACTTATGGGTTATTTATTTATTATTACCTCTCGCTAAGAAAGGTATTGTATTCATGATAAAAATCGCATATCCAGATTTTAGTGAATAAGCACGTTTTAAGGTCCCTAGAATCCGATTTTTACGATGATGTCCGTATGTGTGAGTGTGGATGTTGGATTCACGATTTCTCACATGCTATAAGACTTAGGACATTTTTAACTACCGATTCTTCAATCTAACAATAATAGTAAGTTTTGGTAACAATTGGACAACCGGAAGTAGTAGTTACAAGAAAAAAATCATCTAAATATTATTTATCGAAAATTTATGTAAATACTTATATTAAAGAATGTTAAATTCTTTATTCAATAAATATAAATTCATTATTATATCTTCTATAGATTTAGAGATAAAGAAATGCATATAAAATAATTTGATGTAAAAAATCTCAGATCAAACTACTACAAGGCAAGAAATTCAAATGTTTGTAATTGACACATAAATGTCACTGTTAAAAATATTTGTATGCCTCTGTCAAAAATATTTGTACATTATTATGAAGATTATGAAAATAAAAAGAAGTCAACAACGCAAAAAAATATACGTAAAAAAGAATATAAAAGGAATTTGCGAAAAAATGACGAATATAAAGAAAAAGAAAAGGAAAGTAGAAAAAGAAAATTTCAGGATATTGAATATAAAGAAAATGTATGTATTGTACAAAATTTATATTAAAATATCGCATAGATTTTGCTAATATATGTGAAAATTATTTTATAGTGAGACATGAATATATGTATTTAAAAATATTTTTTTGTTTATGCGTACAACCAGGTAAAATATCTGGCGAGAGGTTATGTTCTGGCCACATCAGATTTTTTGTTTTGTTAAAGTACCAAGTGTTGGCAGTTACGGGCTAACACAGGGATTTATGTTGAGTTAGTTTTATGCAATTTCCTGCTCTCCTGTTGATTTTATGGCAAAAACTAAAGAAGGTGAATTTGTAAAAAACTGTTTATACCAATTATTGAATTTTTCGCAATTTTAAAAAGAAATTTTAAAAGTTTCTTTAATTATTTTTAGCAATTGTCATAATTTATATCATAATGAAAATAATATTATTTTATCTATACCCTGACTTTTTTTGTAAAAAATAAATTTAGTAGATAATGTATGTTTATTTGAAGGAAGTGCGTGTCTTTATTTTAGTTATTATGATGAAAATAGTTACAGAAGGATACGGGATTTGCGGGCCAATTCTGAATAAATATGTATGTCTTACAAACCTGTAAATATATAAAGAAAACTGACAAAAACACATCAATTTTTGTTGGTTTATGTAAAATTATAAATAAGAGTGGCAGCTTTCGTTGCGTTGCGATTTTGTTAATTATTTCCAGTTTTGTTCAGAATAGATCCATTATTTTCGATAGTTGGATTGATGTTTGAAGTTTATAAATAATTTATGAAAACCAGCATAAAAGAAAGCAAGTACCATGGCTATTGCTACTAATGAAGAGAATTTTTTAATAGTATATTAAAGAACGAGTTTTGTAAGATGTTTTTTTTATATTTTGCGTTTATAACGAAGTCATTACGTTACGCAATTTTTTGTTTTAGACGGTTGGTACTAGATGACGTTTCTTTAATCCATTTTTACCTAATTTATTTTTAGTTAAGTGACAATTCATTTTAATAATATAATGTCGAAATTATTATTATTATTTATTTAGGGAAGATTATTTATATGGAAATGTACAAATGGTTACAAATATAATCACACATTGAGTAAGTAAATGTTATTGTAGAAGGCGCAAAATATAAAAAATAGTATATAAAGAACTCATTTTATAAGACTTTCTTTCGCAATTGTCAATTAGAAAACTCGCTAACGCTCGTTTTCTAAATTTTGACGCGTGTGAAAAAAACATGTCTTATAAAACACGTTCTTTAGTATACTATTTTCACACGTGTCAAAATTCCGAAAACGAGCTCTGGTGAGTTTTCTAAATCCTGAAAGTGCGAAAAAATGTCTTGTAATTTTAAAAATTGCTATAATAATTTGAGTTGATTTAGGGAAATTTGTATGTTCAGCATTGTAGTTGGTAACATTGTCTTGACATTTATTTAATTATTTGAAAGTTAATGTCAATTTTGATTTATTAAGATAAGCAAATGTCATTTAGTAACAACCTTCTAAAACAAAAAATGCGTATCTAAATGGAGTTTCTTTTGATACGCAATTATGAGGAAATTAAATACAATAAAAAATATAAAAATAATTTTGCATGGAACTTTTAATTCTGAAGATCTTTGTCTACACTTACCGTCACCACGCAGTATATTTCATTATAATGTGATTATTATATTTATTTAATTATATGTTTAATATAGAATTAAACCACACTATTGTTTTTGATAACAAAAAAGTTATATTATTTATTTTTGAGTAAATTAAAAGATTTCTTTTTTACTATAGAAGAAATTACCAAGAAAGATAGAGAAATTCTGATTTATTAAGATAAGCAAAGGTCATTTAGTAACAACCTTCTAAAACAAAAAATGCGTATCTAAATGAAATTTCTTTTGAGACGCAATTATGAGGAAATTAAAAACAATCAAAAATATAAAAATAATTTTGCATGGAACTTTTAATTCTGAAGATCTTTGTCTACACTTACCGTCACCACGCAGTATATTTCATTATAATGTGATTATTATATTTATTTAATTATATGTTTAATACAGAATTAAACCACACTATTGTTTTTGATAACAAAAAAGTTATATTATTTATTTTTGAGTAAATTAAAAGACTTCTTTTTTACTATAGAAGAAATTACCAAGAAAGATAGAGAAATTCATCGCTAATTGATAACTAATCATTGTCCGTTGATTGCAAAGTAGTTATAAAGCATTGTAGTTATAAATATGCATTGCTATTTAGTGAATTCAATATTTGCTAAATGAAACTAAAAAGCTAGATAATTATTCCGCTCCTATAGGAGAGTTTCCGTTGGTTACACATATAAATAAGCAAAATTTTCATTTCATATCATTCTCACTTCAGTGTTCAAGTGCGTTGCATCAATAAAAACATGAAAACTGTAAGTAGTGTGTACTTGTATACAAACTCTTTTACAGAATATTAAACCGGTTAATCAATAAAAAGTATACCTACAATTTATTGAAACACGTATTTGTACTTAATTCTTCTCCTTATAAACAAATTATTATATTTAAATAAATAAAATATATACAAATTATTTTTATCAGCTTAGCCTTTTGCTATATTTTGTAAATGGTAGCTTGTTATAAATATAAAATTACTAAAGCATTACAAATCTACTTACTGATGAGCATGAGAATACATATTTGGCCAGACTTCAGAATATTCTAAACTACTAAAACCCGTTAACAGAACATTATTTTGCAAGAATTTACTTACCGTTAATCTTTATTATTTGCATGTATAATTTAAAACTAGATCAATTACTTTTTAAATTTCAGATTGCTGTATGCATCTTATTTGTAATTACTGCATCATCTGATGCCCAGCAAGAGCATAGTAACCAGGGTAGTATTCAACCAGCGCAAAATGAATATATACGTTTAAGTGAAATACCATTTCAAAATGCAGTGAGGGCAATAAGTACGCCACCGAGAGACCATGTTCCTATTTACGAAGAGCAATATGACATTCCTCCACCTCCTCGGCCGCAACCCGTACAGAATCAGCCACTTTATAACCCCTACAATCCATCACAAACATATCAAACTCCGTCAGTGTACAATACTCATACGCCAAATGTTCCTATGAGTTTTCAATACATGGCACTAAAAGATTATCCAAATGAATTATACAATGTTTTATATCACATCAGTCCTGGAAGCAATCATCACCAAAGCGATATATTTTCTCAAGAAAACAGTTATTTACAGCAAGCTTACAGCCCACATAAATTAAATAATAATAATGAAAACTTAAGGATAGTTCCTGCTTACAGTCATATTCAATCTTATAGTCAGAGTAATATAAAACCAAGCATTCATATTAGTCCTTCTAGTAACAATCCTTTATTTAGCAATAAACAAGCACCTATTATTTCTTTAAACCTATATAAAAATGAGAAAAAAAATAATTTACCTCTGACTATGCACTACGCAAGTAATATTCCAAGCATAAATGGATTTGTTCCAAGTAAATATTTTCCTTATACGACCCCACGAAAGAGATCAGCCGTTAGGAAAAACTATATAATTAAATCGAGATTTGCTACTAACGGCATGGAATACGTGAATCACATGTAAGGAAAGCTATTGTTTGTTAGCTATTTGTGTTAAAAAATTAGAAAGTGTTAAAATACCTGTACGGTCGTTATGTTGTTTTTAATGGTATGTAATTTATACTGTTTATATTTATTTAATTTATGTCATTGTTTAAAAAAGTAAAAATAAAAGTTGCTAACATAAAAATATAATATAACTACTTCCTTATTTATTTAGTACTTACGTCTTCATATACAGAGTGTTTTTTTTTTGTATATATCGGATGTTTTTATTTCCTGCTGCCTTTGGCAAGGGAGGTATAGGAATCGTGCCAAAAATCGCGTATCGAGATTTTGGTAAATGACCACGTTTTAAAGTCCCTAGAATCTAATTTTAACATTTTCACGCTGATGTCTGTGCGTATGTGTGTATGTATGTATGTATGTATGTATGTATGTATGTATGTATGTATGTATATATATATATATATATATATATATATATATATATATATATATATATATATATATATATATATATATATATATATATGTATGTATGTATGTATTTTTAATTTTAATCGTTATCTTTTCGAGATTTATGTTATAAAAATTAAATATTAATAATTTTTTTACAGGTTTGCATTAAATCTTTTTCTTTATGTTTTACGGATATATTTATAAAATTATCTCTAATTTAAATTCCGGACTCTACACTTTAAACACAACTCCTTGATTACGTTATACAGTTCATATCATATCTCAAATGTATGTAACTGACATAAATGTCACTGTCAAAAAACTAATCATTTCAAATTAATAATAGTAACGTTTTAAAAAGAAAATATTTACAAGAATAATAATTTTATGAAAATGAACTCAATATAGTGAATATGTAGGTATGTAACATGGGAAATCAGTTTTTTGCAGACCCTCCTTTTTACTTAAAAAGATGGTTGTGGTCTTGATAGAAAAATGCGTCAAATTATAGCAAACACAAATAAATTATGTAATATATTAAATTTATTCAATTTTGTATTAATAGCAATAGTCATGACATTTTTATTGAAAGAATAGACAAATGTTTTACATTTAATATGTCAGAATTTGTTAGCTATGATCTTTGTGTTATTTTCTTTTCAATGTTTTATAACAGAGTAGAAAATGCTTGACAAAAATTAAATTAATAAAATTATAACAAAAAAATTTAAACGTTATATGTTATAATAAATTTTGACAACCACATCTGTCATATTTTTACCTTCCGTCACCTTTAGGTAAGGAAGGTATTGTCTTTGGTCAAAAAATTCGGTGGTGAGTTTTTGATGAATAAGCACGTTTTAGGGTCCCTAGAATACGATTTTACTAATTTTACGATGATGTCTGTATGTGTGTGTGTGTATGTATGTATGTATGTATGTATGTATGTATGTATGTGTCTGTGTGCGTGTGTGTGTGTGTGTGTGTGTGTGTGTGTGTGTGTGTGTGTGTGTAACAAAATTTTCGTCTACGATAACTGCCATACTACAATTCTAAAAATTATAATTCTTTCGTATTTCTCTTCGTTACATCCATGTGAAGAGCTGATTAGATTTTGGTTAGAATTGGACAACCGGAAGTACCCTCATTTGAAGATTTTAACAGTTTTTCTTAAAAAAACTATGTTAAATATCATTTCTTCACATTTAATGTTATTATAAATATTAAAGCATATTTTATTCTCTATACGATTTGACTGCATTTTATACTTAATATTAAATGGATATAGAGCTAAAAAATTATAAAGAAATTAAATTTCATAAAGTAGCCATAACTATGAAAACAGCTACTATATTAAGAAAATTTTTATAGAAAGATGTCAGTGTCAAGTGAAATTGACATAGTGTGTGTCTTATAATTTTACTGGAAATATAGGATCTTTTGCTATAACATATATACATACATACATACATACATACATACATACATACATACATACATACATACATACATACATACATACATACATACATACATACATACATACATACATACATACATACATACATACATACATACATACATACATACATACATACATACATACATACATACATACATACATACATACATACATACATACATACATACATACATACATACATACATACATACATACATACATACATACATACATACATACATACATACATACATACATACATACATACATACATACATACATACATACATACATACATACATACATACATACATACATACATACATACATACATACATACATACATACATACATACATACATACATACATACATACATACATACATACATACATACATACATACATACATACATACATACATACATACATACATACATACATACATACATACATACATACATACATACATACATACATACATACATACATACATACATACATACATACATACATACATACATACATACATACATACATACATACATACATACATACATACATACATACATACATACATACATACATACATACATACATACATACATACATACATACATACATACATACATACATACATACATACATACATACATACATACATACATACATACATACATACATACATACATACATACATACATACATACATACATACATACATACATACATACATACATACATACATACATACATACATACATACATACATACATACATACATACATACATACATACATACATACATACATACATACATACATACATACATACATACATACATACATACATACATTTATACATACATACATACATACATACATACATACATACATACATACATTTATACATACATACATACATACATACATACATACATACATTTATACATACATACATACATACATACATACATACATACATACATACATACATACATACATACATACATACATACATACATACATACATACATACATACATACATACATACATACATACATACATACATACATACATACATACATACATACATACATACATACATACATACATACATACATACATACATACATACATACATACATACATACATACATACATACATACATACATACATACATACATACATACATACATACATACATACATACATACATACATACATACATACATACATACATACATACATACATACATACATACATACATACATACATACATACATACATACATACATACATACATACATACATACATACATACATACATACATACATACATACATACATACATACATACATACATACATACATACATACATACATACATACATACATACATACATACATACATACATACATACATACATACATACATACATACATACATACATACATACATACATACATACATACATACATACATACATACATACATACATACATACATACATACATACATACATACATACATACATACATACATACATACATACATACATACATACATACATACATACATACATACATACATACATACATACATACATACATACATACATACATACATACATACATACATACATACATACATACATACAAAAATAAACCATATATAAGAAGAAAACTGTAGAAGTTTGGAGCGGACATTGGCGGGATGTTCTAGAGAAGAGGAAGAAAATTCCAATGCACCGGAAGAAGAATTATTGGAACATTCTAGAACATTGGAAAGGGAATTGGAGGAAAGTTCTAGAATAATGCAGGAAAGTTCTAGAATAGCGGAGGAAAATTCCGGTGTACTGGAAGAAGTAATGAAAACACTGGATTTGAATGAGAGTTCTAGAAGAGTCGAAGAGAATTCTAGAATTCTTGAGCAAATGTTGAAACGGAAGTTGGAAAAGACTTCTAGAAGAACTGAAGATGGCCTTCGGGAGTTTGGAGATAACATAGCTTGCGTGGTTCATTTTGCACGGCCTGCGGCTTCAGATAGCGATTTCAAGTGCCTTGCCATGGAAGTGATCATCTACGCATTTCGAGTCAGTGAAACTCAGGAAGCACTCCGTTTAGCTCGTCTAACAATTATGGTAGACGCACTGTCATATGTATACAATCATAAATAAATAACTATAACATCACGGCTTATTACCCATTGCTGGTTGCGCCAATCTGCTTTGTACACAGATATCGGTAATGATGAAATATTTGCACCGTGCGGGCGCTTACCAGGCGTCACTTCACGGGCACTCATTGATGGCGTGGAGAATATACTACAGGGTTCAATTTTGTGCTATTCAAAATTCAAAATATTTAACGTCCGTCAGGATCGAACCCGGTTCACTAGATTCGCGACCACGAGACCCCATGTATACGATCATGAAGTTGCTAAACACACTTCACGCAACGCACTGCGAGTGCGAAATAATTATGCTGAGAAAAATAGGAACACCGAAGCGCTAGATGAGAAAATGCGACGAACTACAGACACAGTGTATACTAGAAGAAAGAAACTCCACTGTTACAATAGAAATCGAAAGAAAAAAAGAAAGAGAACATAACAGAGAACGAGTGCGTGTTATGCAAGAAATTGGGGAAGAAATTTTTTGAGATAAAGGAAGAATATTAAGAAAGTATGCACAGTGAAGATCAGTTGGAAATTAAGAAGGTTCTTGAAGCAGAAGAGAAAGAAGAAGAAAAGAGAGGCCAACGAGAAATTAATAGTCCTAGACGAGCAGCTGAAATCACAGTTTAAGTATTTTCAAAACAGACACACATGACAATGATGTAAGTCAAGAAGAAGAAGAAGAAGACGAAGAAGCCCAAGAGAACGTTTGGAAATGGTGGCGGGAAGAATGCGCTTGTCTCAAGACGTTGAAGAAGTCGCTTGTTTATACGCTAAGGCGCTCGACCATATAACCAAGGAGGATTCAACAACATCATCTTTAAAAACTGGCACAAGTGCATGACAATGAAAGAGAGATCCACTATCACTGATATGAAGAAATGTAACTTCAAGTAGCTGTACACGTACTTCAGGGAAGTTGAAGAGAATAATAAAAACAGAACCATTCCCGGAAAACGAATATTTCTAAAGATGAAAAAGAATGAAGAGCTACAAAACGAGTACAGGTTCTGTATCAGTGATGGGCTTAAAGAGAAGATTAGTAGCTTAAAGTATCTCTTGGCCACAAATGGACTGAAATCCGTCAAGATCTCATCGTCACTACTTGGCTCGCTTCCTAGAATGAAAACAACAAGTGATGTTGAACACAGGCAAATAAGCTTGGCAGAAGTATGAAACTGCCTGCAAAATGGCCGAGCCCTTCGGCAGGAGCCGAAAGAAGGTACTAGGAAGACGTGATGAGCTAAAAAAAGCGGATTAGACAGAAGGCGGGGCGTCGTACTTCATTCTTGAGCTGACGCTCAGGGCTTGTAATGAAAAGGGAAGACCAGGCGGATACTTTGGGTTGTTGCTCATTGAGAGTAGAGCAAATAGAGCTACAGGGACAGGAGGGTGAGTATTATGTCGTCATGCTTGATTATTTCTCGGAAAGCGCTACATCCGGTGTTCAATCAGGTTCCATTAGAAAAGAGCGTTTTCATGAACCTGCGGCTGTTCATGGAGAATGAAGCACTACGTGACGATTTATTTGATCGGTAGAACACATAAATCATGGATAAACAACTGAACGAGTGATAATCTCATCATCAAGATGTTCCGTACATACATAGTGAAAGAGAAGAAGACACAGGGACCATCAACTGGCACGTCTTTAAGACTTCTAAAAACGCCAAGGGTAATACACGGATTTCGTCATCACGAACTGTCCCGACACAAAACAGTCTTAGGGAGGAGGCAGTGTAACGTGTGAGCATCGCCGCTGCGCTGAAAAAGCGTCTAAGTATAGCGATGATGTAATCGCGCTAGCAGCCGAGCGAGGTAAACAAACAAATCGCGACGTGTTTAATTACTTTCGGTCGCCTGAACCTTTTGTGTTCGTTGTTGTTATGGAGTTGAATATTCTAAAGGTCTCTAAAAAGTAATGGCAGCTATATAAAAGGGTCGCAGCTACCCGTGAGGAAAGGTGAACTCGGGCAGTTGTGTATACAGAGCTCGGATGAGTATAAATATAGTGATATAAATATAGCGTAAACAGACTATATGAGTCTGCAACAGACCGGCAGTCTAAGATTGAAACGCGTAGTATAATAAATGAACAGTTAGTTAAATAAAAGTACGAGAGTAGAGTACAATAAATAGTCGTGATAATTGTTTAAATAATCTTAGTGATAGTGTTTAAGTAATTCATAGTATTAGTCTTAAATTAGTATTTAATATTTTTATAACTAGAAAACGTCATTTTTATTATCTTTTAATATTTAATTATCGTTTAATAAACTTTCATATTAATTAATAATAATTCTTTGATTTTTACACTTCACCCAAATAAATAAAACCATTTCTATACCATTGTTTAAAAAATTTGGATTTTACGATATTTTAGTGAATTACATTATAACAAAATTGATGTCTTCTCATATTATCGCCACGATGAAGGTTATGAATTTTGTATAGTTTATAAGGTTTGTAGATATGCTTTTTTAAAATCATAAGTAAATACACTGAAATGTGCGTGTGTATACATTGCAGCTTCTCTAATTGAATATCTAGGGTAAATATTGACATAATGCTATAATAATAAATAATTTCTAAATTTACATCAATTTCACGAGGTCCATATTTTCCCATAGATAGAAACCAGTTCTATGCAGTTTTTTTTTCTAAACTGAATAAATATGATTAAATTGGAGGTACGTGAAGCTGGAGTCCCGAAGTAGAAAAACAGGTCTATTTCTATAATTTAATGCTAATAATATGCTCCATTTTGCTGTATAAATAAAATTTTGTGTTATTCTCATTTTTGTGTTATTTGCTTTTGTTTAAATGGTACTCCAAGTTCACGCCTACTACCGTGTGCAACAATTTCCGATATTTCATAATACTATAATTTTTTTTAATAACTTGTCTCATTTACCTCGACCATTTTAAATCTTCTTTCCGTCGGAAATAATCTTGTACCTGTTGTTCCCAGCCATTATTGTATATTTTTCTGCTAAAAAATGCCCAAAAGTCTACAATCACTTACAATTCATGGTATAGTTTGGTTAACATTATTTGGAGATGGGTTTCGCAAGAGGATAAAAGAAATTTATGAGGTGGAGCTGTTAGTTAATATCAGTTGTTTATTTTAAAGCATATTTTCTTAATTTACATTAATATTTTTAACATGAGCAATAAAATATGTTTTACATTTCATTTGAATTAAGTCGTTATCTACTATAACGTCAGTATAAAAATATTTAACTTAATGAAAATGCACAACACTATCAAATTTTAAGAACTAAATTAAAAAATTATCAATAAAATAACCAAATTATTGTCTTTAATTATGTTTATCAATTGTTTTATTGTAATCACAATGGTTTTAACCTTTAAATTTAATAATTATTGTATTTTCACTGTTTGAAACAAATAAACATAAAAAAGTTATACATCGTTGCAAAGCTAAAAATCCTTTCAATGGCGTTACTTTCCAATATGGCGTTTTTATAAAAATTAAAACATCGTAACTCAAAACATTTGAGCATCGCCTTTCGAAAGATCATAAAAAGTGTGCAAACCAAAATGTAGTGCTATTTTACATTTGGAAGTTATTAGCACAAATAAAAACCGCAAAATTAACATTTTCGCCTATATCTAGTGACCTATGCAGTAACGATACACCATTTAAATGGTCGCCTAATGAGACAACTTTTGCACAATTTAACCGACATCGTATTTCTTACCGTTTCGGAGATCCTATAATGATGAGCATGATGAGCAGGAAAACTGTATAATGTCAAAAAAAACTTTTTTTGCTAATTAATAATGCTTTAACGGTATTTTTCGACAGTGCTTCTGTGCTTTTAAGGGCCGGTCTTTCCACCTTCGGATAAAGTTCCGGATAACTATCCGCCAGATAAATTTATCTGACACTTAATCCGACGGATATTTTTTTCTTGACTTTTATTTCATGTCGAATTGATCTGACAGATAACTATCCGACAGATAAATGCAATATATGCAATTCTAAAATCTCTGGTAAAATTAAAAAGAGATAACAACATTGCAAATGTGAGAAAGAAAATGCTATATAAGTTGTTTCGATCAAGTTGCTTATTATTTGTAATTTAACATTTGTGGTTATAATCTGATTTTTTTGCATAATTAATGATATATAATTTAAAAGTAATTTAGATAAATATGCAATATACTCGTATTCTGGCCATATTTTGAAATGTGTGACAATGAAAATTAAAGGAACGTGAGAAAATAAAAATCCATACCAATGGGTGCCGCCAAAGGGGCGGGGGTGTCAAGAAGAGGCAGTTACTTCCATCCCTTGGGTCGACAAAAAAATAAAGCAAATGTTTTGTTTTTGAAAAACTTTATTCCAGATTAAAATTGATGACAACAATGATAATACTAGATTACAACAATGATAAAATTTGATTACAACAATATTAACTACGCTTTAGTGAGATTAAGTAACCAGGGATAGACTAACTACAGTGTAATGTAACGGAGGGTGCGCAGGGTGTAGTGAAAAGCACCCTCGTTGACGTACTGAATTAAAGCGCAGACAGCCACAGTAAGAATATAAATAAAGTTATACTTACCTGTATCACTACGCTGGCCTGTGCTGACACTGGAAAGGAGTTGACGGGGTTGATGCACAATTAATTTAAGTAATTTTTTGAAGAAAAATAAATTATATTTAAAATTTAGAACTAATATTACACAATATTAAATAGCATGACTAAGTTAAACCAAATTATAATAGAAATAATTGTAAGAACTATACGACTGTTCGCCTCCACGATCGGGCTGAGAATCCCTCTCGATTGTGGATACGAACACTTCCTAGGCTAGTTCAATTGACCACGTAAACACTTTTACTGGTAATATTCCGCTTTTCTCCAATATTCGACAAAATATTGAGCGGAAGATCGCCAGCCGCATGTCAGCAGTTTGCAACAGTCACGGCGTTCGTTCGAAGGAAATACTGAATTACAAAAATTTAGAGTTCTCGCACGTGGCTGTTATATTGCCTCCCCCTTTAAACTCGACTATAATAAAAGAATTATAGTTGAGTCTAGCGAAGTCAATTGAACTACCTTTGGACTGCAACTAAACTAACTTACAACTACGAACATGATCGGGCTAGGCTACGGGCTGCCGCAGAACGTCTGTATCGGCTGGCGGACCACTGGCGTACGGGGGTGGTTGGGACGCAACCTGCTGCAAGCCTGGGTATAACGATACCGATGAACCGATGTTCGGTAGGGACGTGGCAAGGGATTCCGGGGCCGTAGAGTTCATGGCACTGGATTCCCGTTGATGTATCAGGTTCACCAGGTATCGGGTTGTCATGGCGTCCCACAGGCTGGCCACGAAAAACCATCTGCGTTGCGGTTGGTTGTTGGCTGCTCTCCTCAAACTGAAAAAATTCAAAACAACGGATGCGACGTACCTTAAGACGTGCTACAGCGTGTATAGGAGCATGAATACTGAGAATAAATTCCCAGTATAGGACAGGAATCCCCACACTTCAGCGGCGGCAGTCCAAGCCATTTTGGCAAACTCATATTTGCTAAATACATCGGGTAGATGGAAGTCTTGTCCGTCGGTCCCTGCTCCTATCACTCGTCGCGTCATGATGTTTGTGAAGGCACGTCGTTCGTTTGGGAAGAGCAGCGTTTCCTGTAATGCATCCATGTCTTGCTGGGTGTATACACCATGGGCGCTGATAGGGGCAATCTTTGTCATAAGGACAGTCTCGCTAGGATCGTTGGCGTCGAGGACTATGGGGTCTGGTTGTGTGCGACGCAGGTCCTGGTCAATTTCAAACCACTTGCCCTCTAGGTGGTACATTACAGCCAGTTGGTTCCCGCAGTCGACCTGCGTGCCATGATCTCGAACTATGTGAGTGATGGGTGCCATGAACTTGCTTTCATTCTTATACGTAATCGGCAGCTCTTGGTAGCAGAATGAGGTTTTTCTAAAGTCTACAATTCGTGGGCTACATTTAATTACATATAAAACCTCACCCATTACTCTCCCCATATGTCCTGCCGCTTCCTTCACCAGGCCGCTCACGATGTCCGGGTTTTTTAAGGATGTTTTCTTTCAGGTGACATCTTTTTAAGATGGCGTCATAAACAAGGTCCTTAGTATGTTGTTTGAAAGCTATTTCCAAAAATAGCAGCTTACTAAGGACTTGAGCCATCACGTCTGTGTTCTGGATCACTCTTCGAGATTTCCGGAAGTAGAAACCAAGAGAGGATTCGGTGACAATCAACAGGCGGTTCTGCTCGGTGCGCCAAGCTGGTTGGTGGCAGAGCAGCTCCTACTGCACGAGTCAAAGTGCAAAAACCGTATCATGGGCCTCGACGACGACGTATTTCGTTTCGGTCTTGTTCACCGTGAGGATGTTGGCGGTCCCTTCATACAGGACGTCGAGTCCCTCAGCAGAGCATCGGTCATTG
This sequence comes from Harpalus rubripes, assembly GCA_963082715.1. NCBI lineage: Eukaryota > Metazoa > Arthropoda > Insecta > Coleoptera > Carabidae > Harpalus > Harpalus rubripes. The sequence goes on along the minus strand of OY720450.1, from coordinate 49,972,647 downwards.
ACATTAGCGTTCCACACCACCTCACCAGCCATGTCGTCGAATCAGTAGAGGTCCGTATAAATGCACAGGGTTCCTGACCGTAGCTTGACCGTATTTTCTTCGACGTCGGCTATGGCGGTATCATCGGACAGTCTTATGGTAATGGCTGCGCTGACGACCACATCTTCGTACGTGGTGCCCTGCTGAGCGCAGCGTACCCCGGAACATTTTCCACTTGCTTGCAGGTGGCCTGCGATGGTGGTCGAGAGCTCGGTCGTGCCGTTGTGGATTAGACCAGACACAATACCGGCCCCTAATCCTGTTGTCTAGGCGTTCAAAGCGATGAGCTTCCAGTCAGCGTTCTGCCTTTACGGGGTGCACGTACCGGGCTAGGCCACCTGAAACTGCACTGGTATGCGAGTGCATACCACAGTGCTCAATTAATTGTTGCACTGTTATCAAGCAATTGTACACATGGACTTCGGCGTATCGCCTTTCCTGAACTAATTGGATCTTCGTGGTCATCTCCGTCGAATCCTTCTTCGGGTCCCTGCATGGCTGTAGATCCATCAACGAAATTTTTGATATCTCTACATCCGGGTCCGCACAGTCGAACGCAATTGGTTCAGCACGTAGCCAACATATCAAACTTAACACAAACAATATAAAACGCTTAAAATACATCTTAGATTTAAATGTTCTTTTTAAATTCGATTCGGACGAATCCACGGGTGGTCAGAGACGGCTCCGCGGCTTCGAGTTGCGTAGCGGGGTGGCGGCGGAGGCGTATCTTCCTCGACCGTCGAGTATGTCTCAGTGGTTGTCGTGGAATCCAAGGTGGTGTTGGTGGATGGTCGGGATGTTCCAGTACCTAGGGTGGTATTTCGGTTGGAATTACTCTCTGAAACTATAGAATTGTTAGTTTCCTCGTGCCTACTTAATTCCGAATCCGGTTACGTTTTTTTTGCCTTTCTGCCCAAGGGATAATAGGGGTTATACCCTCTTGTCCGGCTAATTCAGTAGTCTTGGACGCGTCATCGTGATCTACTAAGGGTAGGGAGGTTAAGTCATGAGTAGTCATGTAACAAGGTTTAAGTCTGTTCACATGTACTGTCATCTGTCTACGGCCAAAAATTTCTTTGATAATTGCAATTACATCCCGCAGCTCAATTATGCGATATGGCCCTGTCCACTTCTTTGCAAGCTTTGCACTAGTGCCGACCTTCACACTCGGTGTAAACAAATAAACACGATCTCCTACTTTGAGAGTAACATCAGCACTTTTTTTATTAAAAGTACGATGTACCCTATCGATATTTTTGTCTAATTGTTCTCGTGCTCTAGTGTGTGCAATTTTTAATCTTTGGATCATTTAGCTCGCATAATTGATATCCACGTCATAACGGGTTTTTAAAGGTCTAAATATTTCATCAAACGGTAACTCTATATCGCGGCCATACATTAGGTAGAATGGAGTTTCTCCTACCATTGAATGAAAATTACTACAAAATGCTGAAACGGAAAATGGTAGCCATTCATCCCAATCTGTATGATTTATATTGATATAATGCGACAAAATATCCTTTAACGTTCGATGACTACGTTCTAGACTCGCGTTAGTCTGTGGTCTAAAAGCTGTCGTGTGTAATCCTTCAATGTTCAGTATGTTACAAATTTCTTTCATCAACTTCGAAACGAATTTGTACCAAGGTCAGTAAGTAACTGTCTGGGTGTACCATGTCGTAAAATTATGCCTTTTACAAATGTTTTGGCAACGGTAAGGGCTGTTTGATCTTTTATAGGAAATGCCTCAAGATAACGTGTAGCTGCATCTTGTACTGTTAAGATGTATTTATTTCCTGAGTCAGTCGTTACTAGCGGACCAACTACATCCATCGCAATACGTTCAAATGGGCGACTGGCAGGTTTAAATTTTTTCAAAGGCGCGGGCTTTAAATGAGGAGACGTTTTCCTTTGTGCGCACGATGCACATTTCTTTACATACATTTTTACATCAGAACGGAGTTTTGGCCAAAAAAAACCGCGAATTTACTCTTTCAAATGTTTTTTCCGTCCCGCAGTGGCCTGAAAGAGGGGAATCGTGGCAGGCTTTTAGAATAAATTTTCTAAATTTAACGGGCACTACCAGTCGGTCTTCATAACGTTCATCGTCCGATTTACGGTACACTAAACCATCATCGTCTAAATAAAAATCACAGTTCGGTTCGCCATTAATTTTATCTAGATAAGTCATAATCTGCGTGTCATTCCTCTGCTCAGATTTCATGACGTCACGATCCCATATCACCGGCTCGCATTGTTTGTGATGAAACATGATACGTACAGGCTTAATACGAGAGAGAGCGTCTGCATTGGAATATATATTTTTCTAATTGTTAGATTTTTGAATTTATTGAAAATTGATTTTTAGAAAGAATTTTTGTAATATCAATAAATTTTTAAATGGAAGTTTGTAAGATGCTGAGTTAATCTTTCATGACATCTTTAATTTTGAATTGGTTGCTCGATATTTCTTTAATAGCTTTATCATATTTTTCGGCATCTGATTGATCGAAATTGTCCGTGATTGATTTTATTATTGTGCCAAGTCCGTTAATGAGTTCTTGTTTTTGTTTCCTCGAGTAGTGGGTTTAGCTGTTTTTATTTGCAATAGTACTTTTTCTTCTAGGACGCTAATTATTTGGTAAGAGTGTTGATTGTGTTTATAGTCTTTTAGTTCGTCCTTTATCTTAATAAATGAATTTCTCAAGCTAGTGTATTCTGTGATTATGTCCGTAATGTCATAAATTTGAACATATGTCCAGTAGTCAATTTTAAACTGTGCATTTCCTAGTTTTAGTGGAAGGAGGCCAGGGTTGTTATTTAAATTGTGTATTTTCGATGTTTCTAGGCTTTAAGTGACGATGAGGAACAGGGATCTGTAAAAACAGGCTGTCTTAATTCCTTTATATGAATGATTTCAGTTTTAGGTTTTTTCTTTGAACTTGTAATTTCTACTTTATTATGATTGAGTAGTTTGGTGATTTGTAAGGACCTAGAAATTTAGAATTCTTTTTGTTTCTATTGAGTGCATTAATTTTGTAAACAGTTTGACCTAATTTAAAATTTATGTTTGTTTCTTCTTTTGTGTTATTTTTGTTTACTACTTTTTCTTTGTTTGTTTCTAGTGTTTCAGATGCTTTATTATAAACATGTTTTGGTTTTTCGTTGTGGTGATCCACGTAATCGTTGTAAAAGGAGTTTGGTTTAAATATTTCTTGAGGATTTCTAGAGTTTGTATAATTTATTAAAAATTCAAATATTAATTCTTCATTATTAATTTCTAGGATTTTGACTTTAACTACAGTTAGACTTTCATATTTCTTTATACTAGTGTCTGCTTTGGGATACAAGTTTGAAAATACGTGAATTTAGTTTATTTTATTATTTATTATCTCATTCAGGATGGTAATTCCTTCATTCGTTGTGTCATTTACACACGAGTGTTGAGTTGATATCAATGTTGTCGAGGTCAGTGTTAGGAACTGAAGCAGGTTTATCAGGAGGTCTTATTGGTACATCGGAAATAATATTAATTTTGGGTTTTTGTCTAGGTTGTTGTTTTCTGGTGAGAATAGGTGATTGTAGTTTAGAATCATCACGAAAAAATTTTCAAAGTTTTTCAAATATTGTAGTACGTCGTTATCAATATTACCAGGCTTATTTATAGTTGATTCGTTATTGTCAATTGCATTTACACGAATACATGATAAACAATCAGCATTAATTTTACACGACCCTTTTTTATATTCAACTGTATAGTTGTATTGTTCGAGTTTTAATTTCCATCGAACTAACTTAGAATTTGGTTCTTTCAAATTATGTAACCAAACTAAAGGTCATTGGTCAGTCACAATTTTAAACTTTCTGCCAAATAAATAATGCCTAAATTGTTTGCGGGCCCCAATTATTGCAAGTAGTTCTCTTTCTACGGTGGAATACTTTATTTCTGTTTTGTTTAGTGTCCGTGATGCATAGGCTATTGGTTTATCGTGTGGGATTTCGCCTTGCGAAAGCATTGCACCAATCGCAAATTTGCTAGCATCAGTGGTGACAATGAAAGGTTTGTCAAAATCTAGATACTGAAGTATCGGTTCATTCATTAGTAGATCTTTACACATGTTAAAGCTCTCAATGAAGTCTATGTCATAAATTACTTTAGCGTTTTTCTTAAGACATCGTGTCATTGGTTTCGTAATTTTCGTCAAGTCTTTTATAAAGCGTCTGTAGTATCCTACTAGTCCAAAAAAACTTTTAATGTCTTTTTGTGTTTTTGGAATTGGTAAATTTTTGATTACTGAAATTTTGTCCGGGTTTGGATTTACTCCTTCAGGTGTAATAATATGCCCTAAGTATTGAACTGTGGTATGTAAAAATTCTGACTTGTATAGTTGAATTTAGAAATTACTTTTTCTTAATCTATCGAAAATTTATTTTAATCTTTCTATATGTTCTTGCGAGGATGAACTAAAAATAATGATGTCAACTAAGTAAACTAAGCAGGTTTCGTGCTGTAGTCCGCGTAAAAGAGGCATTTTTTTAAACCGAATGGCATTCGCTTAACTTCATAATGTCCTCTTTCAGCAGAAAACGCGGTTTTTTGTATATCTTGAGGATCGACTTCGATCTGGTGAAATCCACTAGCCAAATCGAGGGTGGTAAAATAATTTGCTTTGCCTAATTTATCTAGGATGTATGTGATGTTTGGAAGCGGTTATTTATCGTCTATAGCACTTTAGTTAAGTTTGCGATAGTCTATGACTAAGCACCATTTCTTTCTACCAGAGGCGTACATTTTTTGGGGGACAATCCATATAGGACTGGGCCATGAAGAATTACTTGATTTAACATTTTTGACATTTGCGTCCTAACCTCTTGTTTATGAATTTCCGGAAAGAGGTATGATTTTACATGTATAGGTGAGTCGTTCTTTAAATTTATTTTGTGTCTAATTTTGTTCGTGAAACTAAATGGGATATCTTCACAATAGAAAATGTCGCGGTATTCAAAACATAACTTACGAATTGCATCGTATTCGTCTTTATTGCAATGTTCGAGTCTAAGATTTTTAAGATATTGTATTCATAGATTTTCTTGTGTTGTATATAAGTTATTATCGATTTCCATTTTTTCGCAAAAGTTCATCTTAATAGGGTTAATCAATTCTATAACAAAGGGATCTGAAATGTTAATTTTTACTGGATTTTCATTAATATTTGTGATGGTTGTTATAGCAAAATTGTTATTTATATTTACTAAAGCTTTTGGCATTTCTACGCCATTTCCAAAATTTATATAATTTAATATTCCAGTGCCGTGATTATGATTTACTGGTAGTTTAACAACAATGTTGGTTCTTGGTGGTATTATTAAAGAATAATTTTGAAATTTTGGATTTTGAGATATTTTATATTTATTTCAGATTCGTAAATAATTGGAATTTTTGCATACGGAGTTGTTAATTATTTTGTCGTCACGTTTATATTTTCTTGTAGTTGTTCTAATAAATCTACGCCTATGAGTCCATCATACATTCCGCTGAATCGAAAGAGATAATATTTATGTTTAAAACGGGAATTTTTGCAACTTCATTGTGGTATGAAATATTATAAGCAGTTTGGATGTTAAAATTTTAGTTATAAATAAAATTTTAATAATATTTGTAAGCCAAATGTGGGTCAATTAAACTTTTTGTGCTGCCGGTATATATTAGGAAATTAGCGTTTATTTCTGGGATGTGTATGTAGGGTAGGTTTGATTTTAAGACATTTAGTTGTATTAGGTAGGGTTCTTGGAATTGGAAGCCTGAGAAAAATTTACTTCATCGTTTCCATAAACTTGGTCTGACTCGGTGTTATCAGTATTGTAACCTGACTATTCATAATCTACGTCACGTTCGGTAGAGTATGGGTCGTTGTTCTCGTACGTGTTTGCATCATATTCAAGGTTTTTATAGGAGTCGTATTCGAAAGGAATTTGGGATGTGTATTCAGTTGGATTTTATCATGTATTATTTATCTTTTGAGTAAAAACTTATGTAGCAGTAAAATTTTGTTGGGGACGCATACGAGTATTTCGTGAATGTCCGGATGAGGTGTTTATAGGTCCAGGCTAGTACTTTGGTTGTTGGTGTTGAGGTGGATTTTGTCGCGGAAGGTATTGTGGGAAATTTGCAGGTCTCTGGAGTGGGATGAATTGGTTCGGGCGCGACTGAGGTTGCGGTAGTCGCTGTGCGAATTAAGGCGGTCTAAAATTTTGTTTCTTATTTGTTCTATAAAATGGGTTTTGAGTCGTTTGCATTATTTGAGGTGGTCGTAACAATAGTCTTTGATGGAAAGGGGTATTGTTTGACATGCTACGGATATTGTAGCTGAATTGTTGAGGAAAATGGATTATATTTAGATTTCTTGTAGGAACAGTTCTTTGTGCAGGTTTAAAATTAGAATGCATATTAAGTGTGTTTTGTCTTTGGTTTGTATACAGGAAATTTTCTTCCTCGATTACTAAACTCATGGCTTTCTTGAGTTTGTCGGGGTCTCTGAGTCTAACATTATTTTGAATGAATGGAGGTAAACTTCTTATAAAAGTTTTTAGTGCAAGGTATTCGTAATTTGACTGTCGAAATTTTCGCTCATCTTCTGTATTTGTGCAGCAATTTAATATAGAGGTGATTAAACTTCTTGCGTCTTGGCATCTCATTCCAAAATTATAAGGGGTTTCGTGTTTTTGAGGTCTTAATGCGATAAGGTTTTGTACTAGGCACTCTAAATTTCTTTGGTCTCGCAAACCGAAAATAGTTATACCCGATAAATTGTTGAAACAAAAGTTATTCGTGCGATACGCCGAACTTCAAATATCCTACTAAGACTGCGCCTAGTTATGTAGGTGACAACGAAAAAGAGTTTTTTAAAAAGATTTCAACTGGACTTTATTGTACAATTACAGATGGTTTTTGAATTTACAGACAATAAAGACAGAGTTACATTTAATTTTAAGCTTATATACTAAATTTTATGCTGATGCTCATAAGTGTCCTCTTTTTGTAGAGTAAGCAGGACCGGACTCGTAACTCACTAACGTATATATATATATATATATATATATATATATATATATATATATATATATATATATATATATATATATATATATCTATAAGCCAGATAACGTGGTTTTAAATGACAGAAGCAAGTTATACTAGAACAGGGTCGTGCTAACAGACCAGCCAGTAAAGCACAACAGACCTGATATTGTATATCAAGGCTTTCAAACCAATATAACCTACATCGTCGACACTGCGGTTGCTGGAGCACATAACATATACAAAACTAGAGAAGAGAAAGTAAATAAATACCTAGACCTAGCGCAAGAAATTAAACAGCTATGGAAAACAGATACTATACATATAGTCCCTATTATTATTGGAGCTACAGGAGAAATCCCGCTCTTCTTGCATGAATCTATTAAATGCTTAATATAGAAACAACAACATATACAAAGTTGCAGAAAGCAGCAATACTCGGAACACAAAAGTAGTAAACATCCCAGAACATAATAATTAACTTACCTTACAGATAATGACAGCATGAATCCACCAATATCCAGAAAAGAGAAATCATTTGAAAACGCATACGACGCAAAAGAAAAGAAGAATTATGTTAGTTTTCATTGTATTTCACATATTATATATTTTGTACTTACCAATGATATACATACCATACCTTTTATTGTATATACTTACCTCCCAGGAGGCAGATGTACAATTTTTGTAAAATTGAATTGATGAATAAAACAATAATAATAATAATAATAATAATAATAATAATAATAATAATAATAATAATAATAATAATAATAATAATAATAATAATAATAATAATAATAATAATAATAATAATAATAATAATAATAATATTAATAATAATAATAATAATAATAATATTAATAATAATAATAGTAATAATAATATTAATAATAATTATAATAACAATAATAATAATAATACAGTGTAACCTAAGTAAAGTTAATATAACAAATTTAATATCAAAATCAATATTAATGAACATGACTAAAAACAAAAAGAGTAAAAATGAAACAGATGTTTTTAAATTTAACAATAATTATAATTCATCTTTTCGTCAAATAATATGCAATATGTTTGCAAATAACATTTTTTTTAGTTTAGATGAGAAAATAACCAGCTCATAATTTGTGATGTTCAGGTTACCTGGGAAAGCCCACGGCCCTTAGGTGAAACCTGGGACAACAAGAGGCTCGTCTATGACCATACCAAATTCCGGGATGTTGCAGCTCGTCCTTGGCGTGGTAAGGATATTCATGGCCTCCCCCTCATCATAGACGCTCGAGGTATTTGATCCCCAGTTTTTGAGGTGCTCCTGTGCCCATACCTGCCTCAGGTAGGGCGGTACCCTACACAGGATTTTCATGGCCCATGTATAGCGATGTCGAGGACCCATTCCAACCCCAGCTCACCCGCGAGCACCCAACCAAACCCGAGCCCATCACCCAGGGCTGACACATGAAGTTCCCCTTCTCTCCTTTTTTGTATTTTTTTTTTTAATTTTTCTTTTACAAAATATAAATATATATATATATATATATATATATATATATATATATATAAATTTACAGTTTTAATAGACGCTCTGTCCTTGCTACTTTTAACCCTTTGGTTGGGTAACAAACATAAACCAAAATGCATTCTTTGTAGTATCTACAATAATATCAATAAACGTTTAATACGTATTTAGAAAATATGCAAGTGAAAATGTCTAAGTATTCTTATCAAGATGTAACCATAAGCTGTCCGTCTTTTATAAAACATCTAGCTAGATTGTAAAATTGTCAACAAAGATTTGAATGACCGCGTTTTATAAAAGACAGATTTTATAATCTGGCTACGACATACATAATATACGATAAACGTATGTATAATAAAATCATATTGTACATGATGTGTCGGCGCGTGTAGACGTGTATTTGTGTTACTCCTGCAGTGTGTGTATTTCCGTGAAATATAATTTATTTCGTTATTTTTTTAAAACATATATTTGATTCTAAACCACATACATCGAAATGGGTTCGAGTACGCGAAATGCTGCTCTAGTTGCTGAAGTTGTTGCTAAGTTACTTAGTGACGATAGTGCGTTGACTAAATTAATTGATTTAGTGTTCGATCGTGTGAACAATAAACTCGAGGAACAGAAAGTGCACTATGAGGAAATTATAACCAAAATTACGAGTGAAAACCGCGTTCTACATGAAGAAATTGATCGTTTGGAGCAGTACTCCAGGAGAAACTGTGTCCGGATCTTCGGCGACTCAGAGGAGCCCAAGGAAGACACCGAAACCAAGGTTTGCCACATTCTTCAATCTAAGCTCTCCCTCAATGTCCCCCATCAAGCCATCGGCCGATGCCACCGTGTGGGGAAACGAGTGAACGTGGATGTGAATCAAAGTGCAGTGTCTCCTAATCTCCGCCCGCGCCCTATTATAATAAAATTTAATTCTTATAAGACCCGTGATTTAGTTTTAAAATCTAGATCAAAATTAAAAGGCTTTAATATATATATATATATATATATATATATATATATATATATATATATATATATATATATATGAAGGAAGATCTTACAAAGAAACGCCTTGACCTTCTTAAATTGGTCTCCACAAAATTCGGATTTAAGAACGTTTGGTCAAATGATGGTATTATTTATAATCTGGTTCTACCATCAAGAGAGTCTCACGTTATGATGATATAGAAGAATTATAAATTATACTTTCTTACCTTAATTTCTTTATTTACATTTATATTTATGGAGTAGCTATGATACAGATCAAATTCATTTTTGGGTTATTTTATAGTTTATAAGATTTACTGAATTTATCTTGTTCTGTTTGGTAGAGCTAAGTAGCTGATAGGTTACTGAACTCTATCTATCTTTGTTTATATTTTTTAGATATTAGTTATTAGTAACATTGTTTAAGACAGTACTATCCCCCTTGCTCCTGAAGATGCCCCATAAGACTGCGGGCGAAACGTTGAGCTCTGACTCAAAATATGACACAGTCCATTCCCGGTAAACGAATATTTCTCATGACTTAAACTGTGGAACCCTACGCAATTATTAGTTATTTATTTGGATGTAAGATGGAAGTGTACTACCAAAATGTACGAGGTATGAATACCAAACTGGAAGATGTGTTTAACAATAGTTTGTATATGAATTTTGATATGCGGTCTATAGACAAGATCGTGATAACACCAGAGTAGACAAAACAAAGGGCGGAGGTGTATTGTGTGCTAATTCGTCACTAATTAAATTGAATATAAATAATCTCTCACTAGCTAATATTGTTTGTGTGAAAGTTGATCTGAATTTGAATAAGAGTGGGATTGTTATAGTAATATATTCCCCACCTCCCATATCTTTGGAGCAACATGAAATGATCTATAAGTGTCTTGAGTCTTGCACTTCATTATATCAATCTGACTTCATCATCATTGGTGACATGAATCTTACTAAACTTAGTGATTCGTATAGTACAGGTTACATAAATAACTGCATCACTAGATTTGATAACTTTATTATTTTTCTTAATGCCAAACAATTTAACAAGGTCTATAATGATGACGGTCGGCTTCTGGGTGTTGTGTTATCTGATTTAAACTGCACTGTTACACGACATTCCTGTCCCTTAGTACCAGAGGACAAGTATCATCCTTCACTATCTATATGTCCAAATATTCTGTCTCAGGTAAATAATAATGCTTCCTTCAATATTGATCCTTGTTTTAATTTCAGGTTGGCTATCTTTGCATTAATGTACACTTTACTAAAAGATGTAGACTGGGATGTACTTCTATTATACACTGATGTTAATAAAGCATATACTAAATTTTATGAAATTTTAAATAGTGTATTTTCTACTTGTGTTCCGCAAACTAGGAGGAAAAAGCAACGTTATCCTCCATGGTTTAATAAACAAATTATAAATGATATTAAAATAGAAGATAAATATCGTAAGCTTTTCAAGCTATATAATCATTCTTATTACAATGCAAAGATAAAAACTGACTTAAAAGTTGCATACAAAAATTACATAGCAAACACGGAAATAAATATAGCCAGTGATCCTAAAAAAATCTAGACTTTTCTAAATAACAAAAAAAATCCTCTCGTATTCCTGGAGATATGTACTATAATCAAGATTCTCCTTCCATAGTTCAAGGATTTGCTGACTTTTTTAAATCTGTGTATACCCCGCCCACCGATATTGACTTTAATATTATTCCACGTGAATCCACCACCTTAAATCAAACACATATCGCAGTCATTGGTCAAGATGACATAAAATTAGCCATTAACGGTCTGAAAGTTTCTTGTTCCCCTGGTCCCGATAACCTAGCGGCTTATATTCTAGAAGGGTGTCGTGATATATTTATTAATCAGTTACATATCCAGTTTAATTTAACGATTTCCACGCACACTTTTCCGGAAGCCTTAAAAACCTTATTAATATGTCTCATCTTCAAATCTGGTGATGTACATAATATACCTCACTATAGACCTATTTCTATACTATCTAACATTTCAAAATGTAAATTAATAAGGCAAATCTACTACCACGAATCTCATCCACTGTACTGATTTTACGTTAAATGCTATGAAAAATAATACCCAAGTTGATGTTGTATATACTCATTTGGCCAAGGCTTTTGACACGTAGGTCGTGGCATTTTGCTCTATAAGCTGCATCATTAATTTAATTTCTCCCCTGATCTCTCACTCCTTATTCAATCATATCTTCATTATCGTAAACAGTATGTTCAATACAATACTAAATCTGATTGCTTTAGTCCTTTCTCTGGTGTCCCTCAAGAAACAAATCTTGGACCTTTTTTGTTCATAATATTCATTAATGATATTGCTAAATGGTTGAATTACTCCAATTCGTTATTATATGCTGATGATTTAAAAATATTTAAAATAATCAATTCATATTCAGATTACATAAATTTTTAGTCTGATATTAACAACTTACTTGTTTGGTCTTCTTCCTCAAAATTACAGTTTAATATCAATAAATATAAATCTATGACTTTCTCAATGAAGCACAATATATTTAGCTATAGCTATGCTATAATATGAGTGGTGTAAATTTGGATAAAGTTTCTGAAATAAAGGATTTGGGTGTTATTTTTGACCCTAAGTTACTGTTTATTCCTCACATTAATTACATTATAAAATGCTCGTACAGAAACTTAGGTTTTATAATTAGAAATTCACGTTGTTTTAACAATATATCTACACTAAAATCTTTGTTCTATTCATTTGTTAGATCCAAATTTGAATACAGTTTTGTTATTACTTGGAATGCAGTTTACAACACTCATATTATGCAAATTGAACGTATACAAAGAAAATTTGTCAAGCTCTGCGCTCGTAAAATCTGTCATCCAGTTGATCCAATATCATACAGTTATTCTCACACATTAGTACAATTTAACATTATGTCACTTTTTACATAAATTGTTGCATAACAAAATTGATGACATCCCTAGTTTGGATGATATAAATATTTCCATTCCTCGTATGCCCATCAAATCATTTAAACATCATTCTACCTTCACTAATGTTCCTGTAAAAACTAAGTACGAATTTAGAGCTCCTATTAGAAGATTATGTTCTATCTTCAACACTCTAGAGCGCGAAATATATCTTGACATTTTCAATTTTTCGTACATCCGTCTCAAAAATACATCATGTTCACTTCTTATGTCATTGTTTAGTTTTTTGTGTATTACTCTTGTTTGGTAACCTTTATTTCCATACATTTTATCTTATATCATGTTTTATTCATTGTCACGTTTAATTGTAATTATATGTATATCCAACACTCAGTAATTGGGATACTTTGTATCCTGTTGAGTGGTTGTTAATTAAATAAATAAATAAATAAATAAATAAATTTAAAAAAAATTATATTCTTCAAAAACATATAAACTTGTGTTCATATTCAGTTTATGTTCTGTTTTATGAAAAATAAATACACAGAACTGAAAAATATTAATTTTAAGTATATAATTAGCTACCGGCAGATAAAATTAAATGATTATGAATTTTATGAGTAAGTAACTAGCAAATACCTTGACTTTATAATTTAAATAGTTCTTTGTTTTAATGAATATTTCCGCTATTTCTAATTAATATAAATATGAGTTTATTTTGTATTGTCTTCATTCGGTTACAACCATCATACGTAATCACTAGAAAATGTTTGTTAAGGTAAAGTTGTAATTATTATATAATAACGTTTAATTTGCTTTATTTTGATTTTAGTTGTTGATCTACATTTTATTGCTAGTATCTGGAATCTACTGCGCAGAATATGAAAAAGTAAATAATTCTAATTTTAGCAAAAACATTGAATTAACGTCGTTAACAGAATCAGAAACAAATGAACATGGATCAAAAATCGAAACTTCCGAGGAAAATACGAGTGAAAAAACTCAAGACGGAGAAGATACTAAAGAATTATACGACGAAATAGAAGTGAAAAAGAAGAAACAAGTTTTTATTATTCCAGACTTGAAATCTAACTGCAAGGATAATACATTGCGGACCACTACTATTAATCCTTTTGTTGAAATATTTAGTCCAGTTGAAAAAAATTCCGATATGCCAATGAAGTTGAATGAATCTGTTATTATGAAAGATACCAAGGAAGAACCTAGTAATTTTAATTTTTATTCAATAGTGCTTTCTGATCCCATTTTGTCTTACATATTTCACCATAGATTATTTGAGTTCATTAATTCAGCGCCCATAATTAATCATAACCCCTACCTTCATAATCCATACTTTGTATTTCATGTTATTCATTACTATAATCCTAATAATTTACCAAATGTTGGATACAACACGCCATATTTTCATAACCATTTCCAATATCCACAGTTAACAGATACTTCGAAAGTACACCACAATGACAATGAATTTGCAGAATCTCACAGTCAGCAAATACAACAGAATAATATAAATGTTCGGGACGATATTACTGATAATACTGTTATCCATAATTTTTATGATAATCAATATTTTTAATACGTTTGTATAATTTTGTAAGTAAAAAATTTGTTAGCAGTATGTGAGTATTGCTATTATTATGAAAACAATGTTGTTTTGAGTTAATGTGTAAGATAAATCTTTTAAATAAACAATGCTACTTAATTATGACATTTAATTAATACATACTTTATTGTAATTATGTATTTATGTCTTCAAATTAAAAATATATTAGACATTTAAAGTCTTCACATTTTAGTGTTTTTTTGTATCATAATTTCATAAGGAAAGACAGGTACACATTTCATACCTCGGACATTTTTAACGTCGTACGTAGGAGCATGAGGCATGCTTCGCCACTGTTCAGTGTATCGACGCCAATCCATTGGGTGAAATCGATGAAAATAATACATGTAATTGTGTGTTCTGCGAGTGCAATTTATATCATTTTTACTGTGTAAGTAATAATTTTATACTAAATGATCTTTGAGCCGATGAAAGTAATGACAAATTTAAGAATTTTTCTAAAATGTCGGAACAAGACTATCAGAGCTGGGATATCGAGACAAAATTTTTTTCTTTTGTGTTGTAATTTATCATTAATAAAATATTTCAGATTTTATTTAAAATACACAAACGAAACGAAAAATAACTTCTTATTTTATAAGAGAAAAAATTGTTTCTTGGCCGGATTGGTGATAAAATCCAGAAACTCTTCTCATTTCTTATTTTGTGTTATTATTAAATAAAAATTCCCTGTTAAAATAATACTCAACATAAAATATTTATTTTAAATGAAACTATGCAATATTTCACTTTACATCGAAGTCAACAATACGCCAAAACTGAGTACGCACAGAACGGTACAGAATGCTACTTCACTTCGATGTACCGATACTCAATAGATTGTCTCGAGGTTTCAGCAAATGCTTTAGCGCCTCGGACAGCGTCCACAGTTACTGCCTCATGCTGCTGCGGTTTGCCTCATTCGCATTCGTGCTCAGATGAGTACCCGCCCTAAGACGATTTGATAAATTAAAATCTAAATACAAGATATACTGAGTGATTGAAAAAATAGAGACAAATGACTATTTTTTTATTGGTAATTTTAGACCCAGGTGAAGTTAAATGCTACTTTTTTGTTTAAAAAGATACAAAATTCTAATTTCAGTTTTACCAGATTTGATATGATGACATATTTGTACCGTGCGGGCGTTTACCAGGCGTCACCTCACTGGCACTCGTTGCTGGCGTGGAGAGTGCTCCACAGGGTCAATACTGTGCTATTTAAAATTCGAAATATTTGGCGTCGGTCGGGATCGAACCCGATTCCCCATATTCGCGACCAGACACTTAAGCACGCGGCTACGGGACCCCATATATAACTATAGAATAATAATAAGAGTTTGTTGAATTTTATTAGTCACTTTCGTTCATTATATCTGTATCATTAAAAATTACCTTGACACTTGTGATATAATAACAATAATTTCCCCACCAACGATTTAATCTTTTTTCATTTTAGTTGGATTCGGTAAATGAGGTTAGTTTTGAAATTAGTCACAGGTGCAAAACTAAAATATATTTATATCTGGTATGCGAGATGTGCAGTCAAAAAGAACTAACAACATTAATTTGGCTTGCTTAACATCCTAGAAATTATTTACGACCTTATTACATATTCTCTAAAATATGTTTCTTTTTTCACAGAGATAAAAATTAAATAATTGAGTCATACATTCTTGCATTATGATAGTTCTTTAATAATTTGATCTTTCGTTTATTTTTTAACATACCCAATGAAATCATTTCTGTAAATAGACTTTTTTGATTTTGGTATTTGATTTATAATTTATTTTAACAATATTAGTTTTTATTTTATTAACTCAATTTTGTTATATTTTTTAATACGAGTATTATGGCATATGTATGCCCAAAAACCCACTCTATAATCTTTTGGAAACAATTACGATTTTTTTAAATGATTTCAGAAAATATGAAAACTTTTAAAAATTTACTTCTACTTATGATCTTATCTAGCTTGTGCATACATATTTCGCTTTCTTAACTTGTATAAATACGTCATTTAACGCATTGTGCGGCATTTTTTAAATCCATCATTTGAATTGTTTAATTTACTTATTTCATCCGTTTTATACTACAAATTGTGGAAATCATAACATCTGTCATTGGCAGAGTTGCTACAAAAAAAATTTCAATCAAAATATTTTTGGAAATGTTTGGTGGTTATATGGTGAAAATGTGCCTAGGTGCTCTGTTTTTTGCGATTATATAAAAAATTTCGTGTAGGCATTAACACTTCGTAAGCTATCGTAAAACATGGAATTTAGAAAATTTGTCCTAAATAGTGACAGTTGCATTCTTCGTGATGTATTTGTAGAAGTAAAATCAGAGTTGTGCGTCTACGCGTAATCTGTGTACATGTGTAAACAATGCGTAAACAATACAAAGAATGATGCCAAATGTAGACAATGCGTAGAGAATGTAAAATATGTAAACTTTGTATATATTGTACATACTAGTGAAATACACCTGATTTTTAACTTAATCTGCCAATACAGTGAAATTCAGTGATTAAAATAGAAGTAAAAGAGCGAACGAAAATTTTAAAAAGTTAAATTTACTTAAAGCACTTAAAAGAGAAATACAAAGCACTGCAATGTTTATTGAAAAATATTATGAAATATGAAATATTAGTGCATCTCTCCTTTAATAAAAATTAAATATAGTCTATATGCGCGTAGACATATTTTAATAACGCAAACATCATTGCTTATGCGTAAACAATGACGTATTTTACGTAGCATGGACTACCGACACAACCCTGAGTAACATCCAACATTTTTCAAAAACCCTCAAACTACGTATATATACTGTCAGTCTGTCAACGAATATCATAAAAACAGTTTAAAATTTTTGCACCTTTTCTTTGGGTATGCGTGGAGCGAATGGCACGGAGGGCGTAGGGCTGCTACCATCTATAACGAGCATTGCCCGAACATTCCCTGTGCAAAACAATTTTAATGCAGTTAGTTCTTTATTATAAGTAAAATAATTTTCTTTGTTTGACGGATTCTACATCAATAATTTTAGTTGCTGTATGGGTATGATAAAATGGGTTTTTATTTTTCGGAGGTATTGCACAGTATTAGTTATTTATAAACTAAGTGCAAGAAGATATATTTTCCATATAAGCACTGTTTTCAAGCACGATCGTAGCGGATGCTTTAATTGGGAAAATAATGTAGATTACATCTTCTAGCAAGGAGTTTGTACAATATTTATTATACAAATCAATATTATTAACTCAGTAAAAATTTTGTGTAGTCTGTAATAGTTTGAATATGAGGTTAAGTTTTATTTGCAACATAATTTTTTTACTGATTATAGGTGGTTTTGTTACTAGGTACATTATACAGAGCCCAGGGCGTTAAAGAAAGAGTACAAAAATTGAGGGTATACAATTCGATGTGCTGATTCTCAATCATAAAGATTTTTCAAAATTCGGAAAATTATTTCTTATTATTCATTTAATTATTTTTTACTGTGCCATTGCCGGCATGAAATTTTTATTAAAAATAATGAATTATCCAATCACTTAACAGATGTTGAATAGTAAATAATCAAGAACGAATTTATTTCCTATTCGACGGTTGCTACGAGATTAATTCTGGGAATCAGCACAACGAAATGTATAAAAAACTTACCCGTTTTTAAGACCTTGTATAATAATTTTTTTTATTGCTAAGTTTATTTTATAGTACACTACCCAAGTAAGTCAAGCCGGGTTTATGCAGCAATATCATCGTCATTGTCATAGTTGTATTCTTAGTCTTAAGAATTAAAATATGTTTTTATAATAGATTTGTTTATGCAACATTGTCATAGTCATAGTCGGTATCATAATCATAATCACAGAATTGGATTAATTTTAAGACTATGACTATGACGACGTACAATCTGCGCATGCCCGAGAACTGTCAGAATCAGAAAATAACCTCTATTTTAATCGTGATATTTTTTATTATGAACAAAATAGCAACAACTAATTTTTCTATAGTATTTGTTAACATGCATATCTATATTTAGTTATTCGGCAAATATAATATTTAAGTAATTGAGTAGAGAAAGTGACAAATTAATAGTCACATCAAAAATTCTGCATAAACAGTCAACTATATTAAGACTGTTCTTATGACTATAGCTTATGATTATGATAGTGACTGTATCATTACTGCATTTCTGTAATATGTACTTTATAAAACAATAAAAATAGAAATTTCTCGAATGAAATAACGTATATATTTAAATAGTTTTTGGCAAAAGGACCAAGATAGAAAAAATAGTATAAAACACACGTTTCATAAGACATTTCAAAGCACTTACCTCCTTAGAAAACTCGCGGCAAGCCGCTCGTTTCTAAAAAAGGGGCACCAAAATCATGGCTTATGAAACTCCTATGTTAATTTACTACAAATTACTACCTGAATACTAACTTCTTCGGCATGTAATTTATTTCTTTGAATGGGTTTACATATGCAGTGATTTAACATTTCTACTCTTAAAACTACCTAGTAGTTGAACTTTCACACCATCGTTTGAGTAAGGAAAGTGCAAACAAAATTATAAATATTGTCAAACATGCACTCAATAATCAAATATGATAGGACAGCCTATATCACCTGAAATTCAATTGTTGGCGACAATAAGATATTTAGCAAAAGGATGTTACCAAGTTGAATCGGGTTCAGTATTATTTTTATTTAATTTTGTAAATATTGAATTTGAAATAGCGTTAAAATTTTCTTAAGACTTATTTGTTTAGATAAAATATGATATATAATATATCTCAGATATTTAGATTTTTCTAGATATGGTCCATTATTATTATTGACTGTTCTATAAAATTATAATTTTTTAATGATTTTATAGCTGATTTGCATGGATTTAGTCAGTCAACATTGTCTATAATTGTAGCAAGAGTTACTCGGGAAGTTGCAAATTACAAATGATTTTATAAAATATCCCAGTTCTACAGATGAAATTCAGAATGCGAAAGAAGATTTTTATAAAATTGCAAATTTTGCAAATGTCATAGGTATAATAGATTTTGTATGTGTAGATTTGTATTAGATATCCTATTAATATATACTTTTACTTTACGGAATACGTTGCATTGATTGCACGCACATCAAAATAAAGAACCCTGTAGGTGATGTGGGGAATATTACAGGAACAGAAAAAAAAAAATCTCTAAGTACATACATTTCACAAAGGAGAAATTAATGGTTAATTATTTTGTGATAATGGATATGCAAGTACGCGTTATTTACTTACACCATTACTGAATCCTAGAACACCATCCGAACTAAAATATAATGCTGCTCATATCACAACAAGAAATTCAGTGGAACGTTTATTTGAAATATGGAAAAGTAAATTAAGTAAATTATGAATAATCAACGAAATAAAATTTTCATTTGAGTATTATTTTTAGATGTTTCTTTAATGGTCTCGGAATGAGTTTAGATACAGCTAAGGCAGCAATAATAATGTGTGCTATTTTGCAAAATATATCTCGAAATGATAATATTGATGATGAAGGTACCTATTTATAGTCATTTCAGTTACCTATGATCTAATGTTGACCTTTCTGCATACATTAGATATTGAAATTAATAATGCTGAAGATGAAGAAGATGAGCCAGTTCAGCCAAATCCAGCCCAGCAAGTAAGGAGTAATGCGAATATATTTCGTCAGAATTTTATTTTACGACACTTCTCAATTTAATTAAATACAATCAAAATGAATAACAATACATATTAACATTTCAGTTAGAGATTTAAGGGCATTAATAATGTTAAAGCTAGACTGTGTTAACAATGAGTCTGAGTCATTATTTAACTTAATACTAATTTTGTTTAAAATTTCCATTTATAGTGCATATTTTTCTTTGCTTCGTTTTTGTTAAACAAATTATACCAAACTAATCAAAATAATAATAGCCATTTGACAATCCAATATGGTAGTGGCCGCTATTAGTAACACAAAAATATGTGTGTACGTATGTAATTTCGATTGAGTTATACGGGTCCGGCAGTAAAACGGGATGATTTCAAAACTTAATATTTTTTAAAGAATGATTCTTTATTAATTTATCATGTATAAATATAAAGTATAAGAACAGCCATTTAGCGTACAATAGAATAAAAAAAACTATTTTCTAAACTCTATGTTCGGCATGTGTTTTCTTTGCACCGCCTGTCGAACAACTTCGATGTTTTCAGGGGTTCCAACTGTTCTCGCACTTCCACCTCTTTTTTAGTCGTTGATCCAGTTTTCTCGAGGTTGCTTACCCACACTCGAATCGCCTTATCCGACAGAAGAGGCTGGTTGCGCGGTATATTGAAATGACGTCGGAAAACGTGACGCGTTTGAATAAAATTCTCATTATTTTGATAATAGGCTTTAACTGCGAAACCGAGTTATTCACCCGTCTAACGATTCATTATAACCTAAACAGTCTAAACACTAAACGGTAGACTGTGCGGATGGTGAGGGGCCAACGACCTTCGTACTCCCCACCACCCTACGAGCTCTCAACCCCCTCTCAAATCCTCCCGTTTCACTGCCGGACCTTGTATTTGTCTGTGGGATGACTTTATGACAAAATATACTATTTTTTATTTTTACTTTGCCATGGAGTCTTCGTTGCTACCATTTGTGTTCCCAGCCACCCATCGCCAGGCCTTTGTTAGTCGGAACCCATGAAAAATTTCAGACCTGGCCCGGATTCGAACCCATGACCTCTGAGTCCAAAGGTTAACGCTCTACCACTGTACTAACCCGCAGTCCACTTAGTAACACAAAAATATACATCTGTATGTGCTACATTCTAATTTAGTTTATGTAGTTAATATTTAGTTTTATTTATTATTCGTTAAACTATAACTTATTTGATCTCAAATTTGATTTAAACTATCATCATTCATGATTAATTTAATTTGATTGATATTCAAAAATTACACTTTTAACTTTGGCAATTTCACTATACTATGTTTTGGTTTATAAATACTTCTTCCAAATTGTACCAAAAAAGTCTGTCTGTCCATCATATTGGTTATTGGCTTCTTCGTTTTCTGTATATTGGTAGCCAGTGCCAGAGGGTTGGTCTTGAAGTCCATCTTTCGTCTTTTGTCCACATGAGGTATCCAGCCAATTTCCATTTAGTTGATTGGAAGCAGTTATGGCATCACAAAAATTGGTTTTAGGTCTGATTTCTGTACTGTTCACTTTGTCTTTTAGTTTTAATTTAAGAAGGAACCTTACCAGTTTTTTTTCATGATCGTATTGAAGCTTATTGATTCCATATTTGAACTGAATTAAGGACTGTAGAAAACTCTTTATCTGGCCAGCACATTACCTTCCGTCAGTTCCATGTAAATTCAATAGAGAAAGTTCCTTGTAAAGATTCTATATTTCTTGTATATTACCTTCCGGCAGGTGTATGTATTTTATACAAATACCATACAAAAAGTTACGAACGAAATAGCAAAAGCTCCTATATTTTCAATAAAATTATAACACAAACATACTATGTCAATTGCACTTGACGCTGATATTTGCTGACATTTTTCAATCAGAATTTTCGTAATATAGTAGCTGTTTCCATAGTTATAGCATAGCTCGCTAATTTATGAAAATTTAATTTCTTTATTTAATACAAAGTATAAAATGTAATCAAATCGTATAGAGAATAAAATATTCTTTAATATTTAAGTAAAAATAAAATATTAAATGCGAAAAATGATATTTAACATCGTTTCTTCAAGAAAAACTGTTAAAATCTTGAAATGAGGACACACACACACACACACACATTACCGCAAAAATAGTAAAATCATGTTCTAGGGACCCTAAAACGTGCTTAGTGATTAAAAACTACTCACCGAATTTTTTGACCTAAGACAATAACCTTCCTAAAAATTAAAGTAACTGCGAGTACGGCTAATATTTTATTTCAATTCCTGCTTTTACCAACTGTCAAAATTTATAGAAAGAAATTTCAAAATCAGATTTTTATAAGCCGCCAAATTTAATTTGAATTATTTGAAAAAGTGAAACATGTAACTGCTTTTTTCGTGTAGCCATAGAATTATTTCAATTTAAGAACACATTAGGTACGCCAGAAATTAGTTAAATTTTGCTATTAATAATGGTAATTAATGTATTAAGGGCATTAAAAGATTATAAATTACAGATGGGGTCTAGGAACCGTGTGCCTGAGTGTGTGGTCGCGAATTTTGGTAACCCGGGTTCGATCTCGACTGACGCCAAAAATTATTTCGAATTTTAAAAAGCACAAAAGTGACCTCTGTGGTTCGCTCTCTATGCCAGCAATGAGTGCCCTTGTGGTGACGCCAGATAAACTCTCGCACGGTACAAATATATTATTCATTAATGGTATCTGTACATAAAAACAGATTGGCACACCCAGCAATGGGTAATTTGCCGTGATGTCATATAAATTTAATTTTACTTAAAAGATTATTTATTTATATATTTATTTATTTGTTGACTATATTACAAAAAAAGTTTATAGTACGTCAGTATACAAGATAAAATAACTCATATAAATCAAACAGAAAAAAATTGCATATATATCATGTCATTATTCTAGACAAAATTTACTACTCAAAAATTCATTTAAACTGTAAAAGCAATGTTTTACAAGAAATATTTTAATTGTATTTTTGAATTTTTTATGTTCCATTCGCTTTACATAGTCTGGTAGTTTATTACATATTTACTATATAGGTCAAAATTTAAGCTATGTTTTACTGATTTCTGTCATTTATAACGGAGCTTTCGCAATAATGTAGCAGATCTTGTATTGTAAGAGTGAATATCTCCATTCGTCAACAAATTATGTTTTGATTTATGAATTTCAAGTAAAGAATAAAAAACAAATAAACAAGGTAAAGGCATTATTTTTAATTCGATAAATGCTTGGCGACAACTATATCTGTTTCCTAGTCCAGATAAAATTCTGATTGCCGTCTTTTGCAATCTAAAAATTTTAATTGAATGTGAAGAATTTCCCCACAGTAAATTTCCGTAGGAAATCACCAAGTGAAAATGAAAAGTACACGGTTTTCAAAGTGACATTATCGACTATAAATTTTAATCTTCTCAATAAAAATAAAACACTAGATAATTTTTTACTTATCTATGTTACATGAGATAACCCATTTAGTGAGGGTTCAACAAGCAATCCAAGAACTGAAACTGCGGTATCTTTATTCAAGTTACTATCGTTAGAGATAATCATCTGTTGAGTTTTTTTTATTATTTAAAAATAAATTATTAGCGGAAAACCATTTTTCAGTTTTTTGAGTGTTAGCATCTCTAACTCTCAATAATGATTCATAATCATTAGCACTATTAATAAGTGTGGTATCGACAGCGAAAAGGACACTATAAAAGAACATTATAACACGGGGTATGTTTAAAGCCCGAGAGCTATATTCTTGTTTACATATGCCCATGATACAACGCTTTATTTAATTTTTATTTTCGAAATTAAAGAATTCATTTGGTAGATATATTTATATTATGTTATGCTGGGATTGTGAATTTTATGTTAGTATGCTGTGGTTATATTTAGATTGTTGGTATTGCTATATTGTTTGTTTATAAACAGTTTTTAATTTAGTGTCAAAAGACAGTGACATACCGACTATACCAAAGTATGGGATGAATTTAAAATTGCACAGGGCAAGTTAGTTCAACAGAATTTATAAGACATATACGAAAATGAATACGAAAAGTTCTGAGAGAGGCAAAATTGTGATTTTTCAAATTTATTGTATACACCACAATTTTGATTTATTTACATAGCTGTTGCTTCGCAACTTTATAGGCCTCCGAGCGATAAAAATTTAATTAGGACCGCTTTTTAGGCCGAATAAATAAGTTTATGATTCTAAAATTTATCCCCCGTAAATTGATAGCGAAGAAAATTGGTCAGAAGGAAAATAGATCGTATGAAAATAATTGGTCTTTACATAATTGTTGCCTAGAAATGAATGGCTATTAACTAATTATAAAGAAATTTATTACGTGGAAAGTTTATAGTAATATGATGTCTACATAATTAAAAGTATCTTAACTACAAAAATTAGAAAATTTTGTGTCATTTATAAAACTTCAAACTGTTGTATTTTGGTAAATAGTTATAATTTGTTATACAAGTCCGATATCAGATTGTATTATAAAATACTTCATCATACATATACACATACAAAATGATCAGACAGATATCAAACAAAAGAAAAGAAAGTTTTCACGCGATAAACTTTCGGGGCACAATTACTAGAACAAACACGTTCAGTATGATAACTCCTCCTCCTAACATAATCTAACCTAATGAACTAAACACACGCCCAGAAAACTCGGGTAGATATACTCGGGGGACGGTTAACAGGAGGTTACTGACCGGTTCATGTCTGAGGAGTTTTTGTCCAGGTAATATTATATTTCCGAGATCCCCGTAATGGGAACGTTTTGGGAACTTCTATACAGTAAATGCTTAGTTTATGTTCATAACTCCTTGATTTGTGAAGCAGAAAAATATTATGTGGGATGAATATTTTAATTACTGTTTTGTTCTACTTTTGTATGGAAATTAATATCATGTGCTCGAATGAAACTTTAATAAAAAGCAGTTTTCACCTTCTATGATATTGTTTAACGCGTTTCTAATTTCTCTTCAATTTAATTAAAACATTGGCAGTAACATTTTGCTGGAAAAGATAATTTTAAAAGTAAATGTCGAATCAGTGAGTAAGTATAATTGAGCCGGTCTCTTCTCTATCCGTTATTCTGAGTATAAAACTGTGTTGTTGTTATTGAGGCGTATCATTTTTTAAAGTGTTTCAACGCAAAAAACATGCGGATTTTGCTGGTAATTATTAATTTTATAAATAAATTTATAGTAGGTATACAAATTATTAAAATTTTAATTCACTTTTCAATATCTATTTAAAATACATATATAGCCTGTAATTTTTAAAAAGGGTCATAGGGCCATAACAGACAAACAGTTTTTTATTTTCTATATTAATTTATAGAAAAAGAAGTTGTGCATATTATATAGAAAAAAATTATGAATTTTTTGATACGAAAAGCTTCACATTTCTGTTTCATATAGGATGGGTCAGAGCAACTTGCTTATTTAGAAATTCAAATAAAAAAGTAATGCAGATATATATTTAATTCTCTGTACAGCATCAAGTACGACATTTATAAAGATGTTATCACGTAGATGACGTCCATTATTCTCAATATACTGCGTTATTCGAACTCGGAAGTTTCTTTCAACTTCTTCCAGCATATCGACGGATATGTTGGCGACAGTTTGACAAATGTTGTTCTTTAGGTGAGACAGGGTCATAGGACAATCGTTGTAAACAAGTAATTTTAGATAGCTCCATAAAAAATAGTCGCAGGGGGCTAAGTCAGGTGACCGTGCTGGCCAGTACAGATCGCCCCTCAAGGAGATGAGGCATCCTGAGAAGTGTTGCCGCAAAACAGTCATTTACACCTGCGCTGTGTGTGCCATGACACCGTCCTGCTAGAACTATACATCTCCCACATCCATCTCGTTGAGTGCAGGCAAGAAAAATTCCTGAATCATGTGGACATAACGGTCAGAAGTCACCGAAATTGCCCGTTTGTTTTCTTTAAAAACCATAGACCAATTAATCCAACTCGCGATTTAGCCCCCTGCATCTATTTTTGTGGGGCAATCTAAATTCACTTGTTTACAATGATCTTACAAGGACCCTGGCTTACCTGAAGAACAATATTCGTGAAGCTATCGCCAACATACTCGTCGATATGCTGGAAAGAGTAGAACAAAACTTCCGAATTCGATTAACGCAGTGTATTGAGAATAATGGACGCCACCAGCCTGATATCACCTTTAAAACTGTGTAAACAAAATCTAAATATTGTACTTGATGCTGTTCAAAGAATAATATATATATATATATATATATATATATATATATATATATATATATAAATAATAAATCGTATGAACCATGAAACTGGCAGTAACAAAACGGTTGTATATATATATATATATATATATATATATATATATATATATATATATATATATATATATATATATATATACATTACTTTTTTATTTGAATTTCTAAATAAGCAAGTGGCTCTGCCCCACCCTGTATAAAGCCACAAAATAAATTTAAAAATTTGCAAAATTAAGAAAAATTATTAACCATGAAACTGGCAGTAACAAAATATTCTCATTTTGCTGCTACAAGTCAACAACCGTTTTGTTACTGCCAGTTTCATGGTTCATACGATTTATTATTTATATAAAACAATAGTAACGTGTTTTGTATCAAAAAATTCATGTTTTTTTTTCTCTATTATATGCACCAATTAGTTTTTCTACAAATTAATATAGAAAATTCCGTCAGCTAAAAATCTGTATTTTTTATTATAACCCTATGACCCGTTTTAAAAATTACATCCTATATGTATGTATATTTTTTGCTATGCTAAAAATATAGTAGAAATTTAATATAGGTGGAAAAAATTTAATATTTTATTTAAAGTATATTTTATTTACACATTTTATTTTTACCGACAGATTCAAAGTACACAGGTCTCCTAAATAAAGTGTCCTGCAAGCAATGTAGAGATACAAAGCCGGATAAATATGACTAGTTGCCCCATTGGAAGACTATTTCAGTGGCATATTGTTTTATGCTCTTTTTAAGATATTTTTTTATGATCTATCAAATGGAGATGCTCTCTCTCATTAACTGTGTTTTAAAATTACTTTCTACAGTTTATTCGTAATTTTAATTTACTTACAATCGGCACATATATAAGCACAGTTTTTTTTAATGAATATATCGCTGCGTTGTATGACCATATAAGAATATTAAAAAATTATGCATAATTTATAATTTTGTTTTTCATCTGTTTCATTGCTTTAATAATTATTTTTGCCCTTTAAATTAAATAATTAACTGCATTTCGCATAAATGTACAATCCTTGGAAAGAAAAAAATCTTTCTAATGGTGCCTATAACATTTTGCTACGACGCCTATTTAAAAATTATAATTCTGACATTAACTCAAAATGTAATAGTAAAAAAAATTATATAAAGTGCAATCTAGAATCCAGTAGGTAGGTATTATTTTTCATACTATTTATTGTCCATTCAAGATAGTGAGAGAATTTGGAACTAATTCACGAACAAAGACAAATCTTTCTATTGGTCGGAAGAGGTTAATTTTCGAGCTGAACCAACAAATTGATTTGTGTTTGTTCGCGAATTATTTCCAAATTTTGTCATTATCGGGAATGGACTATAGAATTTATTTGCAAAAACAAAAACCTGTCAAATTTACATTTTCGCCTACATTTAGTGATAAGTGTTTTGCCAGATAAACAATACTTGCACCATTAAAATGGACTCCAAATGAGGCAATTGTGTCTAAATTAACCGACTTTTACTCTTTTTTAGTTCCCGAGTTTCATAAATAGGTCAACCTATTTGAGACATATAGAATGAAAGAGCTATTTTATTACTGCTAAATCTGATATCAAAAGACTGTAGTAGAGAAGCAAGCTTTGAAATCTTTAGTATACAATAAAAGGTTTTCGTTTATATATCGAAGAGTGTGTATGCCGGTCCGTCTATGTGTGCATATCTAAAATTCGATTTATGAATTTTTATATCTAAGTAATTCTAAACATTTACTTAATTTATACTTTTAATTGCATCAACCTTAAATTGTTTGTTAGTATTTCGAATACATGACCCTTTATAGTAAACTTCCGATAAAAACGTATTTTTGTCTTGTTTAATAATTTTATTAATAAAATTAATAATTAAAATAAGTTTATTAATGAATAGATTTATTCAACTTTAGGTCAATATTACTTAAACAAAAATGGTGTTTTATTAATTTCTTTTATGTATTTGGATTTCTAAAACAAGTATATATATATATATATATATATATATATATATATATATATATATATATATATATATATATTAAATCAATATTAAATTTTAATTCAAAATTATTTTGTAAATTGCTAACCGAACGTCTATTGTACTAAAGATAAAAGTGGTCGGTCTGTGACTGTCAAAATCAGATTTTTAAAATATTTTTTAAAGGATAAATTCATAACTTAATATATTTTTCAGATATTTATTATACTTTTGGTCATATATGCATATGTAAATTGTAAACAATCAGACGTGAAAGAAGAATTTATTATTGTTGTAAACGACATTGAAGAAATTCTTACTACTACTGACACACCTACAAAAAATGTAACAGAAAATATATTGTCAAGTAGAAATTTAAAAGAATATGAACCAAAGAAGAAACTTAATGACGATGATTTTAAAAATGTGACCGACCCCAGAGTAATGTACAAATTCGAAGCAAAAGATGGAAGGATGAAGTTTCAACGAGATGTGGATGATACCAAGAGAATTGAAACTCAAACAGAAGCTTACGACCCTGTCCTTGACAAACCTACTGAGTTACCAGGATATTCCTACCAGCAACGGCAACGTCCTATAATATATTTTCAGTTATGTCCCGTGCATCATAATCCAAATAAAAAATATGTAAACCTGCTGCCTACTTATGCAATAAAACATCCAACAAATTCATACCGAAGTGCCAAACAATTAGAATATTATATACCAAATTTTTTTGCTAAATATATCCCTAATAATTACAAATCAGTATTTGGGCAAAATTATCAAAACTATGGGAGAAATCCAAATTATGAGTTTCAAATTTACTCATCTAGGCATCATGATCAAGGCCAACAAAGTTCAAATTCAGAAATTAATTCTCAAGAAGATGGTTTGCAATATGGTAATAATCAAAATAATGTACCTAAAAATACCAAATTTGATTCTGTAATGTATACTGACTATAAGAACGGTATTGATCAAATATACTTTAATCATCCTAAACAATCTGGTTATGAAAGTGACAGTTATACACATAATAATTTTGTATCAAATCAAAATATTCAGAATGAAAATAACTATATAAGTCAAAATTCGCAATATAATTCGATTCCTTATAACGATCATGCTGTACAATACACTAATAATATTTTTTCTAAATCTCACGATGGAAATTCACAAAATTCCTTCGTTCACCCTACACCAAGAAGATATCAGACCACTGTTGGAAACAAATACACTGACAATTATTCAAGTAACGAATATGCTCTTGCTAACATAAACGCATTTAAGTACGAAAATACTGCAAATCGAATTGGAATTCCAAATACGTCGGAAAGAACAGTTCTTTCTAATTATCCTCAAATGAATTATAATCAGATAAATTCAGGTGGAGATGCCACCTACGTTTATTCCAAAGAAAATGGAAAAAAAAATATATTATTTCTAAGACTAAAACGCCGTAGATGCTAAAATTCTTACATTTGAAAGCTTGAAAATCAATGTTGTAAATGCATAAAAACTTAATATTTAATACAATTTTTGAAAAATATTTAAATTTTTATCCATTATATGGTACAGATATTTATTAATATTTATTTATTTTAGCTAATACACTTGTAGCGCAATTTTAGACTTAGTTAGCTATGTGATATATATATATATATATATATATATATATATATATATATATATATATATATATATATAATAGAATTTACAAAATAAAGATTTATACCGCTTATTAAATGTTTGTATCTACCCGTATTTAATATCTATAATACTGACTAAAATAGGTAAAAAAGAATCTTCAACTGTTTGCCATTTTGTATTAGAAGCGAAAAAAACTCACAAAGATAATGATTGAACAAAATTTTGTCTGTCAGTAAATAGACTGAAAAATAAAAACAATAAACTTTACATAAAACATTTGTTTCAATTTCTAAAAGTTATTTGAAAATTAAATATTAGCCATTTTTAACATGCATATCTAAAATGACCTCTCAAAGGTGAACAAAATGTTTTATTTAATCGAAGTCGTAATAGTCGTATAGTTTTCGAGATAGTAGAGATAAACACCGTAAAAGCTCATTTTTCACTTCCTTATATCTCGGAAACAGTTGAAGATCAGATCTATGTTGATTAAGCTTTTTACTCGTTTTGGTCAGTACTATACGCCCTATAAATTTGTAACTCGTATTCATTAGCATATACAAGTGAAATTAAAGTTCAAAAAAACTCAGGTTTGTTAAATGGAACGTCCCATTTTTTATTATTCAAATGAATTTTTCGTTAAAAAATAGAGGTAGTTTGTATAGCATGTCTTATGTTGAAAGATGACAGATTTTAGTAAATGGAAAATATGTAAATTGCATGTGTTAGTATGTGTTTATTAGTCCAATTTAGTTGGTTATGAACAATTTGTTTTAGATTTATAATATATTTTCTAATTCTATTCACTTCGTATTTTGCATATATATGACAGTAATTCATAAAAATTTATTAAAATAATAAATAGGTATTAAATATAATTTTCATTTTTCCCACCATGGCCCACTTAAATTAAATTTAATAACTAATGTAAATAAATGGAATTTACATATTTACTAAAAATCTGTCATCTTTTAACGTAGGACATGCTACACTAACTACCCCTATTTTTCAACGAAGAGTTTATGTAAATAATAAAAAATGGGGCGTTTCATTTAAAAAAACCTGAGTTTTTTGAACTCTTTGAACGTCAACTTTAGGTTCATGTAGAAATTACATTTTTCAAAAATAGTCGTTTATTTATTTATATTTGTGTAAACAAAAACTTTCTTTTTAAAACTGTTTTTACGAATTATACAAATTCGATTATATTCTCCAGATATCGAGTGATAAAGAAGTGGCCATTCTAATAGAAAGAATCAAAAAAAGTTTAATTACACCGGAAGTGGTTGATCATGAGTAAAATATTTTTATTGTTTCGTATCCAAAATTTGCCGCTGAATTCATAGGTAAAATAAAAAATATAGGTGCGAAAATTGAATAAGGATCATATGAAAGGTTTAAAAAACCATTAAAGTCTTATTCACACTGTTCTAATTATATATTGCGACCGGTTTCGGTTGCTTCGTAACCATTTTCAAACGGTGCGACTACAAGAAACATATAATATAAAGTGATAACATTATTATTAATGGTTGAGTATTGTAATGAAAGTAGAAAAACCGTACATTGAAATTTTAAAAAAAATATCAAAAGATTCATAAAATAAAAAATCGCCGTACACTAAATTTCTATGAAAAAACACACAGGTCGATGACCCTGTTCGAACCACAATGAGAAAACTTTGCCAAATTTTGCAATTTAAATCAAAGTAGTGTGTCCAGGAGCGGACTATTCTTCAATTCAACTTGATCGTTGAGGCAAAGTTTTTTTTTTATTAATTTAATTATTAGCACGTTTTAGGGTCCCTATAATACGATTTTACTATTTCTACGATGATGTGTGTGTGTGTGTGTGTGTGTGTGTGTGTGTGTGTGTGTGTGCGTGTGTGTGTGTGTGTATGTGTGTGTGTGTGTGTGTGTGTGTGTGTGTGCGCGTGCGTGTGAGTGTGAGTGTGTGAGTGTGTGAGTGTGAGTGTGAGTGTGAGTGTGAGTGTGAGTGTGAGTGTGTGAGTGTGTGTGTGCGTGTGCGTGTGCGTGCGCGTGCGCCTGCGCGTGCGCGTATGCGTGTGTATGTGTGCGTGCGTGCGTGCGTGTATTTGTGTGTGTGTGTGTGTGTGTGTGTGCGTGCGTGCGTGTGTGTGTATGTGTGTGTGTGTGTGTGCGCGCGCGCGTGCGTGCGTGCGTGCGTGCGTGCGGGAGTGCGTGTGTGTGTGTGTGTGTGTGTGTGTGTGCGTGTGTGATTAGATTTTAGTTAGAATTGGACAACCGAAAGTACCCTCATTTGAAGATTTTAACAGTTTTTCTTGAAAAAACTATGTTAAATAACATTTTTTCACATTTAATGTTATTATAAATATTAAAGAATATTTTATTCTCTACACGATTTGACTGCATTTTATACTTAATATTAAATAGATATAGAGTTAAAAAATTATAAAGAAATTAAAATTCATAAAGTAGCCATAGCTATGGAAACAGCTACTATATTAAGAAAATTTTGATTGAAAGATGTCAGTGTCAAGTGAAATTGACATAGTGTGTTTGTTTTATAACTTTACTGGAAATAAAGGATCTTTTGCTATAAATTTTCTGTATGGAATTTGCATAAAATAAATGCAACTGCCGGAAGGTAAAGTACAAGAAATATAAAATTTAGCAAGGAACTCTCTGTATGAAATTTGAACAAAATACATAGAACTGACGGAAGGTAATGTACTGGCCACATCAGATTTTTTATTTCTGTTATTTGTCTATTTTTAAATATGGAAAAATATTAGATTTATTAGAAAATTTAGAAATCACAAAATCAATTAGTATAAATAAAAACTGCCTCAACGACACTACTTTAATTTAAATTGCAAGTTTTGGCAAAGATTTTTCATTATCGTTCGAGCAGTGTCATCGACCTGTGATTTTTTCATAGACATTTAGTGTATGGTGATTTTTATTTTATGAAACTTTTGATATTTTTTCAAAATTTTAATGTACGGTTTCTTCTGTAAAGGCAGTAGTACTCACTTTTTTATAGTTTAAGTAATTTTAAAATTTATTATTTATTCACTTTACATATTACAGTTATTTCTATTTGGTTTGAAATATGTTGTATTGTAATATGAATATGTAACGATTAGTTACAATAATTTTGATAATTCCATCTTTATTTCTCTGTTATTTGTCTATTTTTAAACATCTACTAGATGTTATATTTACCATTTTTAGAAAAATAATGTTTCTACTTTCATTACAATACTTAACCATTAATAATGATGTTATCACTTTATATTATATTTTTGTTTTAGTCGCACCGCTTGAAAATGGTTACGAAGTAACCGACACCGGTAATAATAAATAATTAGAACAGTGTGAATAAGACTTTAATGGTTACTTAAACCTTTCATATTATCCTTATTAAATTTTCACACTTGAGTGTATCCTAACATAATGAATTCAGCGAGTCTAGATGAACACACCCTTCGATAAAGAAGACTACTACAAAAACGTGAAGAAACGAGGCTCAACATCTGGTTCAACAGAACCTGCCTAAGGAGAAACATCATCCCCAACTACATAGAACATCAATTCAGAGAACAACACAATACAGCGCCATACTGAAGACAAAACAAACCCTAATTAGACCAGAATTTAGGAAACAATATATCATTATAAATGATTTAGTTTTAAACTTGAAATTAATTAATAATATTCTTAATCACAATCTACATTTTATTGAAATCAACGCATTGTTACAAGACTGTAACGAAATGGTCTCACATATTAGTAGAAACAAATTTGTTAGACAAAAATAAAATTGCAAGACTTTTAAAATTAAAAAACGACAAAATCAACATAGGATAAGGAATGACGAATTATACGAAAGTGGTCATGAATTTGATAATGTAGTCTAGAACTTATCCAATGTAGACTTTAATAAAGATTAAACTGATCTACTTAAAAAGGACTAAAATTTAACCTGATTTTTAAACCTAATTCGAAACAATTTGAAACTTTTTCTGCAGGCTAGATAACATAGCAGATAATATTAATGACAATAATATCTTGAATACCTTGACGCACATTGTAAATAATTATAAATTGAATATTGTAAATAGCAAAGGAAGTCATGTAGAGAAAAAGATGATGAAAACTTTAAATAGTATAAAAAACAAAATTAAGGTTAATAATTTCATTGTAACCAAAGCCGATAAAGGCAATTGTGTGACAATTCTTCCTAAGGACATTTATATTAAAAAAGTAGAACAATTTTTAGATTGTAACATTTTTAAAAACTTAAAGAACAAGCCTTTAAATTGTTAGAAAAAGTAAAATCAATTATTAAACAAAATAAAGTATATCTTGAAAAAAATTATATTTTTAACATAATCCCTATGAACCCTTCAACGCCGATTCTCCACCGACTCCCTAAGCTACACAAAGAGGATCACCCATGTAGTGAAGTGGCTCAACGCAAATATAGGTAACAACACTACTAAAATAAACACTGATGCCCAATAAACTTATTTAATATAAACCGTTTTATTACATTTACATTAACACGCCATTTTTATGGCAAGAACCCAGACCAAGTATATAACAATAATAAGAACTAATATATTTGGCGGTACAACTGGTAAAGGCGGGATTTTTAAATATGAATATACTACAATACCCTCCTTCACGAGTTATATCGCACCACTGGTTTTCTATTCCGTTGTGGACGCTCATTAACATTCCAAGATACCTTTTCTGGACTTTGTACAATTTCTTTACAAGTGTCTTGTTCCTCTTTTCTATTTATATCCTTAAGTACATTTTCATCTACTTTCGGAACAGAGGCACTTGTAGACTCTGTGGCTACAGATTTAGTATCTAGGGGTACATTATATTCTGGAGTAGTAATAATAGGTTTGGGAGAGACATCGACAAAAGAATCCATTGTTTTATCAATTAAATTATCATTGAGTTTATAATCATAATTAATAATATTAGTATTAGATTTATCAGGGATTATTTGGTCTAAATGTCGTTTCCAAACAATATCTTCATCAATTAATTTACATAAATATATTCTATCGCCCAAAACTTCGTCAATAACACATTGAGCCCAAGTCTTCTTATTTGGATTTCGATAATCTCGACACAATACTTTGTCACCAATTGCAAATTTCTCTTCCCTTTTACATTTTTCAGGTTTATAAGAGCATGATTTAGTTTTTAATAGTAAATCAAACCGTGTCTGGATTTTATGTTTAAATACAAGACTAGAAGGCGTGACCCCAAGTGTCATATGTTCAGAATTTCTATATTGGAACAAATATCGACTAATTAAGGTTTGAAGGGTTACATGTTTATTCTTTGGCTCTTTCAAGCATTTAATTATTGAGTTTTTAAAAGATTTTACACAATTTTCAGCTAACCCATTCGTAGCAGGGTGGTATGGCGGAGAGGTTAAAAATTTGATACCATTTTGGTTTAAAAATTCAATAAATCCTTTAGATTCGAACTGGCGACCATTATCGGTCTCTACTACCCTCGGTAGACCAAAACGAGCAAAACATTCTCTAAATTTTTCCACAGTACTCTCACTATCATACCTCGGCATTATAAATGCTTCCGGCCATTTCGAAAAACTATCTATTATTATTAAAATCATTTTCCCCTGTATTGGTCCAAGGAAATCGGCATGCACTCTTTCATAAAAATATGAAGCGCGTGAAATTGAAATTAATTTAGATTTTTGGGGTTCTGGTTTAGCCATATTACATAATTTACAATTATTTACAAAATTTTCTATAGCACTGTCTAAATTTGGCCACCAAAAATAGGCTCTAGCGTTTGCTTTCATTTTTGAAATACCTTCGTGTGTATTATGTAATTCCGATAATAATTGTAAACGGAGTTTAGTTGGTATTACCACACGATACCCCCACATAATTATTCCTTTATCAATATTAAGTTCGCTCTGGCGATGTAAAAATGGTTTTAATAATTCATTATTTGTATGTTTTGGAAACCCTTTTCTAATAAAATTAAAAATTTGTCCTAAAGTAGGATCTCGTCTCGTTTCGGACCTTACTTTATAAAAATCAACTGGAACTGAATTTTCGATAAAATTTATATAATCATATTCAATTTCAGTTTTCTCGGTAGTAGGCAGCGGCAATCTAGATAAAGCATCTGCTTTTACATTATCTTTTCCTTTAATAAATTTTAAAGTATAGTCAAAATTTGCAAGAAAAATAGACCATCTTTGTAACCTACCTGCTGCCATTTGCGGTAGACTACGGTTTTCCCCAAATAACGCGAGTAGCGGCTTATGATCGGATACTAGTTCAAATTTACGACCTATGAGATACTGATATAATTTTTGTGTCGCCCATACAATGCTAAGTGCTTCTTTATGAATCATTGAATAATTTTTTTCGGCTTTAGTTAACAGTCTAGATATATAACTTATTGGCCTTTCCGAACCATCAGAAAATACATGGGATAGGACGGCGCCTATACCATAATGACTAGCATCGCACGTTAATCTTAAGGGTTTAATCGGATCATAGTGTATTAAAATTTTGTCAGAAGCTAATTCCTTTTTTGCATTTTCAAACGCCTGTTGACAACTTGAAGTCCAAGTAAATGGGTTATTTTTTTGTACTAGTTCATATAAGGGTTTTAATTGTAATGAAAGATTTGGCACAAATCGAGAATAGTAATTTACCATTCCAGCAAAAGCACGGACTTCTCTAACATTTCGCGGTTTCGGAAAATCTAAAATAGCTTTTATTTTATCAAAATCTCTTTCTAATCCATCTTTAGTTATTTTATGACCAAGATAAACAATTTCGTTTTTAAAAAATTCGCATTTATTTTTATTTAATCGAAAACCAGCATTTTGTAAACGTTCCAACACGTCTTTTAAATTATTTAAATGTTCCTGTTCAGTTTTCCCAGTTACTACAATATCATCTAATAAATTTACTACGCCCTTAGCGCCTTGTAGTACGCGTTCTACTATACTTTGGAAAATTGAGCAAGCGGGTTTCGTGCCGTACGGTAGACGTTTTACTTTGTAAATACCATATGGGGTACTCCAAGCTAGTAATTCACTCGTTTCGTCATCCAATACTAATTGGTTATACGCATTCAAAAAGTCTAATTTTGTAAATTTTGTACCTCCCTGTAAAGCAGCAAAAATTTCCTCAATTCTTGGGAGTGGATGATTAAAATCCTTTAAATATTTAT
Source organism: Harpalus rubripes (assembly GCA_963082715.1). Classification (NCBI taxonomy): domain Eukaryota; kingdom Metazoa; phylum Arthropoda; class Insecta; order Coleoptera; family Carabidae; genus Harpalus; species Harpalus rubripes. Next base: position 49,935,554 of record OY720450.1, on the reverse strand, counting down.
TTACCGTAATTTTATAATTTGCGCACACACGGACGTCTTTTCCGTTTGCTTTCATAACTGGTACTAATGGGGTTCCCCAACTAGAATTTTCGACTTTTTCGATTACCCCATCATTTTCTAATTTGGCTAACTCGTTCCTTACTTTTTCGCGGAAAGCAAATGGTACCGGTCGCGATTTATGAAAAATAGGGCGTACTAATTCTTTCAATTGTAAATGAATCTTTTCATTTTTATACGTTCCTACTTCGTTATTAAACAAATTTTTATATTTATCCAAAATTTCCGTTAAATTTACCTTTTCAATTAAATTGACTTCATTTTCCCGAATGTTTAATTTAAATAAAGTAAAAATATCCCTACCTAACAGTAGCTTCTTTCCCTCCTTGACTACGATAATAGTACACAGTTCGGATTGTCCTCCAATTGTTACCTTTACTTGTATCTGCCCTGCAGGATTAATAACTTCTCCGCTATACGTTTTTAGTTTAGCTGAAGATTGCTCCAATTTAATGTGATTGAAATCACTTTTGTAAGTGTCTAAGGGTATACACGATATTCCTGCCCCTGTATCTACTTCCATGTAAACCTTCTTCCCCTCGATTTCAACAGGTATACAAATTGGTTGCACATAATTAACACTGGAATCAAAATTAAATATATCAAGTGTAAGGTCCACATTGCTAGTTGTCTCTAAATTATTAGTATATGAATTTCTTGGTTTACATGCTCTAGCAATGTGTCCTTTTCTGCCACACAGTTTACATTTATATTTTCTATACCTACAGGTTTTAAAATTGTGTCCATCTGTGGCGCAATGAAAGCAAAGTCTCGCTTCACTCTTTTCTTCTTTCCTGCCTTCTTTGAATGGAGGTGTTGTCTGTTTGGGCCTTGGTGATGACCTCATCCTCTGCATGCGGTTGACAGCATACGTAGATTCCTCTGATGTCGCCTCTTTGGATAGTGCAACTTCTAATAGCTCCTCCGCCGTTTTCTGGACCTTTTCCTCGCACAAACGGTCAAGTATATGTCCCGGTTTCAATCCGACTACAAACTTGTCCTTAACTCTTTCGGTTAAACTGTTTCCAAATTCGCACTGTGCTGCTACGGTTTTCACCTTCACATACCACTCTTTGATTGTTTCATTTGTTTGTCTTAAACAATCAAACTGAATTCTCTTACGAAATACAGAAACTTTTGGCTTAAATTGTTGCGATAATATATTTATTAAGTCGTCGTATGTCTTCGTTGCAGGTTTAACTGGATCACATACATTTTTCAGTATTTTATAAACATTTTCATGTATTAAAGTCAATAATACTGAAACTTTTCTATCATCAGCAACTTCATTAGCAAGATAATATTGCTCCAATCTCTCGCTGAATATTTCCCAGTCATCTCCAATATTAAATCCATTAATAGTGGCAACATTTCCACTGTTTATTACTGTAACATTTGGTACTTGTCGGTCTGCAGGCATTTTTCAACTTTTTGCGAACATGTGGTTAACCTGAAATATTCGTCATCGGAACTATTTCCGAAAAAAATAAATTTTTCTCGTCGCCAAATTTTGTAGTGAAGTGGCTCAACGCAAATATAGGTAACAACACTACTAAAATAAACACTGATGCCCAATAAACTTATTTAATATAAACCGTTTTATTACATTTACATTAACACGCCATTTTTATGGCAAGAACCCAGACCAAGTATATAACAATAATAAGAACTAATATATTTGGCGGTACAACTGGTAAAGGCGGGATTTTTAAATATGAATATACTACAACCCAATTAGACCAGTCGTTTCTTTTGTCAATTCACCAACACACAAACTTGCAAAACAGTTAAATCAAATTTTAACCAGTGAATTTGAAACTCATTCTGTACATAGTTTAATATATACGACTGATCTTATTACCAGACTTAAATTTATGAAAGATACCAGCATAGGCATTTTAGTTTCTTTTGATGTAAGCAATTTATTTACAAATGTTCCAGTGTCCGAATCACTTAATTTATTAAAAGAAATGATAAGTAATTCAACTTGGGCTTATGACACTTGCGAAAATTTTTATTCTCTATTACAAGTTTGTTTAGAACAATTTTATTTTCATTTTCAATAATAAATTTTACAGACAGAATGATGGCCAAGCTATGGATTCCCCCTTGTATTGTACTTTAGCTGAAATTTTTATTAAACACTTTGAAGCCAGAATTTTTAATGAAATATCAGAATTCACTGGGAAAATTAAATTTTGGTACCGATACGTTGATGATATACTTTGTTTCTGGATTAACTCAATAGAAGAATTGAATAAGTTTCATAAAAAATTTAATTCTTTACATAACAACATAAGTTTCACTATTGAAGTGGAAAAAATCTGGTTATAAATATTCTAGACCTAAAAATCGTAAGTTCTGACAATAAATTTACTTTAATCATTTTCAGAAAACCCACCTAAACAATTGATTCCTTTAACAAATAACGAAGAAATTGATAAAGAGAAAACGAATTTATATCAGATTGCTATTGCTAATAATTTTAACCCAAAAACGGTAGACAAATTAGTCAAAAAGAAAACACAAATTGAAACTTAATCAAGCTTATTGTTCGATCGACAATGAAAATGAAGAAAACCTAAAAGGATTAGTACACAACAAGCGAAAACTCGGCTACACTGAGCTTCCCCTAGGGCTCCGCCGATAGTGTTTTATGATAGACTGTACGTACTTCCAATCCGTCTAGTCACACTTTAAGTCCAAAGTGCTAACGCTAACAGTCTTTCAAAGTGTTTGAATTCTCTCCGGCCTACCAAAGCTGCTCACGCAATATTCCTACCCAAACTGCCCACTCAACCTACCCACGCAGTATGCTCACCAAACTAAAGGGCCCCCACACACCTCGTTCTTTTTGTACAGTGTCTATAAAACAAGCTGGACCGCCAGTCTCACATACTAAAGTAAGAATATTTATGCAGAGGAAGCACGTCATCAAAGCATTACAAAATGAAAAAAAACTGTAGTAATTGCCGAGTGATGTTTATGTTTAGTAATACAAAAAAATAAATACCTACTATTTTTTGCATACTATAAGCAAAGTACGTGTACTCGTGTGGGATTAAAGTATGGAATATTTAAAAAAACATCGAACTCAACTGCTTTTTTAAAAATCGCTGAAACTCTTCGACTTTATTTTTTACGACTTTCATTTGGCTTTTAAGTTACGACGTCATCAGAAAAAAAATTAAATGGCAATATAGATTTTTGTAGCGGAATCCGATAGCGATTTTACTTCCCTTTATGATCATGCAAATAAATCAAAAGGTTGTATAACAAAAATACTGAGAAAGGTCGTGCTGAACATTTAATAGAATACTCTAGATAAATTTTTCGTTTATCATGATTTGTGAGTTATAAATAGGTAGCATTAAATGTTTAAAGATTTTAAAAATTATCAAGTAATCTTGATTATTCATTATTATTAAATGTTCAGTTCAATTATTCTCAAAATTTTTGTTATGCAACCTTATGATTTATTTACATGATTATAAAGGGAAGAAAAATCACTTCCGGATTCCGCTACATAAAATCTATATTGCCATTTAATTTGCTTTATGACAACGTCATAACTAAATAACAAATGAAAGTCGGAAGGTAAAACGCATATATTTATGTGTATTTTTAAAAACTAAAATCGACGTGTTTCAGCCTTTTAAAAAAATCGGTTGAGTTCGCTGTTTATTAAATATTCCATAGGTACTTTAATTAAACACTGTATTGTCGATCGGCCAGGTGGTGTTCTATCATTCGTAAGACAATAAATTTTGCAAGGTATATTTAAAACTCGAATTTATATGCAAGAAAAATAGGAGAAATATACGCATATATGCACGATTTTATTGGAAAATATGCAGCAAGGTGTCCAAAAGATGCAGATATATAAAATGTTTTAAACAAATTTATGTCTATAAATACAGTTATAATTACTTAATATAAGTTTTTACATAAACTTACAATTTATTACTACGAAATACGTTTTTATATGTATACGTTAAACGGCTTACCGACTTTCCATAACATTGTCGCCATCTGAAGAGAGTGCCTTTGGAAGTCATTATTTTAAAAATGTCACTGAAAATATAATTAAAAGTGACGTACATTTTTCATTCCCTCCCTTTCTAGGCTAGACTTAGACTATGGAATCGGCAGAAATATTTATTGCTAGACTGACCAGGGGTGGGATCCCAAGACTACGCTAGCATAGCGAAAAATACCCCTTACGTTTCACGTTCCTTTCCCATGGTTGTTAGGAAAACGAACTGTTATTTGTAGCTACGCTATTTTAGCGTACACTTAGGATTCCGCCCCAATACTTTCTTCGTAAGTAGTAAATAAAATTCGCAAAATATGCAAGAAGCAGGTAAAATATGCAAGAAATGCAAAAATGTGCATTTTGCATAAAAAACAAATTTTAGTTATAACCGTACGTTCCAAACCGTGTTAAAAGAATAATGCGTGTGGAGTCCTTTATCCTCTCCTGTCATCCTCGCTCTTCTTGCTGTTGCTTTTCTCTCTGTACAGTCTGTACACCTTGCCTTGTATGTCTTTCTTGCCCTTGATGTTCTTCATATCTGTTTTGTAATATCTATTTTCAAAATAAATTATAATTTAAGAATAAACGTTGCTTCAATTCATTACATATACCTATCTCGTTTAATTAATATTATTTTCTTCAATTTTACACATTATTTATTTATATTTAAGATTTAAAATGTCGATAACTTATAAAACGTTCACAATTTGTCATCATTGACATAGACATGCCAATTATTACACATGACAGCGTTTATCTTTTAAATTTCTACATGCACACTTCGATCGATTGTTTCATTTTACGTTTAATATTTTTTTACACAATAGTATGCATCCTTAAGAAATTTCACTCATTAGAAGGGCCCTGAAGGAATTAGTTTCCTACAAATTGGTACAAATTTCACGAAAATCGGTTGCACCGATTAAGCTGTAGCCTTGTCTAAAGTTATCGTCCTAGTTTTTTTTGTCGTTGATGATTTTCCTACATTTCTCGTCCGTTTCGTCGTTTAATAACCTCGGACATTTTCTACAATCTATTTACAAATTAATTATAAAGTAAGAATAAATATAAAATCTTAAATTTATAGCCTACCTTACTTCGTTTAATTCTTAGATTCTTTTCTTCAATTTTAAATATTATTTATTTATATTTAACATTTAAAAGGTCAACTGATTATTTTCTGTAGTTCATAATTTGTCATTAACATCAGATGTGACAGAAGACAGTATTTATCTTTCTATTTTATACATGTACTTCTCGATCGATTGTGATGTTCTCCCTGTCTTTATCAACGTTTTCGTAGTTTTTAGTAACTTCTGACATTTCGTAAAATCTATTTACAAAATAAAATATAAATTAACAATAAATAATGCTTAAATTCATTATGTATATCTACCTTGTTTAATTCATATTTTTTTCTTCAATTTTACACATTATATTTATTTATATTTAGCATTGAAAAGGTCGACAACCCATACGACATTCATAATTTGTCATCGTTGACAATGATATGCTAAATGTTACACATGACAGTGTTTATCGTCAAAATTTTTACATTTACTATTCAATCGATTGTTCCATTTTACGTTTAATAATTTTTTACACAAAAACTATGCATCCTACAGACATTTCACTCATTGAAGAGATTAATTTCCTACAACTTGGTACAAATTTCACGAAAATAGGTCGCACCGTTTAAGCTGTAGCCTTGTCTAAAGTTGGGCGATCGTCGTGATTAAAGATTATAACTACAGATAGTGAATCTACCCTTTTAGTATTAGAAGGCTCCGTCGATAGTGTTTTATGATACCCACCCAACATGCCCACCCAAACTGCCCACGCAACATGCCCATCCAAACTGCCCACGCAACATGCCCACCCAAACTACCCACGCAACATGCCCATCCAAACTGCCCACGCAACATGCCCACCCAAACTGCCCACGCAAAATGCCCACTCAAACTGCTGACGCAACATGCCCACCCAAACTGCCCAGGCAATATGCCCACCTATACTGCCCACGCAACATGCCTAACGAATCTACCCACGCAATATGCCCACTCAAACTGCCCACACAACATGCCCACACAACATGCCCACTCAAACTGCCTACGCAACATGCCCACCCAAACTGCCCACGCAACATGCCCACCCAAACTGCCCACGTAACATGCCCACTCAAACTACCCACGCAACATGCGCACCCAAACTCCCCACGAAACATGCCCACCCAAACTGGTAACCCAAACTGCCCATGCAATCTGCCCTAAAGGGCCCCACGCACCACATACTCCGTTATTTGTGTACGGCTTAGGTTTAGAACGTACAGGTCAAACCGTGCGGTTAAAATTTGGAACGCGGTTAAGAAAGGATGTTTGCGGCCTCACACTCCGGTTTTTGTAGGGTTTAGAACGTACAGCTATAAGGGTACGTTCCAAGCCGTGAAAAAAGAGGGAAGTGTGCGGGGCCTTTTACTTTCTCTGTCTTCCCTGCTCTCCTTGTCATTGTTGTTCTTCCTTTACAGCCTGTACACATTATCTTGTCTATCTTTCTCGTGATTGATGTTCTTCTTGTAAGTTTTGTAAAATCTATTTACAAAATAAAATATTAATATAGATAATAATTAATACACTGACCGGCACAGAAAACAATCCTTAACATTCTTTTTGTACACCGTACACTTTGTCCTCCCAATATTTCTTATCGTTGATGCTTTTCCCACATTTCTAGTCCGTTTTGTCGTTTAAAAACCTCGGACATTTTCAACAATCTATTTACAAAATAAATTATAATATGACATTGATATGCCAAATGTTACACATGACAGTGTTTATCGTCTAAATTTTTACATGTATACTTCGATCGATTGTTTCATTATACGTTTAATAATTTTTTACCAGAAAACTATGCATTCTACAGAAATTCGTCCCATTAGAAGGGCCCTGAAGCCAATCATTTGGTACAAATTTCATGAAAATCGGTTGCACCGTTTAAGCTGTAACCTTGTCTAAAGTTGGGCGATCGTTGTGATTAAAGAAAATATATATAGATAGTGAATGTACTCTTTTAGTATTAAGAACTAGCGTAACCTCGGCTTCGCCGAGTTTACCCTAGGGCTCCGCCGATAGTGTTTTATGATGCCTACGCATGCCCACCCAAACTGCCCACGCAACATGCCCAAGCAACATGCCCACCCAAACTGCGGCCACACACTTCGGATTTTGTCGGGTTTAGAAAGTACAGTTATAAGCGTACGTTCCAAGCCGTGAAAAAAGAGGGAAGTGTGCGGGGCCTTTTACTTTCTCTGCCTTCTCTGCTCTCCTTGTCATTGTTATTCTTCCTTTACAGCCTGTACACATTATCTTGTCTATCTTTCTCGTGATTGATGTTCTTCTTGTCAGTTTTATAAAATCCATTTACAAAATAAAATATTAATAAAGATATCTTAGATTAATACACTGACCGGCACAGAAAACAATCCTTGACATTCTTTTTGTACACCGTACACTTTGTCCTCTTAATATTTCTCGTCGTTGATGCTTTTCCCACATTTTAGTCCGTTTCGTCGTTTAATAACCTCGGACATTTTCAACAATCTATTTACAAAATAAATTATAAAGAATAAACATATCTTAAATTCATAGCGTACCTTGCGTCGTTTAATTTATACATTCTTTTCTTCAATTTCAGACATTATTTATACCTTCCGTCACCTTTAGGTAAGGAAGGTATTGTCTTTGGTCAAAAAATTCGGTGGTGAGTTTTTAATGAATAAGTACGTTTAAAGGTCCCTAGAATACGATTTTACTATTTTTACGATTATGTCTGTATGTGTGTGTGTATGTAACAAAATTTTCGTCTGCGATAACTCTAATACTACAATTCCAAAAATTATAATTCTTTCGTATTCCTCTTCGTTACATCCATATGAAGAGCTGATTAGATTTTGGTTATAATTGGTCACCCGGAAGTACCTTCATTTGAAGATTTTAACAGTTTTTCTTGAAAAAACGATGTTAAATATATTTTTTTTACATTTAAGGTTTATTCACAAATGAACATTAGGTTTATGGTTTTTGTTTAAGTTTAAGTAAGTCATTCATAAATGTAAGTTTAAATTACCTAAAAATTAGTTTTTATCTGTGTAAAAAACAAAATTAAAATATCGGTAGATCAGTACTCAACAAGACACCTGTGCGCCGTGAAACTGTTAGGGTGCATTCACAAATGAAAATTAGGTTTATGGTTTTTGTTTAGGTTTATGTCATTCATAAATGTAAGTTTAAATTAAATGTAATTTAGTTTTGGTATGTACAGACATCTATGTATATGTTTCAAAAACAAGATTAAAATATCGGTAGAGCAATACTTAACAGGTACCCGTGCGCCGTGAAACTGTCATTCGCTTGGCATTATTGGTTATAATTTAGAAATTAAGTTTTGACAGTCTCCATGTTCTTCTTGCATTTGTTTAAAAAGCCGAATCCACTAAGTAAATATTAAATAAAGATCGGTGTATATATCTATATCGTTTTAGACTCGTTCTCATTGGTGAAGTTTGTGACGTCAAACTAAATCATAAACCTAAAATTTGGACCTTGTAATGTTTAGCTTTATGATTTGGAATTAGAGACACTAAATTCTGACGTGTGAATGGAGTCATTACATAATATGCGGCCAAAGTCTTTAAATCGAAAGTATAAACCATAAAGCTAAACCTAATTTTCATTTGTGAATGTACCTTTAATGTTATAAATATTAAAGAACATTTTATTCTCTATACGATTTGATTGCAATTTATACTGCATATTAAATAGATATAGAGTTATAAAATTATAAAGAAATTAAATTTCATAAATTAGCTAGCTATGCTAGAAACAGCTACTATATTAAGAAAATTCTGATTGAAAGATGTCAGTGTCAATTGACATATTCGTAGTATATTTGTGTTATAATTTTACTCGAAACCTCGACATATAGGATATTTTTGCTCGAAACTTTCTATATGGAATTTGTGTAAAATACATATAACTGTCGAAAGGTAATGTACATACAAGAAATTGAGAATCTATTGCAAGGAACTTTCTGTATGGATTTTATAGAAAATACAAAGGCATTTACGAAAATTCTACCGGTAGGTACCGCATCTACTGACTGTGTTCGAAAACATGAGTGGTAAGAAGTTACCGTGTTCGAAAATTGTAGAATATCTACCAGATCCATCTATATCAAATTTCTAACCTGTTTCAAATTTTCAATTTTTTATAGGTTATAAATCTACCTTGTTTACCACTTGCGTTCTTAAAATATTGATTCCGGTAGCTATAACCTGATAAACAGCTGTTTACCATTAACAGTTCACCGGTAGAATTTTCGTATAACTGACGGAAGGTAATGTGCTGGCCACATCAGATTTTTTTATATTTAATAATTAAAAGGACAACCGCTTATTTTATGTAGGTCATAATTTTTCATTAACATATCAAATGTGACAGAAGACAGTATTTATCTAGTGACGTAACTTTTCCCTAAAGGGTTCATTGAGTCACGGATACTCCACAAGGATGTTCTGTTGGGAGGCCGCCAGCTTTTAAACAGTGGAGACGGGCAGGGTTGAAAACCATAGGAATGGTTATAAAAAGGAATAGGGGCGCCACGTAATTTTTAACCTCAAAATTACAAAAAGGACGGTACTAAACAAAATACTAAAGGAGATCTTACCTACCGTAACGTTGTTGCCTGTAAACGACTGAGGTTTGCGAAATAAAAGAAATAATTGGTAAAACAGAATTTAATAATATGCAAGTTAATGCGTGCGGAAGACAAGGTAAAAATTGTAAAATTGTGATTGTACAAAAATATAAAATTGAGTAAAAATTTAATTTTAAGCTAATTATAAATTTTAAGTGTCCAACATATGGCACACTGAGCTCATAACTCAGCTTCGACTACCAACAATACACCTACAACACTCGAATTGGTACCAGTTCAAACGTGGACAGAACATGCCAGTTGACGCGGTAGACGTCACAGAATTATAAGTTTTAAAAATGGGCAACAATGCAATAAAAAACTGTCAAAAGAAATAAATTAATATACTGAAACGAACACACACGCTACCATAGTAACCAGCGACAGAGAATCGCGGTATCGGCGGTCTTGAAAACAAGTAGACAGCCAGTGTCAAGTTAGATGTCAAGTTTTGTATTTTGTATCAGGCTAAACGAATCCAAATATTATCATAACATTGTTATTAACCTTAATAAATAATATATTAAGAACCAGTGTTATAAAACTGGCGCCCAACAGTGCAGCCTGATTCCAAAGCAAAAGGCATTTTTTGTGACATTTTGGAGATTTATTATTATTTCACCCTCGCATCAAAGTGTATAAATCAAGGTGTTTTGTGAAATAATCACGCACAGTCGTGTAAATCTGTGGGTCACAGCATTCAAAGGGCAGTGAACAGACTGAGACTCAATATTTGACATTTGTCAATCGCGCTACGAGTACGAGATTTGTTTTACCGTGAAACCAAGGAAGTTCCCGCGCGTACTGTAGTACAGATTTTGCCATACCCTCTATTGTGTCGTACTTTTCAAGAGCAGCGATTGCGTTTTGAGTTGAGGGGCCGCGAACATTCTACAATTCTGTACATATAGAAGTAAATGCTATCTAGAACACGTTCAAGTAAGAAGAAGGAAACAATGCAGAACGTCACGATGACCGAAGATCAGTTCTCACGCTTGCTACAGCAACTACGATCAGAAGTACGTGAGCAAGCTGCATCTCCAATAACTATTGAACAACCACAGAAGAAGGGCAATTTTGTAAAATGTACATCACGATTCAGTGGTAAGCAAGATGATGTAGAAGCATTTATTAATGCAGTCGAAATTTACAAAGACTGTGCTAACGTAACAGACGACAATGCATTGAAAGGGTTTCCCATTTTGTTAACCGATGTTGCTGCTACTTGGTGGGTAGGGGTGAAGGATTCCACAGACACATGGGGAAAAGCAATAGAAGCACTGCGAGCCGCTTTTGGTAGAAAGTTAGAACCGTATCAAATCTATAGAGAGTTATTTGCAATGAATTATGAAGACAACGTTCCTACTGACTTATTCATTAGTAAAGCAAGAGCTCTGATCTCTGCGATACCAGATAATCTAACGGAAAAAGTAAAGTTAGATATGATTTACGGCCTTCTCAACAGGAAAATAAGAAAACGAGTTCAACGAAATTTATTCGATAGTTTTGATAAATTACTTTCTTTGTGTCGAACCGTGGAACAAACCCTTGATGAGAAAGGAACGAGTAGTAGAAAATCAGAGAAGAAATTTGCACAGAGTGAAGATAATAAGAATAAAAATAAAATTATACGTTGTCATTACTGCAAAACTCCTGGCCATAAGATAGAAGATTGTAAAACATTAAATAGTAAGAAAGAGAAAACTACAACTATTGAAGAGAAGATAACTTCACCAAAACAGGAAACAAGTAAACCAAATATTGCACGCTACGGATGCGGAAAACCTGGATATATCAGAGCTAACTGTCCTCAATGCAAACCCAATAAACAAAAGGAAGCCTTTCACACTGTAAACGTGGAAGCTAAGTTCTCCAAACAACGCCCTCTGCTCCCTGTCAAGATTCTTGGTTTTAACGGTGTGGCTACAGCGGACACCGGTGCTAGTCGTAGTATCATGGGTCGAAGTTTATATGAGCTTGTTCGTGAAAATTGTGATTTTCACTCTAAAGAAATTTCCATGACTTTAGCAGATGGAGTTAACATAAATGCAAGTGTACTCACAACGAGCATAAGTATTACTATAAAAGATAGAACAACGGTCGCTGAGATGGTTGTTTTACCTGGAGAAGCAGACAACCGTACTCTGATTGGAACAGATGTTCTTGGTATTTTGGGCATCGTACTGGACATTGGTGAAGATGTTTGGTATTTTTGCGATAACCCAAATGAGAGAAATAAGTTCGGTGGGATATCTCTGATAAATGAAGTCCCGGAAGAAGCATCTGCAGCGGATGTCATTGCAGAAAATCCACTTTATTTACGGGAAGATGGAGGAACAACTTTGCCTTCTCAGCAACGAGCTTTGATCAATGACTTGATAGAAAAGCATCAAAATGTGTTTGCGCCAGGGGGAGACGCTACCCCCTACGACCTATAGCATCACCTCCATACAGACTGGCAGCCCCGAAGAAAGAACAACTTCGGAACGAAATCAACAAGTTGCTAGCTACCATTTATGATGTACATGAAGATATACGGCCGATATTGGAACAAGATAATTTCGTCCCGCTAATTACCCCCTATTTACGCAAGCTAGGGGAAAGCTTGTTGCAAGCACGCGAGACATTTGAAAAGGAGCAAGATCGTCAAAAGCGATACGCCGACAAACATCGAAGACCAGCACCTGTATATCAACCTGGGGATAAAGTGTTACTAAAAGTCCATAATCTCAGTAACCTTTCCCAAGGTATCACGCACAAATTTATGCCCAAAAGAGATGGCCCTTACCTTATCGTACGTTCGCTTGGATCCGTCACATATGAACTAGCGAATCCTAGAGAACCCAACAAAGCGATTTGTAAAGTTCATGTTTCAGAGTTAACCCCGTATATTGGCTCTGCAATCAATGACCCTACTCCAGTGACAGAAAAGAGAAGACGCGGACGTCCGAGGCGCAATCCAGCTCCTGAGAAGAAAAGAGGCCCTGAACGGCCTAAACGCCAATAGTTCCGATCGTCCTGGTCCAGACGCGAGGACGCCTGCCTGTCCCAGAGGGGGAGAATGAAGCGAACACACACGCTACCATAGTAACCAGCGACAGAGAATCGCGGTATCGGCGGTCTTGAAAACAAGTAGACAGCCAGTGTCAAGTTAGATGTCAAGTTTTGTATTTTGTATCAGGCTAAACGAATCCAAATATTATCATAACATTGTTATTAACCTTAATAAATAATATATTAAGGACCAGTGTTATAATACATAATATTTCTTTTAAATAAATGAATGTACTGAGCTAAAGGCTCCAACTTTATCTGTAAACTATATATGACGCTGCACTAAACTGCATTAACTGTGAAATACATACAACAATGAAACACTAACCATTTCCGTAAAAATATAATAATTAAGCGCGAAAATAAAATCCTACAGTGAGAGCACTGTAGCAACAGTCCTCCACGGCAACATACAAACTTTAAAACGTGACTCCAGTTCTTCCTCGCAACAATAACACAAAACGGAAAAACGATGTTAAAAGATGGTAATTTACTTAGCTGGCGATGTCGACGGATGGAACTCAAGCTGGCTGATGTCCAACAAACGAAGATGCGGTTGTAGAGCGGCCAAATCCTCCCTAAGAGTCCTCAACTCCATACACAACGAGTGGGAATCTCCTACCACGGAGATTAACTGCCAGCACGAAAACATAATGCCCGTGAATCCACAACGGCGCACCACCAAAACACAGGACAGTCAAAAAGGTACCTCGACGCTTCCAAAATCCGCACACAGCGAAACCAAAAATATTGGTTCAAGACGACAACGACCGAGCACTCTACGGTTACATCGACACAAACACTACACTAAAAATCTACGTCAGACAATGGCCATGTGCCGAAAAACGATGGTAACAAAAACACGTCCTTCCTGCGTCACATCAGGAACTAAAGTCTCTAAGATCTGAAACTTTTACACGGAAATCAAAATAGTTGCCGGAAACATACAACGCCACAGTAAAACAAAAAAATAACACAAAGAAGAAATACAATAAAACGAACGCGCACGCCGCTGACATGCTAAACAGCATCAAACCTGCCAAAAATGTCAACAAAACATGGGAAGGTCACCACAGAATGAAAGTTTGGAAGAATATCTAAATAAAATATAAATAGGCCAAAAATAATGAATATAAAATACAGGTAAGTTACTAAATAGAAGTGAAACATATTTTACATAAGAGATACACAATGTAGGAACAGATGAAACACTACAATCAACCAGTAAAAAGGAGATATGAAGTTGCAAAGAAGATTTATTGGACAGAACACTAACTAAAGAAGTTATAACAATTGGAAAACACAAGGAATATAAGCAATTGACAGAATAACAGTAAAGATTCGACGAGGGAAATCCAGATTTAAGTTAGACTAAAGGTACGTAAAAGATAGATATATGATTCTGGGGCAAAAAATGCTATAGGTCAAAATTAGACCGTAACAATATTTATTAATTTTATACATGTACACTTCGATCGATTGTAATATTCTTCCAGTCCTTATCAACGTTTTCGTAGTTTTAGTAACTTCTGACATTTCGTAAAATCAATTTACAAAATAAAATCTAAATTAACAATAAATACTGCTTAAATTCATTACGTATACCTACCTCGTATAATTCATATTCTTTTCTTCAATTTTACGCAATATAATTATTTATATTTAGCATTTAAAAGGTCGACAACCCATACGACATTCACAATTTGTCATCGTTGACATTGATATGCCAAATGTTACACATGACAGTGTTTATCGTCTAAATTTTTACATGTATACTTCGATCGATTGTTTCAATTTACGTTTAATAATTTTTTACTAGAAAACTATGCATCCTACAGAAATTCGTCACATTAGAAGGACCCTGAAGCCAATCATTTCCTACAATTTGATACAAATTTCATAAAAATCGGTCGCACCGTTTAAGCTGTATTCTTGTCTGAAGTTGGGCGATCGTCATGATTAAAGAAAATATATATAGATAGTGAATATACTCTTTTAGTATTAAGGACTAGCCTAACCTCGGCTTCGCCGAGTTTACCCTAGGGCTCCGCCGATAGTGTTTTATAATAGTTTATACGTACATCCAATCTGTCTACGCACAATTTAAAACCAAAGTGGTAACGCCAACAGTCTTGTCAGATACCCAAGGTCCCCGTTCTATCAAACGAATTAGCGTTATGCATAAAACAGAAGCCAATCAACCTGTTATAAATTTCCACACTTGTGTCTAAAAGTTCGTAACCAGACCTCTCATTTGATACCAAACACGACATATTTCTAGCACCTTTATACAGAATCAAAAGCCGACCGAGATGTCTATTTGTTGACACTTCTATGTTATAGCCCTGCAGAAAAAAATTCACTTGATCCTAATCACGACATGGTTCTGACAACTTTATATGAAAAACAAAAGCCGGTCAAGTTGTTGTCAAAATTTTGAAAGTTCTATTGTTTAGCCATGCAGAAAACTTTTCATTTAATACTAAACAGGATATACAGGTGTTTCATATAAGAGTGCAAGGCGTAGGAGTATGAATTCTGATACCAAAAGGGGGAAAAATCCCTATAAACATTAGTGCTATAACGCTGACTAACAGAGATACCCAGGATTTTATTTTTTTAAAAAAACAGGAAATAGGTTAGTTTTATTTATTTTGTATTGGGTCATAAATAATTATTTATAAAAAGAATCCCAGAGCAAGTGTTCAAAATGAAAGCCATTACATTCAATAAATAAATCAGTATTATTTAAAAATACTACGGTAAATTATTAAAATATTACATTTTTATTAAATACAGAGAGCTTGACAATACTTTTTTGTATTAGAAATATTATCAAAATATTAAATAACAGGTGTAATAATTAAATAATTATCGGATTGAAATGAGTAGAATTTTTAATTAATTAAATCTCATTTAAATTTTAAATGAATTAAACAAATGCCATCAGCCAACTATTTTCTATGTCAGTATTATGCTTCATTTAAGATAAATCCTCGGTATCTCTGTTATGAAGCGTTCTAGCACCAATGTTTATTGGATTTTTTTTCATGTTGGTGTCTAGAATTTATACTCCGAAGCCTTACATAGTTAATTGAAACACCCTGTATATCTGACAAATTTATACGAAAAACAATAAATGTTTTCTCAGGGACTGTCATAGAGAATTGTCAAAAATACGACAGCTCGATCGGCTATTGTTTTTTTTTTTATAAAATTGTCAGTAATATTTCGGAAATGTAGTATCTATAGCTGAGTGCACGATGTATAATGTATTACAAAGAATGGCTAAATAACCGGGTTAGTTCATACAGTATGCTGCTAGATGTCAGGTTTTTTGCGACCCGGTTTTTACAAATATTTAAAATAGTAAATTATTCCTATATAACGCACAATATTTTATATTTTCAATACATTACCTTTTATTTTTTGTCAGTTCTATGTATTTTGGACAAATTCCATACAGAAGGCTTCTATATTTTCAGTAAAATTATAAAATAAACATGTCATGTACTTGACACTGACATCTTTCAATCAGAATTTTCTTAATCGTAGTACCTGTTTCTATGGTTATAGCATGGCTGGCTGCTACAAAATCGCACATTTTGGCACCTTAAAAAGACTATGGCCCGTACTTTTACATCTTAAAGTAGCGCTACTTTCGAAAAATCGCTACCTCAACTGTTAAATGTCAACTTTAGCATTAAAATTAGAGATAAAAAATAAATTAAATTGTAAAAAGCATTTATTTCAAATGTCATAGGTTTCATTTTCAAAAATATGAAACCTATTCTTATCTATTCATAAAATAAATAAAAAATCGAAATAGCGCTACTTCTGAAGTAACGTTACTTCAAGAGGTGAAAATTCGGGTCTATATCTCTTTATTTGATCCATACCCTGTTGTGCATCCTATAGCACAACATTTTCTATTTAAACGCGAACTTATTTTAACCGCAACCGGCACACTGCGGCACACCAACTGCCAAACGCCTGTCAAATGGTAACGGGTCGCGTTAGCGTCTTTTGTACCAGCTAGTTATGTCAACGCATCTCGTACTCTCACCTATAGATACTACACCGTGGTAGGACCTGATTAAAACATATAATAAAATGTGCATTTTATGCGAGCAAACAGGACAAAATGTCCCAATTACAGGATAAATATAAACATAATACAGGGTGCCCATTTTATATGTTCCCGCCTAAAATTTTAAGAAGAAGCAAAACCAAATACATTTCATAAGCCACTTGATTAATATTAGTACTTTAAATCGAATAATCACAGTAGGTACAAGAGCAAAACTAAATTTTAAAAACCAACTCACTTATGAAATGTATCATGGATTGCGTAAACATGAATTTTCAGGCGTGAACTTTTAAAATGCGCAGCCTGTATTAGTAACATGTATATGAGTACACAATACTAAATTTAAAGATAAAAATAAAACAAACAAAACTAAAAGATGTGATATTTTAATTCTAGGGTAAACAGTTTACAAACTGCAGAAAAGTAAGTACTTACATTACATTAGATCTGAACTTTTACAACGAATTTGAAAATATATCAATAAAGTTTGGATTGTTAATAAGGGGATAGAATGCAAAAATCATAAGATGACTTTTCTGGCACATGCTGTATGATTATGTAATTTAAAAGATTTTTTATTAGTACGATACAATAATTGGGAATAAATTTTTTATAATATAGATAATTTTAACGTAATATAAGAAAATAAAATACAGATTAAGTTCTGTACCGTTTTAAGATAGATATCGAATTATGTATAATCTGAAATAATTTTAAACGTAATGTAAGATAATGAATTACAAAAAAAAGAACAGATTAAAACATACTATCTAAAATTATTGAATTGTCTTGTTCCAGATTTTATGATTTTCCTGTAGTATTTAATGTTTATTCATGCCTGTAAATACGTATTAGATATTGTACATGTGTTCTTTGTCGATTGTGATGTTCATTATGTCTTTCTCAGCCTGCCATTGTTAAATCTATTTACAAAATAAAATATATAAATTAACAATAAACATACGTCTTAAAATAGGTAAAATAGGTATAGCCTTTCTTCATTGTGTACAGAGTTCCTTTATGGTGCCCTGATTCCTTATTTTTTTTTATTCTGTATTGTTTAATCCTTTGTCTTGTGTTTAGCACCAAATCTTTTTGGGTTCCATTTAAACACGTATATTCTGTTTTGCATGTTTACTTTCAGACTATGTTTTTAGTATTGATACGACATGCATAATTTGTCATTAACATATCAAATATGACATGACAATGTTCATCTTTTTAATTTTGTACATCGATTGTGATATTATTCCTACCTTTCAGATCCTTTTCGACGTGTTTCCTTATACATTTTCCAAAATTCTATTTACAAAATAAAATATGTAACATAATAATAAACATGGCTTAAAATCATTACATATACCTACCTTGTTAAATTCATCATCTTATCTTTAATTATTACATATTATTTAAACATTTTATTGCATTTAAAAGGAAGAAAACTGATAATTTGTCATCATTGACATTGACATAACAGCGTTTATCGTCTTAAATTTTCAAGGAAAACTGTGATCGTTACTGTGAAAAATATTGTTTAGTTAGAAATATTTGTTTTTTACCTAGTTACTTATGACACATTTGGTAACACTGTCCAAGTACATATGAACCGTCAAATTTTATAATTTTTAATTAAAATGGTTTAGGCCTTTTTTACCTGTGCGGATATAATAGCCCATTCTCAAAATTTATAATTATGAATTAAACTTCTTTCAAATTGTCTCCATTTCATAAATATTTCCATTTAAAGGTTCAAAATGACATGACAAACATGGCGTTCTTCGTCTTAAATTTTCAAGGAAAACTGTGATCGTTACTGTGAAAAATATTGTTTCTGTCCCAATTTTCAATCTTTAATAATTTTTTACTCGAAAACTATGCATCCTACAGAAATTCGTCCCATTAGAAGGGCCCTGAAGCCAATCATTTCCTACAATTTGATACAAATTTCATGAAAATCGGTCGCACCGTTTAAGCTGTAGCCTTGTCTAAAGTTGGGCGATCGTCGTGATGAATTCAAATATATAAATATAGATAGTGAATCTGATCGTTTAGTATTAGGACTAGCGAAAACTCGGCTACGCCGAGCTTCCCCTAGGGCTCCGCCGATGGTGTTTTATAATAGTCTATACGTAGATCTAACCCTTCTAGGCACATTTTAAACCCAAAGTGCTAACGCCAACAGACTTTCACAGTGTCCACGCAACATGCCTATCCAAACCGGCCACGCAACATGCCCACCGGAACTGTCCACGCAATATGCTCACCAAAACTGCCCACGCAACATGCCCACCCAAACTGCCCACGCAACATGCCCACCCAAACTGCCCACGTAACATGCCCATCCAAACTGTCCACGCAATATGCCCACCGGAACTGTTTACGCAACATGCCCACCGGTACTGTCCACGCAACATGGCCACCCAAACTGCCTACGCAACATACCCACCCAAATTTCCCACGCAACATGCCCACTCAAACTGCCCACGCAACATACCCAACCAATTGCCCACGCAACATGTTCACCCAAACTGCCCATGTAACATTTCCACCCAAACTGTCCACACAACATGCCCATCCAAACTGCCCACACAACATACCCACCGAAACTGCCCCCTCAACATGGTCACCCTAACTACCGACCCAACATACCTTGCCCACGCAACTTGTTCACTCAAACTGTCCACACAACCTGCCCACGCAACATACTTAACCAAACTTTTTGAAAAAATGCGGTTAAATATCATTTTTCACATTTAATATTATTGTAAGCATTAGAGAATATTTTATTCTCTATACGATTTGATTGCATTTTATGCAAGATATTCATTGGGTATAGAGTTAAATATTATAAAGGAATTAAATTCATAAAGCAGCCAAATATGATATAACCATGGAAACAGCTAGGTACAATATTAAGAAAATTCTGATTCACAGATGTCCGTATTAATGACTATGGAATTTATACAAAATACATAGAACTAACAGAACAAGAAAAGAAAAATCACTTTAGAACAATCCAAAAAGACCATAAGGACAACCAATTTATATATCCAGACTAATCAAAAATAAATAACAAGGTGGGTACAGCATTCGTAACTCAGGACCTAATTCCATCAAAGTGACATTAGTCAATTAATTTTTATACTGTCAACAAAAAATTGTAAATTTTAAATAAAACTACAGGAGATATTGTTGCCAAATTTGCCATAAGTAACTATGTAAAAAACAAGTATTCCTTACTGCATTAGTGTGAAGTTAGCCCATTAAATCCGTACTACCTTTAAAAATACAGTAAATTTTAAATATAACTAAATAAAGTCATTTGCAAGAAACTTTCTGTATGCAATTTGTACAAAATATTCAGAACTGACGGAAGGTAATGTGCTGGCCACATCAAACTTTTTTAAATTCATTTTATACTTTATAAAATATACAATGTTTCAACACTTCTGCCCAGTTGCACCGCTGACCCTTAAATTTTAAGCCAGTCTTTTTGGATTGTTCTAAAATGATTTTTTATTTTTAAATGATTTCTCTTCTTTTCTTGTATTGACTGAGATTGAAATTTATATTGAGTATTCCAAAGGACTATGGGCGGTATTTTGGAAAGAATATTTTTGTGAATATTAGGTATGCTGAGGTTAATAAAGTTGAGAATTTGAAGGATATGGTTTTGGTAAACTGAATGGTTTTGTATAGATTTTGTTGAGTACCGAAGATCAAAGATATGGGTGAAACATAGGTGATTCAGTTGGTTTGCTATTTTGGCAATATATGTCAGATTTCGAACGTCGCTCGCAAAGTTCACTGTATTTTCTTGTTTGTTTATTAATAGAAATCTAATAAATTTTAATCTACAGTAGATTTCAAAGGTACAAAATCAGAGCCCAGATGACTTTTATACCAAAAGATAGTACATTTTGAACAAACGGTGTAAACTTAGCTAAGCGGTAAAAAAATGTATATAGCTTTTATTTCATTAATATTTATTCCGTTTCCAAATTTGCACCCTTCATCAAATCGATAAAAAATTTGTCTCAAATATACCTCAATCATTCTCCTGTGTATTCGTCTAAACAAGATTTGGGATATCTTTCCTCGTTTTGAATTATGAATTTTTTCAACCACCCCTGTCAAAGTAACAGTTGATATTTTTCTTAGTCAATACAGATCTTTGATTTCCAATGATAACTCTGTTTTTAAAAATTCATAATTCAAAGTAAAATTAATAAAAGTTGCAGCTACCAAATTTTGAATATATACATAAATTAAGCCATATTTTTAAACCGAGGCGTGAGGTGTTTTTAATCCGATATTTAACCACTTTTATACCGGAAATGTACAAACCAACTCTCTAAAATACATTTTTGCAAGAATAAACACTATTTGCAACAAAAATCTTGAAATTGAATAATTTTTAATCTCACATTTTTAGCCGAAACTAATAAAGAGTACATGCATGTTTGAGGGCTCATAACTCCTGAACTGTTTGAAATATCTTCAAATTAATACAGACATGGTGATGTATGAGATTGAAATATGAATGAGCTCCTATATTATTGTTGCAATCAACACATGTTTTGTATAAATGCTGTGATGTGATTATATTGTTATAAAGCATTGTTGTAATCAAGACATTTTACATGATAAATATGTAAAGTACATTGTATTGTAATTTACCTCGGACACGGTTAAAATATCTCATTTTCAACTTCAAAAATGTATTTCAGATACAATATTTATCTCCTACACTAATTTTTATTAACGACGATAGTGTGGTGCAGAAAATATTTAAACATTACTTTCACCGCAAATTTCAAATTACTTTGTCGACCACCGGCTTTTTATCTTCGGTAATTTTTTTTCACATTACGTGGGATGGAAAATTTTCTAAATTATTATTCAATATCTCTGAAATATGTAGATACCTAATAATTATACGATATTATTTAAAATTTACAATTTTTTATGGACAGTATAAAAATTAATTGACTAATGTCACATTGATGCAATTAGAAATATTTGTTTTTTACTTAGTTACTTATGGCAAATTTGGCAACAATTTCTCCTCTAATTTTATTTAAAATTTATTACTTTTTTATTGGCAGTATGAAAATTAATGAACTAACATCACATTGATGTAGTTAGGAATATTTGTTTTTTAATTGGTTACTCATGGTATCTTTGGCAACACTTGTGAACGGACTTCACATTAGTCTAGTTTGGAATATTTGTTTTTTACCTAGTTACTTATGGCATATTTGGAAACACTTTCCAAGTTCATATGAACCGTCAAAATTTATAGTTTTTAATTATGTTATAGGCCTTTTTTACTTGTGAGAAATAATTTCCTACTCTCATCATTTCAGATAACGAATATTTGTTTTTGAATTAGTTATATTTAAAGGCAGTACGGAATTAATGGGCTAACTTCACACTAATGCAGTAAGGAATACTTGTTTTTTACATAGTTACTTATGGCAAATTTGGCAACAATATCTCCTGTAGTTTTATTTAAAATTTACAATTTTTTATTGACAGTATAAAAATTAATTGACTAATGTCACTTTGATGGAATTAGGTCCTGAGTTACGAATGCTGTACCCACTTTGTTATTTATTTTTGATGAGTCTGGATATATAAATTGGTTGTCCTTATGGTCTTTTTGGATTGTTCTAAAGTGATGTTTCTTTTCTTGTATTGACTAAGATCTATATTTATGTTGGGTATTCCAAAGGACTATGAGCGGTATTTTGGAAAGAATATTTTTGTAAATATTAGTTATGCTGTGGGTAATAGAGTTGAGAAATTGAAGGATATGGTTATGGTAAACTGAATGGTTTTGTATAGATATTGTTGAGTACAGAGAATCAAAGATATGGTTGAAACAAGTGATTCCGTTGGCTTGCTATTTTGGCAATATATGTCAGATCCTCCGTCAGATTTCGAATGTCGCTCGCAAAGTACACTGTATTTTCTTGTTTGTTTATCAGACCCCAGATGATTTTTATACCAAAAGATAGTACTTTTTAAACAAACGGTGTAAATTTGGCTAAGCGGTAAAAAAATTGTATATAATTTTTATTTCATTAATATTTATTCCGTTTCCAAATTTGCACCCTTTATCTAATCCATTAAAAATTTGTCGCAAATATACCTCAATCATTCCCCTGTGTATTCGTCTAAACAAGATTTGGGATATCTTTCCTCGTTTTTGAATTATGAATTTTTTTAACCATCCCTGTCAAAGTAACAGTTGATATTTTTCTTAGTCAATACAGATCTTTGATTTCCAATGATAACTCTCTTTTTAAAAATTCATAATGTCAAAATGGGGCAAAGAAAATTTAAAAATCTGATGTGGCCAGCACATAACCTCTCGCCAGATATTTTACCTGGTTGTACGCATAAAACGAAAAATATTTTTAAATACAAATACATATATTCATGACGCACTACAAAATAATTCTCACATATATTTACAAAATCTGTGGGATATTTTAATATAAATTATGTACAATTCATACATTTTCTTTATATTCAATATCCTGAAATTTTCTTTTTCTACTTTCCTTTTCTTTTTCTTTATATTCGTCATTTTTTCGAAAGTTCCTTTTGTGTTCTTTTTTACGTATGTTCTTTTCATAATCTTCATAATGATGTACAAATATTTTTGACAATGGCATACAAATCTTTTTGAGAGTGATATTTTTGTGTCAATTACAAACATTTGAATTTCTTGTCTTGAAGTAGTTTGATCTGAGATTTTTTTACATCAAATTATTTTATATGCATTTCTTTATCTCTAAATCTATAGAAGATATAATGATGAATTTATATTTATCGAATAAAGAATTTAACGTTCTTTAATAAAAGTATTTACATAAATTTTCGATAAATAATATTTAAATGATTTTTTTCTTGTAACTACTACTTCCGGTTGTCCAATTGTTACCAAAACTTAATCGACTCTTCCCATTATTGTTAGATTGAGGAATCCGTAGTTAAAAATGTCTTAAGTCTTATAGTGTTTGCGAAATCGTGGATCCAACATCCACACACACATACGGACATCATCGTAAAAATGTTATAATCGGATTCTAGGGACCTTGAAACGTGCTTATTCACTAAAATCTGGATATGCGATTTTTAGCATGAATCCAATACCTCTCTTAGCGAGGGATAAAAATAAAGTTTAAGCTACCAAATTTTGAATATATACATAATTCAACCCATATTTTTAAACCGAGGCGTGAGGTGTTTTTAATCAGATATTTAACCACTTTTATACCGGAAATGTACAAAACAACCCTCTAAAATACATTTTTGCAAGAATAAACAGTATTTGCAACAGAAATCTTGAGATTGAATCATTTTTAATCTTACATGTTTAGCCGACACTAATCAAGAGTATATGCATTTTTGGGGGCTCTTAACTGTTTCAAATATCTTCAAATTAACACAGAAATGGTGATGTATGAGTTGAAATATGAATGAACTCCTTAATTATTGCTGTAGTTAACACATGTTTTGTATTAATGCTGGGTTATTATTATATTGTTAGAAAACATTGTTGTAATCAATACATTTAACATGATAAATATGTAAAATACATTATTTTTAAACTACAACTTTTTAAAGGAAACATTTTAATTGTTGTTACCCCCATGAATTATTTAAATATTATATTGCGATTCAGTAAGATAATCAGTAATCACTTACCTTTGTTATATAGGTAATCTTTGCACGTAAGTCTAATACATTGTCCAGCGTTTTTCGTGTCTAGGCTACCTGGCACCTGGTTGATTTAAAATATTTTATTGAACTTAGTCATGGTTAAATTTACAGCTGTATTAACTTAAAAACTAAAATCTGCATACATTGTTTACTATATTTTAATAACATTTATTATTTACAGCAGATAATATAATAATAAAGAAATAGTCATAAAATGTGTGATTTATAGTAAATTATCTCGGACACGGTTAAAATATTTCATTTCTGATTTCAAAAATATGTTCCAGATACAGTATTTATCTCTTATAATAATTTTTATTAACATATTTAAACATTACTTTCACCGCAAATTTGAATTTTTTTTTTGTCGGCTACCGGCGTGTCGTCTTCGGTCATTTTTTTCACATTCTGCGGAGTCGAAAATATACACTTGCATACGAACTTCACGTTAGTCTAGTTAGAAATATTTGTTTTTTACCTAGTTACTTATGACATATTTGGTAACACTGTCCAAGTACATATGAACCGTCAAATTTTATAATTTTTAAATAAAATGGTTTAGGCCTTTTTTACCTATGCGGATATAGTTGCCTATTCTCAAAATTTATGATTATGAATTAAACTTCCTTCAAATTGTCTCCATTTCATAAATATTTCCATTTAAAGGTTTGACATGATATGTCAAACATGGCGTTCTTCGTCTTAAATTTTCAAGGAAAACTGTGATCGTTACTGTGAAAAATATTGTTTCTGTCCCAATTTTCAATCTTTAATAATTTTTTACTCGAAAACTATGCATCCTACAGAAATTCGTCTCATTAGAAGGGCCCTGAAGGCAATCATTTCCTACATCTTGGTACAAATTTCACGAAAATCGGTCGCACCGTTTAAGCTGTAGCCTTGTCTAAAGTTGGGCGATCGTCGTGATTAAAGAAAATATATATATATATATATATATATATATATATATATATATATATATATATATATATATATATATATATATATATAGAACTATAGATAGTGAATCTGATCGTTTAGTATTAGGACTAGCGAAAACTCGGCAAAGCCGAGTTTTCCCTAGGGCTCCGCCAATAGTGTTTTATAATAGTCTATACGTACATCCAACATATCTACGCACAATTTAAAACCAAAGTGCTAACGCCAACAGTCTTGTTAGATACCCAAATTCTCTCAAACGAATTAACTTTATGCATAAAACAAAAGCCAATTAACGTGTCAGAAATTTTGATATATGTATCGTATCTAACAGTCCTTAATTTGACGTCTCATTTGATACTAAACACGCTTATTTCTAACATATTTATGCACAAAACAAAAGCCGACTGTAATGTCTAATTGTTAACACTTCTATATTATAGCTCGGCACGACATGGTTCTGACTTTATGCGAAAAACAAAAGCCGATCGAGTTGATGCCTAATTTTGAAAGTTCTATAGTTTAGCCATGCAGAAAACTTTTAGTTTAATACCAAACAGGATATATTTTTGACAAATTTATACGAAAAACAAGATATGTTTTGTCAAGAGCTGTCATGGAGATATGTCAAAAATACGACAGCTCGGTAGGCTACCGTTTTCTTGCAAAAAGTTGTCAATAATAGTTCAGATGTATAATTAAAAAATGCAGTTAATATAATTTTTCGACATTCTTACATACCAGGTGGCGCTCCAAATCCGTTACATAGGCATTTAACATGGGAAAACAGTTTTTCCTTGCGCGTTGCTTTCCAAATTATTTTATGAAAAAAATACTTCGAATAAAACATATAGATCATGAAATTCTGCTTTTGAATCAAGATGTAAATTTAATTGTGTGATTTTTTATTAATTGGCAATAAAAGAATTTTAAAATAGGTAATTTTAAACGTAATATATGATAATGAAATACAGATTAAAATCTGTACCGTTTTAAAGTGTAAGAAAATGAATTGCAAAAAATAACATTAAAACATACCATCTAAAAATATTGAATTGTCTTATTCCAAACATTAAGGCATGATTTTGCTGTAGGATTTTTGGTTTCTCCAATGAGTAACACATTTCTGGATGGACTCAATGAAGAACAACTAACTAACGCGTATCTTTCTAATTTTGTACATGTACTCTTTATCGATTGTGATGTTCATATGTCTTGCTCAGCCTGACATTTTGTTAAATCTATTTACAAAATAAATTATATCAATTAACAATAAACATGGCTTAAAATCATTACATATACTTCATTCTACGATGTCTTCCGATGCCATTTCTCCACTACTCTCTACCTTGCCGTAAGTCTTCATTTAATCCTCTCTCTCTTATTTCTTCTTGGACTCCTGCAATACCGAACCTCTTCTAGGTCTCATTCTTTTCTTTTTGCCGATAGGTGTCCACTGTAGTATTTGTTTTGGAAGCCTATAGTAATTTGAATGTCCATGATATCTCTTATTCTTTCGTTCCTTATCTCTTCTCTTCTTGACTTTCCTGCTGCCCTCCTCCAATAATCCAGAATTAATTCAGCATTTTTCTTTAAAGGTCACATATGCTTTTTATAATGGTGTTATGAATTCTTCTTTTATTTTCCTTTGAAATAATTTAATCCCATAATATGCTATTTAGTTGGAATATAGCTTTTCCTCCTTGTGTACAGTGTTCCTTTATGGTGCTTATTCATAAATTTTATTCCAAGTATTTTATTCTGTAGTGTTTAATCTTTTGTCCTGTGTTTAGCATCAAATCTTGCTGGGACCCTTTTAAACCCATATATTCTGTTTTATGCTGTTTACTACTACGGTATTTTTCTATAATTTTTCGTGTCATGTATTCACTATCGTAGTAGTCCTGTGCAATAAGTATTTGATCATCTGCAATAATAATAAGGTGTAAATTGTTTGTATATACCCATATTTTTGCACATTTTCTTCCACGATTACAGTGCCTTTGTTGCATATACCTACCTAATTTAATTCCTACATTCTTTTCTTCAATTTTACATATTATTTAAATATTTTTAGCATTGAAAGGGACAACCGATACGACATTCATAATTTGTCATTAACGTATCAAATGTGACACATGACAATGTCTATCTTTTTAATTTTGTACATGTTTTCTTGGATCAATTGTGATATTATTCCTGCCTTTCTTATCTTTGTCGACGTGTTTCCTTATACATTTTCCAAAACTCTATTCACAAAATAAATTATATAATAAATTAATAAAAAAAACATGGCTTAAAATGAATATATATATATACCTACCTCGTTTAATTCATTAACTTTTCTTCTTCAATTTTACGAGTATATATTATTTATGAATTTTTTTACATTCAAGATGATGAACACCGATAATTAGTCATCATTGACACTGACATGCCAAATGACATGACAGCGTTTATCTTCTTAAATTTTTCAAGGAAAACTGTGATCGTTACTGTGACCTATTGTTTCTTTCTCAATTTTCAACCTTTCATAATTTTTTTACACAAAAACTATGCATCCTACTGGAATTCGACCCATTAGAAGGGCATTGAAGCCAATCATTTCCGACAACTTGGTATAAATTTCACGAAAATCGGTCGCACCGTTCAAGCTGTAGCCTTGTCTAAAGTTTCGGCGATCGTCTTGATTAATTCAAACAACTATATATGACTCTAACCTTTTTATATAATAAATTAATAAAAAAACATGGCTTAAAATGAATATATATATATATATATATATATATATATATATATATATATATATATATATATATATATATATATATATATATATATACCTACCTCGTTTAATTCATTAACTTTTCTTCTTCAATTTTACGAGTATATATTATTTATGAATTTTTTTACATTCAAGAAGATGAACACCGATAATTAGTCATCATTGACACTGACATGCCAAATGACATGACAGCGTTTATCTTCTTAAATTTTTCAAGGAAAACTGTGATCGTTACTGTGACCTATTGTTTCTTTCCCAATTTTCAACCTTTCATAATTTTTTTACACAAAAACTATGCATCCTACTGGAATTCGACCCATTAGAAGGGCATTGAAGCCAATCATTTCCGACAACTTGGTATAAATTTCACGAAAATCGGTCGCACCGTTCAAGCTGTAGCCTTGTCTAAAGTTTCGGCGATCGTCTTGATTAATTCAAACAACTATATATGACTCTAACCTTTTAGTATTATAGATTTTTGGGTAATGTTAATTATAAAATCAAAAATTTACTTCCATAAATCAATACCGAGGTTGTATTTAAGCCAATTTCGAACTTAAAAAGAAAAATTTGCAAAAAAGTTGATAGACCAGAACTATTGAACAAATCAGGGGTTTATAAATTCAAATGTGGTTATTTGTAATTAGAAAGACGGGTAGAAAATTTATAACTATAGTTCATTTTTTTAAGAATGCAGTACAGGGAAGATAGGGCATGTTTGACCTTGTTCTCTGATTGGCTTACATCGAGAAGAAGTTTACACCGACGATATTTATTTCTCCATCTCAATCTTTTCTCTACTTATCTTTCCTTTTTCACTTACATTTGTAGTCATTGGCGTAGAATTTGTTGATATGTAATTAAAAGAATATAATACTATGAATAATTTCTAAATATATAATATAATATAATATTATATAATATAATAGAACGTTAAATTATAATGCGGCTATTATTTGTTCGAACTCCAATGCATGTGCATGTTGAGCTGTCAGTTGTCAATGGCTGCCGTCTCAATTCTCAATTGTCAACTGATCTTTTTGTACCATTTCCATTTTTTGCGTTTTTCTCCATTTAAGTGTTGGCATTTTATTTCTCTTGTTGCCGTTTGGTGTATTTAATCTGTATTTTTCAATACAAACAATAGTAGTATTCGTTCTTTCTGGTTTTATTGTTTTATCTCATTGAAGAAAGTGTGCACCGCCGTATAAAGAAAAATCCGAAGGGAAAACTTTTAAAAAGTGGACAAAAGGAAATGGCCTACAACAGTTATTTGGCCCATAAAAGTAAGGGTGCAACACTGGCACTCACTGCAGCAGCTGTTAAAATCTCTGAAAGATCTATGTACAAAATTGTTGCGGATATGGATAAAACAGGGCGTTTCATCACTAAAGAAGAAAAGAATGCTCGAAGATTTGTATTCAAAATTATCGGAAGATTATTAGGGAGATTGTGCCACAAGGATGATTTTCATGTAACAAATTGTCAAAAACTCTTAGTCTTAACAAACAATTTACTGTGTTATTTTAAGCTTTGCTTTTTTACATTCTCTACTGTTATCACGATAATTGTAAATTATTTAAATTAACTGATTTACAAACTTTTGTTAATTTTTTGAAATTTTAAATAAATCCATTTTAATTGTATAAGATAATTCTTTTATTATTATCTTTGTAAAACTATCACTTTTTAAACGCAGTTTTATGTAATAAATTTAAATATGTTTAAATTTAAATATATGTGTTATGCTTTTTCAGTAATTATAACTTATTCAACTTCTCATTTTAAATTACAAATTTAAAAAGTAAATTTGACATTTTTCTTCATTTTGCTGTAATATTTTAAAAATTACCATTAATAATTTTTTTATTCAAATATAATTACATAACTGTTATTATTTCAAATAACTATATTTGAATTTAGCACCAAATTTTATAACTAGATTGACCATTTGTCATTGTGTAAATCAGGTTTCTAGTTACTGCATTCTTTAAAAAAATTAACTTTAGATTCAAAGAACATATGAGAGATTTCAGACTACAGAATAGCCATTCCACTTTCGCGGAACATCTATTAAATAGCGGCCATAAGTGTGACAACTCAAAGGACTTTGATATTCTACACATAATGAGCAATGGAAAATTTTTAGATTTTTTGGAAAATTTAGATATCAAAAAATCAATTAGTATAAATAAAAAACTTTGCTTCAGCGATCAAGTTGAATTGAAGAATAGTCTGCTCCTGGACACACTACTTTAATTTAAATTTAAAGTTTCGGCAAAGATTTTTCATTGTCGGTCGAGCAGTGTCATCGATCTGTGAACTTTTCATAAACATATAGTGTATGGCGATTTTTATTTTATGAATTTCAATGTACGGTTTCTTCCGTAAAGGCAGTAGTACTCACTTTATTACAGTTTAAGTAATTTTAAAATGTATTATATATTCACTTTACATATTACAGTTATTTTTTATTTTGTTTCAAATATGTTGTTGTGTAATATGTAACGATTGGGTTAGTTACAATAGTTTTGATAATTCCATTTTTTATTTCTGTTATTTGTCTATTTTTAAATATCTACTAGATGTTATTTTTACCATTTTTATATAAAATATTTTTCTACTTTCATTACAATACTTAACCATTAATAATGATATTATCACTTTATATTATATTTTTGTTGTTTGTTTGTTTGTTACGAAGTAACCAAAACCAGTCTCAATAAATAATTAGAACAGTGTGAATAAGATTTAAATGGTTTTTTAAACCTTTCATATTATCCTTAAAAATATATAATTCCACTTAAAATAAGAAAGTTAGGGTCTACTTCCGGTTAAGCCGGAAGTGCCACTGCTTTGAGAATATTTTAGAAATTTCGTAAAATAATACTAAGTAGTTTTTAAAATAACGGTAGCGTGAGCTTATCCTGGGACGCCATATATATATATATATATATATATATATATATATATATATATATATATATATATATATATATATATATATATATACATACATACATACATATATACATACATACATACATATATACATAAAAAGACTTTAACATGTACAATCATCCTTTTGTAATTTCCTGCTTTCCTAGTTATTTTAGGTAAAAAATGCTTCATATAAAAGTTGTAGAGTTTAAAATTCTGCATCTTAATCAATGCGCAAAATTAATTTTACATGTTTTGTAACGGCGAAAATTAAGTATGAAAATATCGAAAATCACCCCAAAAATAGTAATAGACATGGAATTGAAACAGATAAATTAATAACTGTTTGACGTTTTATCTGTCCAATTAGGTTGATATATTTTTATTAAGTATTAGTTGTAATATCTGTTTAAGTGTACATTTATTTATTAATTTAAATAAGTAATTCTTCACTTTAACAGAAATTACAAATAACAATAAAAATTAAAATAACCTAGACTGAAAGATAAATTGCTAACATTTGTTAATTTTTGGGGTGATTTTCGACAATTTCATACTAAATTTCTGCCGTTATATAGCATGAAAAATTAATTTTACTTACTATAACTCACATGTAGAATTTTATGTTCTACATTTATTTGAAGCTTTTTTACCTAAAATAATTACGGAAGCAGGATATTATAAAAGTATGATTTTACATGTTAAAGTCCTATGTTTCCGGGTCGCACTCACCACCCTGTAAGTATATATATATAGGATAATTTTTTTCAAGGTGTACATAAGAGATTAACACGGGAAATCAGTTTTTTGCAAACTTCAACCACTTGTATGTTCTATAAAAACAGACTCAGGGGCTACACATTGAAAATATTTTTCGCAGATAATTGTACAGGGCAAGATGCTCGCTCATTCTGACTTACTATTTTGAGATAAACTAGTACCGTCTTCATCTATACTTACGGTTATCTCCCTGTTGTCACTTCTCCAATAATAACATCGTAGGGTAACTGGTCGGATGCATTGATTTCAGGATGCATTGATCTCACATTTGGTAGGCAGTACACATCTTTCAATTCCTGGGCTAGATTTAGCTCTTGCTCTGCCATGATTAACTAATTGTCCAAATATTGTATGTCCCAATCTCTCTGATATGGCTTGTAATATGTGTTTTCTCCACTTATGCGTAGCCTCTCTATTTGTACTGTGGAATATTTATATCTTTCATAATATACTTTTCTTGTTTGTTCCCGTTTTGTTAGTTTGTTGTTTTCTCTCTCGCCAGCAATCTTGCAGAATTGAATTTTTGTCGTTTCTGCTCTTGTACCTATATATGCGAAGTCTCCTTCTATCTAATCTGTATTAGTTCGTTTGTTATTCTTAAATAACTTACTAAATCGGGAACTAGTTAATACTCTCGATCTGTTACTAATTTACCTAAATCTAGTTTAATAATATCATGAACAAAGAACTCAACTTCATCTCTCGTTTCTGGGCAAAGATACCAAGTTTTACTTCGTAACTGCTTACTAATGAAAGACTGAACATAGCTGCCTAAACAAGCAACTAACTAAATTGTCTTTATTACAAACAGTAATCTGATTTTAAACAAGACCGCTCACAACGATAACCTGTGCCGCGGTTCTACTTAACCAAGTCTCGTAAATACGTCACTACTCTCCGAGTTACCCACAGACAAAACCAGCAAAAATGCTAGAAGGCACTTCCATCTTAATCTGCTTGGCCCTTCACTTCACTTATAATTCACCAACAAAACACAAACCCACAAACACTATTATGGACCGCGAGCGAATCCCATTTCTGATGATAGAGAATACAACACGCACACACAATAAAAATACAATGGCCGCGTTCAGCAATGCACAGCGCTGGCAGCGCTGAGCGCCGAAGTTTGCCGAACGCAATGAATTGACGAATGTGATTGGTCCAGCAACTGTATTCGGCAAATTTCGGCGCTCAGCGCTGCCAGCGCTGTGCATTGCTGAACGCGGCCAATTACTTCAATTCAACAATTGATTTGTTCAAAATGAAGATCAACGCCTTGACGGTAGCCTGTTCACTGCTCAAACAGTGCTGCGGAAACACGTCTGGTTTTAAACAGTCCTTACATCACAATAAGAATCTTTTAAGTTAAGAAGCTATTAATTATTAGTTGATCATACTAATGTTAATCATCATAGAATGTTGTATAATCATTTCCGGCGTTCACGTAATATCAAAATAATTGCAATTGTCATTGTAGGTCAATGGTTAGCATAGATGACTGTGGAATGAGATGACGTTTAGAGGTTGGGGTTCAAATCTCCGTCAAGACAGTTTTTTTATTATTTTTTATTTATTTATTAATTAATTGCGAATTATATTAAAGATATTATGTATTATGTTAATATGGATGAATTAGTTAAATAATTACAAATAAGTTTCTATCATGATATAATACTAATCTCAATGGAACTAGTAATTATCAGTAGGTATGACACAAAAGCATAAGAATTTAAACTATAACACCTACTTTTACAGTAAATCACAAAACATACACATATTCATTTTATCTCAATCATGTTTTATTAAGATTAAAAGAAAATATAATGCATTTTTATTATATCAATGTTTTGATTATTGTAATCAATTTTTGTTTAAAACCAATTATTTTATATTATGTACTATGTTATAACAATGAATTGATTACAATAATCAAAACATTGATATCCATAATATCTTTAATATAATTCGCAATTAATTCATAAATAAAAAAAAATAGTAAAAATACTGTCTTGACGGAAATTCGAACCCCAACCTCTAAACGTATACACACGGTATATATATTACAGGGTGTTCATCTTATATGGTATAATATTGCTAACTAAAGAACTATAAGAGCTACGAGGTCGGTTAAATTAAG
>OY720450.1:49853745-49896245 GCA_963082715.1 Harpalus rubripes | reverse complement strand
ATTTTATCAGTATAATACTGTTCCCAATGGTTGAATTTACAACTGTTTTACATCATGATTGGTTAAAAACTAGTCATTGGAATTTATCATTGTAAAAATTCTGCATAATATACTGTAGTTTTTGGGATAATAATCGTAGCCATATTACGGGCGTATTATACCTAAAAACCACTATCTTCTAAAATGGAAGTTGTTCTGTTTATGGCAATCAATAATTTTTGCTCCTGAATATATTTTTCCCGTAAGAGATTTGTATTTTATTTCAGCAAATGGGTTCGAGTTAATAAATAAATAATTAAAATATATTTATGTTAGGGTTATAACAATGACCTCTGAGACGATTTTATTTATGTTCAATGTCAACATAGAATATTTATTCTTCAATTTTACTCGAAATTTGTCTACAGTTAGATGACAATAACTTTAATATGAATTGGATATGGTTTACAAAGCTTATTGAGGGTAATGGACTCTTATAGGTTAATACCTTTTGTTAACAATTTATGTTTAATTAACATTTTAAAATAAAAATGTATTTTTTTTTCATTTTATTAATTTGCGTGAAAATAGATGAACAGTTGAAAACAATTTTATAAAAAAATTGTCAAACAATGACTGTATTACTGATAAGGAAATGATATGTGTGATAGTATACGGATTTAGTGCTTGAAGCTCAAGCTGCTTCCATCAAAACCACCGTAGCCATGTCCGCCAGCATAACCGCCTCCATAGCCACCTCCAAATCCTCCTCCAATACCTCTAGCACCATCACCGCCACCGCCGCCGCCGACGAAGACAGGTTGAGCGACGGGCACAACAACAGCCTGTGGAACTCTAACAGGTACGGTTTGCGTGATAGTAACGGGGTACGGCTGCGGCACTGGCACAGCGTAGGGTTGTGCTTGTGGTACTGGGATTGCTTCGGGCACTGGCACGGGCACGGTCCTAGTCACAGTAACAGGGTAGGGCCTGGCGACAGTGACGGTGTAGGGCTGTGGCACGGACACGGGTACCGCACGTGGCACGGAAACAGGCACGGGCACGGACACAGGTACAGGTACAGGTCGGGTCACCGTCACTGTGTAGGGCTGGGGTACCGGTACTGCTACAGTTTCGGTGATGGTATTCACGCTAGTGCCACCACCACCACCGCCGCCGAAATCGCCTCCAAAACCTCCTCCTAGGAGACCGCCGCCGAAACCTCCATGGCCGCTTCCGTAACCACCGCCGTATCCGCCCCCTAATCCGTGAACATCACCGCCTCCGATAATTCCACATTCTCCTAATGTGGAAGCAACAATCACCAAAGCTGCAATCTGAAACAGAAAATAAATGTAATTATATATATATTTACTTAAACTTAATTTTTCTTTTATAGTGTTATACCAAGAATGCCCTCATGGTGATGTTGTTAAAGAAAATTATAGAGATCAAATGATGATTTACAGGTTTCACTGTGAGTTTTTATATGAACGATACGGTTATTACCCTCCGTAAACCTGCAGACGCTGCATTTTCGCATGGTTACTCATTGGCACATAATACAATTTGCTTAATTATATGAGCATACAATAATGTAATATATATTTTTAATAAATCAGATAGAAAAATTTATAATCTTTTTAAAGATATTTTGTAAAAAAACATACATATGAATGTAATAAAATTTATCAAAGTTAAGATGGAACATTAAATGCAAAGAGAACAACATACATTACAGTTAATAAGTTGTAATTAAATTTAATATTAAGATAATGAATCAGAAAATACAGCTTTCACTAACATATCGTGACGTAATATATAGAACGCAAGTATTTGAAGTGCACTGAAAGTTATTTTAGAATGAATTAGGAAGTATGTTCAGTTGGGTGAATGAATATGGGATTACAAATGCATGACTACTAAGAATCTCTCTCCTTCATGTCCATATAAATAAGTGAAATCTTACATCGTTACTCATTCTAAGCTCTTTGTTCAAACAGTTAAGATCGATATGAAGACTACATATGTAAGTTAATTTTTAAAATGTATAAACACGCATTCTACAATTATATTGTTTGTTTCAGATCATATTTCTAACGACTTGTTTATCACTTCATTGCTTTGGAGAAAACAACAATGGGAAAACCATCTCTAGTGGATATAGTTACAGAATTGAATATAATGACAGTGATAACGGAAATTACGGGCATAAATTAGAAGTGAAAGATGGAAATGCAAAACTGGATGTACGGTCTGAAAATTCAGAAACACAAAAATTCAATTCAGTTCGTCAAACAAAATCACTTTTGCCTCAAAAAAAACCTGGCGTTCTTGAGAAACCAAAAGAAGATATTACATATATACCTAGTTCTACTGCTGAAAGCTCTACAATCAGTCCTTCAGGGAAAAATACTTTGTCATATGCTGCTCCACAAATTCCGGTTCAAATTCCGAGAAATGAAGCTTATAATTCAGCACTCCAAAAATATTCTCAAGAACAATTATCAATTCTTCTTTCTCAAAATAAGAATCCATTTCTACCATTAAATCCAAAAGATACAATTAGTCAATTTCTTTCTAAATATGTTAGCCCAAAATCAAGTCAAGGACAACAATCTCATGGTGGTTATACCTCTCAAGTTCAGAATAACTACCAATATCTACCACAGTCTTATGGTCAAACGCCATCAGTATCTACTAAAACAAATTCTCAGTATCCTGCTTCTTATTATTCTCCAGAAATTCCTCAACAGAATAGTGGAGCTCAACAAGTTTACTACCAACCTCAAGCTCAATATTCATATCCTTCATCACCAAACAGTCATTTACAACAAAATACTGATACTGCTTCTCATTATCCACAAACGCAGAGTGTTCCTCAAACTCAGAGTGCTGTACAATATGTGTATATGCCACAAACTTCTTCACAGTCTGCAAGTCACTCTTCTATTGCACCTCAGCAGTACGGAACATCTCAAACAGGTCTAGCTCAATTTTCACAACAGAGTTATAATATTGAAGCACTAAAACAACAACATACGTCACCTGCTGCATATCAGTCTAATCAGCTGACTTATAATATACCGAAAATTCACTTTGGGCAATCATACCCTTCATCTTTATATAGTGAATATGTTCCATCCAATCCCCAAACTATTGCTCAAGGAAAGCAGCAGTACGCGTCAGTACCAAGCAGTTCTGCCTATCAAGATACGCAAACTCTATACAACATAGCTTCAGAAACTGCCAGGCAGCCAACTCAAACAAGTTATCAAAACGCATATCCAAGTTCCTCAGGTACTCAGTATCCAGCAGCAGCAATTTCTTCTTCACAATTAGGGCCTGCAACTTATAAATCAGCAGCTCCAACCGAAATAAGGTCAATTTATCAAAACGGATATCCAAGTTCCGCAGGGAGTCAGTACTCAGCAGCAGCTCTTTCTTCTTCACAACATGGGTCTGCAACATATAAACCAGCAGCTCCAGCCCAAATAGGTTCAAATAACTTCGAGTTTAGCAAATATCCTCAATTTGGGGCAACTCAATCATCTACTCTGTATAGCTCACAACAAGCTGCTGTTCATTCGCCGAGTATAACGCAATACAGTCCTGCAGTATCATCAAATTCAGGAGCTAGTGCTTATGGACAAGCTTTAAATACTGCAGGTGCATCAGTGCAGGATCCCAGTAAATCTAATATATTTGGCTCAAATTCTAATTTTGGACAATTGTTCAGTGGTTCACAATCACCTTTTGTTGGAGGTGCAAGTTTAAAAATTCAAGATGCAATTAAGAGTCCTGGAAATGTTCAGTTAAGCCAAATCAGCACACCTTCCTATGAGAATAATTTAAATCAAAGGCAACAAACTCATGCGCAGCTTGTAAATTCTGCTACTTCTACCAATTACAAACCTGTTGTAGAACAACAAGCACCTGACACTAGCACTAAGGTACAATACCAGCCTGCAGCTGTCAATTCAATTTTAGGGTCAAACAACTTTGATATTAGTAAATTTCAATTCCCTGGCCTGAACTTTGGAAATATACAAAGTAATTATCAATTTCCAAGTGGGAGTAATCTAAATTTAAAACAAATAAGCAATGTTCAAGCATCTGATAACAAATATGGCCAATACGCTATAGATTTTAGACAAGGAACAAATCCCACGGGTGCAGCTCAAGTTATGGTGCACACTAATTATAATTTAGGTGCACAAAACCTTCAGAGTCCACATGGTTCTGTTCCTGTCAGCGCAGCCAGTGATAATAGTAACCTAAAATATGTATATGTACCATCATATGTTCCCAGCTCACCTCAGGGCCATAATCAACAATAATAATGAGAAATTTTATATGACTGCTTATTTTTACTGTTATCTACTTAATTTATCCAATATGTACATACTTGTTGAAGACTGTAATGTTATAAATAAAAAAAAATGAAATTTTCCATTTAATATGTACATTAATTAATGAACACAAATATATATATATATATATATATATATATATATATATATATATATATATATATATATATATATATATATATATATATATTCGTACATACAATCATACATGTTTATTGACAGAAATATATACGTTTTATGCCAATGAAGGCAATATAATTATTCAGATAATATTATCTTAAAATCGATTATTTTTAAACAAATAATTATGAAAAATTTTAAATTCGGAAAATATATTAATTGTAATACTAGTGATAAGATATTCTAATTTATATTCTTTATTATTTTCTGAAACTTTCACGTATTTGTGTTATAAAAATATAAATTTTTAATGTTACTTGATAATTTGAATTTTACGTAGGAGAAGCTAATGATATTTTTGTGATGACACGACATGTAATAAAACTAACTCAAATAAGACAGCTGACACGGACAATGTGTCAATGGTGAAAATATAGCTTCCTAGTATATGTAATTTTTAATATTATTGGGCTATTTTTATCATAATCTAAAGTATTACAACTTTTCTGGCGTAAATTTTAATATATTTTAATACCCCATTCTACAGCCATTAAAAAGCAATTCATGCAATTCAAAATTCTAATCTAGTATTTATTTATTATTAATAACGAATGCTCTTATATTACACCAAAAATAGTATGACAAATACAAATATTATTAACAAATACTTTAAAAAATTACAAACATAACACAATTATATCTCTAGTGTAGTTAGAACAGAGTCTGATTTTGCGTACTAGCACTTAGCACAATATAAAATTCAATTACAAATTCGCTATCTATCTATCTATCTATATATATATATATATATATATATATATATATATATATATATATATATATATATATATATATATATATATATATATATATATATATATATATATATATATATATATAAATTTCAGTAGGTATGTACATATGTATATTTTTTTTATTTTTGCTTCTAATGTTTAAATCTGTATCTACATAAGTTCGCAGTGACATCACGCGGACCATGTACCATACGATCGATTTCCGTCGACAGACAATGTATGATTTGTCGCAAAAAATAAATACAGCGACTTATATTTATCACTCTCGAATCATAAAAGCTGGCCACTTATATATCTTACATAAATGTAGTAATGCCTGAAATACATCCGGCAGTACGGCAGTGTTAAGACACTGCGGCTCGGTGAGTCGTACATAACTTTATATTTTCAACTGAAACACGTATATATTTATTCAAATTTGCCGAAACGTCTGTTATGTAATAAAAAATTCCAAACGAATTCATCAGTCTGTTCTTCCTCCAAGTTTTTCCAGTATTACATTTATCCAGTCGAGCAATACACATTTAAATAAAAAATATGTTTCTCTACTAATATAAATAATTAAGTATGTATTATTTGTAAAAAAAAATCTGATGTGGGCAGTATATTACCTTTTGTTCTATTATTGTTCTATTTATTTTGTACAAAATCCACAATGAACTTTTTTTTGCAAATGATTCCATATTTCCAGTACATTACCTTCACTCAGTTCCACGTATTGTGTACAAATTACATACAGACAGTTTCTTCTAAGAGATTCTATATATTTCCAGTCAAATTATAACACGTACTATGTCAACTGCACTTGATAATGACATGTGTTATTCACAATTTTCTTAATATAGTAGATGTTTCCATGGTTATGACACAGCTGGCTGCTTTGTGAAATTTAATTTCTTTATAATTTTTACCTTCCGGTACCTTTAGGCAAGTGAGGTATTGTCTTTAGTCAAAAAATTCGCTGATGTGTTTTCTATCAATAAGCACGTTCTAGGGACCCTAGAATACAATTTTACTAATTTTAGGATGATGTCTGTATATGTGTGTGTGTGTGTGTGTGTGTGTGTGTGTGTGTGTGTGTGTGTGTGTGTGTGTGTGTGTGTGTCTGTGTGTGTGTGTATGTGTGTGTGTGTGTGTGTGCGTGCGTGCGCGTGCGTGCGTGTGCGTGTGCGTGTGTGTGTGTGTGTGTGTGTGACAAAAATTTCGGCTGCGACCTCTAATACTTTCGTATTCCTCTTCGTTACATACATATAAAGAGCTGATTAGATTTTCATTATAATTGTTCGACCGTAAGTAACCTCATTTGAAATATTTAACAGTTTTTCTTGAAAAATGGATGTTAAATATCTTTTAATATGAAGTATAAAATGTAATCAAATCGTATGGAAAATAAAATATTCTTTAATATTTATAATAACATGAAATGTGAAAAAATAATATTTAACAGCGTTTTTTTTTTTAAGAAAAACTGCTAAAATCTTCAAATGAGGGTACTTCCGGTCGACCAATTGTAATGCAAAAATTATAATTTTTGGAAAGGTGGAATTGGAGTTATACGATCCGAAAAAATCGTCACACACACACACACATACATACATACATATACAGTAAAATGGTATTCTAGGAGCCCTAAAACGTGCTTATTCATTAAAATCTCAATCAAAATCATTGAATTTTTGTACCAAAGACAATACCTTCCTTACCTACAGGTAAAAATGGTTAGATAGTAAGAATTTGTGAATAATGAAATACGCTAAGCCTAAGCAGTAAGCACATTCAAAAAAATTTATGTTTCAGTCTTATTCATTTGAAAACAATTTTAAATTTTATAACATTTATTGTAAACGTAAGGGCGGTGACCATGGTGACTATAACATTGGATGGATTTTTAATAATCACGGGGATTGTTTGTCCTGTAACTTTTACAGCAAAACTAGAAGAATGAAAAGTTGTTTATAATTAAACATTACATAAAAATGATTTTAAATTCGACGCACCAGCGTATCTGTAGCACTTTCAGAATTAAAATGTTACAATTTTGTCAAGAATCAGACGGACATGTGAATAAAACTTTGGTGTCAATGTGACAGTTTGATAAAAATAAATAAATCTGTCATTACTTTGTAATATATTTTAATGGATAACTGAAATTGAAATAAACTCCAACATAATTGTATGAAAACATTGACTGCAACAATTATAAGCAATGATACTTTATTAAACAGTCACATTAATATTGTGTTTTATTCCATGGTCATCTGATACTTGACAAAAGTGTAACATTTTATTTCTGAAATATCTGAAGACGTGCTGGTATATAAAGTTTAAATTTTTTTATGTAAAATTAAATTTTACACAACTTTTTGTTCTTACTGTTCTTAGGGGAGCCAATTTACGTATTCCATTCCATATTAAACTTCCATGTTCCGGTTTTCGATGCAAATACTGTAGGTACGAATAGATATATCGTCAACATAGAGGGTGTTTCAAAAATACTGTAAAAAAATTTAAGTGCATATAGTACTCACCAAAATGAGTAAAAAAGCTTAATTAACAAGGGTCCGATCTTTTATAGTTTCCGAGATTTGAAGCCGTGAAAAATGAGATTTACGGAATTTACGTTTGCTATACGAGTGACGACTTTGATTAAATGGGATTTTTTGTTTACCTTTCAGAGGTCATCTTTGCCATGCTTTTGTTTTTTTTAAATAAAATGATTGCACTTTGTTAAATGTCGTGGCGACCTTGGCCAATATTTAATTTTCAAATAACTTCGTAACTATTAGAAATTGAGAAAAACGTTTCATATAAATTTTTATTGTTTTTACCTCCCGTCATACCGTAGGTAAGGGAGGTCATGTAATCGTGCCAAATATGCGATAGTGAGTTTTCAGTAAATAAGCACAAATTATAGTACCCACAACACGTTTTTACTATTTTTACGATGATGTGTGTGTGTGTGTGGGTGTGTGACGATTTTTTCGTCCATGATAACACTTATAACAAACTTCCAAATATTTCTATTTTCCGTATTTAAGCTTCGTGCATTCATACGAGCGTCGTTTGATAAGTCCGGTAAAAAAGCTATAAATTCTTGGTTTTTTTAATTCACCCTTATTTCTGAACATAGTCTCCTTCGAGGGCTACACACTTGGTCCAGCGAGATTCCAGTTTTTTTCATCCCGTCACAAAAGTACAATTTCTCAAGGTCTGCAAAATATACATCCACGTCATCGATGACTTCTTCATTAGATGAGAATTTCTTCCCACCGAGCCATGTTTTCAAATTGGGGAACAAAAAGAAGTCGCACGGAGCCAAATATGGTGAGTAAAGTGGATGCCGAACCAATTCGTAGCCCAATTCGTGGATTTTTCCCATTGCGATTGCGGGGGTGTGAGCTGGCGTATTGTCCTGATGAAAAAGAACTATTTTCTTCGTCAATCGTGGCCGTTTATTTTTTAGCTCGGCGTTGAAACGGTCCAATAACGTTGCATAGTACGCTCCTGTGATGGTTTCACCCTTTTCCAAATAATCGATGAGGATAATTCCTTGAACATCCCACGTGGCCATAACCTTTCCAGCCGACAAAACAGTCTTCGCCTTTGGCGCACTTTCACCAGGCAGTACCCATTGCTTCGACTGTCACTTTGTCTCGGGTGTATAGTGGTGGATCCAGATTTCGTACATGGTCACGAATCGACGCAAAAATTCTTGCGGGTTCCGATTAAACATCGCAAGACACTGCGCTGAAATGTCTTTTCGATTGAGTTTTTGGTCGGGCGTCAATAATCGTGACACCCATCTCGCATACACCTTCTTGGCCTCCAATTTTTCATGCAATATGTTATGCACTCGTTCAGTAGAGGTGACTACGGCCTCAGCAATCTCACGCACTTTTAATCGGCGGTCTTCCATAACCATATGATGGATTTTTTTTACCATATCTGATGTGGTGATTTCAATTGGGCGTTCAGTGCGCGTTTCATTTTGAGTTGAGGTTCGACCACGTTTAAATTCATTTATCCAAAAATAAACAGTTTTCAACGAAGGAGCTGAGTCCCCATGAACTTCGTCTAACACAGTTTTGATCTGCGCGGCTGTCCACTGCTTACTCACTTCAAACGACTACCAAAATTATGCTAAGCGTTGCTTGTGGAAAAAACTGCGTATCTAGAGGTTTGAACAGTGTCACTTCTAGGTTATATACTACA
Source organism: Harpalus rubripes (assembly GCA_963082715.1). Lineage (NCBI taxonomy): Eukaryota > Metazoa > Arthropoda > Insecta > Coleoptera > Carabidae > Harpalus > Harpalus rubripes. The sequence continues at coordinate 49,886,746 of OY720450.1, read as the reverse complement.
AAGTTCATTGTGGCGCCATCTCTTGGAAATTACCCAGACTTATCAAACGACCCTCGTATAAAGAGTTGATTAGATTTTGGGTAAAATTGGATAACCGGAAGTGACTGTATACTTGAAGCTCATAACAGTTTTTAATGAAAAACTATATTAAAATATAATCCAAAACTTTTCAATTTTAGTATTTAAAACTTCTATATCAAGGGGAACATATTAGATTTTGGCTAAAATTAGTAAATCAGAAGTTAAAAAAGCGATGAAATTTGGTTTGGGAACCTTGTAGAATGTTTTTAGATAGTAAATAATAGTAGGCCTTGAAGTTCCAATATAGTTTATTTAATTTTCATTGTGGGACGTTTCGGACTCAGTCTCTCTTCAGCTGTCGCGCAGTTACAAGCAATAATGAGACTCTATTTTTGACAACAATCATTAGACTGTCAATAATTTAAATGTATCGACTTTCAAATTTAACATGTGATAATGTGTAAATTACAATTTAGGCTGATGATGGGCGAATTTGCGTCCGAAACGTCCCACAATGAAAATTAAATAAACTATATTGGAACTTCAAGGCCTACTATTATTTACTATCTAAATCAGAAGTGACACTTTACTTGAAGCTCTGAGCAGATTTTCGTGAAAAATATATTATGATATACTCCAAAACTTGTAAAATTTAATATTTAAGACTTTTATATGAAAAAGAACAACATATTAAATTTTGGCTTAAATTGATAATCCGGAAATAATACATTACTTGAAGTTCTCAACAGATTTTTGTGAAAAATATATCATGATAAATCCACAACTTTTCAAATTTGGTATTTAATATTTTTATATTAATGAAAACGACATGTTAGATTTCTTCTAAAATTGATAAACCGGAAGTGATATTTTACTTGTAGCTTTAAATAGATTTTCGTAATAAAATATATTATGATACATTCCAAAACTTTTCAAACTTCGTATTTAAGATTTTTATATGAATGTTAGATTTTTTTATAAAATTGATAAACCGAATGTGATACTTTACTTGAAGCTCTCAACAGATTTTCGTGAAAAATATATTGTTATATTTCAAAACTTTTCAAATTTAGCATTTAAGATTTTTATATTAATGACATGTTAGATTTTTTTCTAAAATTGATAAACCGGAAGTAATACTTTACTTCAAGCTCTGAACAAATTTTTGTGAAAAATATAATAGGATATATTCCAAAACTTGTCAAATTTAATATTTAAGACTTTTATATAAAGGGAAGCAACATATTAGATTTTGGCTAAAATTGATAAACCGAAAGTGATACTTTATTTGAAGCTCTGAACAGAATTTCGTAAAAAATAAATTGATACAATCCAAAACTTTTCAAATTTGGTATTTAAGACTTTTATATTAATGAGAACGACATATTAGATGTTTTCTAGAATTGATAAACTACTTTACAGAAAACTAAAAACAGATTTTTTTGAAAAAATATATTAAAACGATTCAAAATTTTTCAAATTTGGTACTTAAAACTCGTGTATAATTTGAAACAACATTAGATTTTGATTATACCTATATGAAAAACCGGAAGTGGTACTTAATTTAGAGCTATTAACAGATTTTCGAGAAAAAACATGAAAAATATAATCCAAAATTTGGTATTACAGGCTTTTCTATTTATTGGAACAACACAAATTAGATTTTGTTTACAAACGTTCAATTGGAAGTGATACTTTACTTAAAGCTCATTGCTATTTCAAACATGGAATTGACGGGCGGTCATGTGTTGGCCACATCAAATATTTTATAGTCTATATACTAACATAGAAAAAAATTTGTTCGATCACTATCTTGGTCAGTTTTTTTCGATTTTTCGCTTTTCTCGGAAACAGTTGAAGATCAGTCCTGTGTTGATTAAGCTTTTTTACTTATTTTGGTCAGTACTATATGCTCTTAAATTTTTTATATTATTTTTGGAACACTCTGTATAGTAGGAAACGATATACATATGGAGCTACGAGTACATTATTAATAATAGAAATAAAAAGATTGAAATATACCTATATTTTAATAAACTAAGTAAGTCATTACTAAAATTAAATTATTTATTAATGGAAAGATGATGTGCGGTCGGGAGTATATTTAGCTTTCTCAAAGTCTACTTATTTTATAAAGAGGTAGGAGTTACATCACTAGTTGAATTTTTGTAGAATAATAATAATAATATATCATTACTGCATATTACCCTTTGCTGACTTACTGATTGTGCAAATTATAGAAAAGTTGAAATTATTTGCATAATAAAGGGAATTTATTATAACGTTACATTATATGCATCAAAGATGTTATAATGAAATATTTTTTATAATTTAGCTTGGATTTGTAAGTATTAGAAATATAAATATATACGAATGCATTTGTTTTATTACTATGAGTATTATCCATTAAACTTAATTGTTGCAATATAATTATGCAGGCCACCATATTAACATTAGTGTGTATTCATGTTACATTATATATTTGTTACATTAAATTGTAGACATCTATATATTATATTTCTATTTACTTTTATTATTTTTTATATTACATATTCATTACCTACTCTTAAGCACTACAATAAATAAAATGAAAATTATATATTTCCTCACTTCTGTTATCTAATGCTGACTAAACCATTCTACTTTAAGAGACAATACACCTTTGATCAACAATTAACGAGACTAATATGTAGCTTTCAAATACAAACTACGTGTCCAATAAAAATTAAACCTCATATAAACTTCACAGACCGTATTACCAACGTGATAAAAAAGAACTGTATTGTAAGAGAAATAAATATTTTCCAATAATTGATACTTCTGGATTTGAACTCGAGGAATACAAAAAGATGTAGTTGTGTCATAATAAATTTGGATTAATGCGTTAGTGTAACATAAAATATTAAATATAACGAATAAATTTTAGTATGTTAGGTACTATAATTTTTTAAATACAATAGACTACGAGAAGCAAGGTTTTGTCAAAATACAAGCAATGCATGATAAAAAAGGGCGTACGTTTGTAATTTTACACAAACCGATTTTTTTAACAGTTATAAAAAGTTGAGAAATATATCACCTAACGTTATTTTTAAATATCATGTTGTTCCATTTTATTATTATCATCGAGTAAGTGCAAAATTCCATCAAACGCCAAACAATTTATTTATATAAAAAATAAATGATGAATACATAAAATAAAATTTAAACCTGAGCTCCTCGTTTTATGCTTATTATAGAGGGTGTAAATAAAATAAGTACATTAAATTTAACCCATAATGTAACTCGTCGAGAGCAATAATATTTCTTAATACATTTTTTATCTAAATCTTCTAGTTTTTGAGTTAAAATTCTTTAAAAGTTTGTTTAAATTTTAGTTACCCGTCAGTGGTCTGATCGCTGCTGTCATCTGCTGTCTGAATATAAGTTCAATTCACACGACACAAAAATTGTCGGCTGGTGTTTGCTTTCTTGCAGACACAGCAATTAACAAACTATTAAAGGAAACCATATTTATTATTAATAAATTCGTAATAGTACAATTTTTAAAATAAAGAAATTTAAATTCTGGATAACAAAATTATAAAATTGTGTATTAAAACAGACTTCGACACATCTGTGAATAGAGGAAGAGCATAGTTATGAGGTTATGAGATGAGTTATCGTTTATCGTCAAGTGTCGTCGACAAATCATTATAGTTTACATACGTTATTCTAAAATTTAAGTACAAACTCTTGTCCTATTAAAGAGGTATATGGGTACCAATTAGTCGTCCATTTATTGTTACCGCCCAAACATTTTTTAATGAAAATCTACAGTATGAAGATTTTCGTCTGGAGTGATGTACATAGTGCACTAAATACACCTTCTTCAGTAAACCCAGCCTCATTAGTGAACAATACTAGCCATTCGCAAAATTTTAAGTCGGCTATATGCTGAAAACATTGAACTTTTTGCACATGGTGTGAACATAACTGTTACTTTTTTTTAAATTATCATATGTGTCACTCCGTACTGTGATAAATAAAGAGCGGATTATATGCAAAAAAAAAATATCAAAATATGCATGCAAATGTATGAAAAAATCATGAAAATATGCACCATATATGCAAAGAAAATTTCAATCGAAATATGCAAAAAATTGGTCAAGTGCTTTTGATTACGGTGCTCATAATGCCTATAATATTTGCCTTATTTTCATTTTTATATGCAGTTTTTTATTCAGAATATTAGGTAGGTTAGAAAAGCATAAATACAATATCATATAATTATAATAATACATTAAATAAAATAAAAATAAAAAACATTCAGTTTGAACATAAAATTAATAACAAAAATAATACGGGTATAGGCAAAATTATTGTAGAAAACAGCATTACACTACTAACAATTTAGTGGGAAAATATTCCTGCAAAGGTGTTCGCTATTCAAGCTCAGTGATACGCACCAAGTGGCTAAACTTTTAACTAAACTTTTGCACAAAATATTACTTCATTCTTTTCTTAAAAATTTTTTGGAACTTGCATAGGCCATTTAAATAATTTATATATCCTTTAACACAAATGTCCTGTTTTCAATTTCGCTAAAAAGCGTAAAATTCAGTATCAGTGACGGATTGATAGCTCGTACATCCCAGTTGTGAGGTTACCACTGTACAGAGTACAGGTAAGCATTATTGCTTACTTATACTGTGGTGTCACAAATGGAAAAAGTCACGGCGGAAAAAGTTAATTTGAATCGCCATCAAAATGGAGCGGTTATTACAAATCTTGAAAGTGAGCTTCCGGTTTTTTAACTGCATTTTGAAAAAAATTAATAGTGAACCGTATATAGCTCCAAATTTAAATAGCTTTCATCTGCCCAATTTGAACAGTAGAAAGTTCAAAGATGTGATTTTGTTACATATTCATATTTTAATTCATAGTGTAATAAAATTAACTTTAAAATATTTCATCATTACCGATATCTGTGTACAAGCAGATTGGCACACCCATCAATGAGTAATAAGCCGTGATGATATATTTATTTATTTTATTTTAATTATAAAAAAAGTTTTGTATTTACATATCACAGATGACAGCTATTTAAATTTGACTCTATGTGTTGTTCACAATGAACTGGTGCAAACTGCAGTAAAGAAATCAAAACCTTATTTTCAAGATTTGTAATTCCCGTTTGATTTTAACATCACACTATCGCCGTCTGCACATAAAATAGAATAAAACGAAAACGCATTTTTTTATAAATATAAAAAGCAAAATATTTTTTTCAAAAATGAATTGTCATTTTTATAAAATATTAAAATATACACTTATATGCATAGAATATGTTTTACGTAAAAATTAAAAAAATATGCAGTAACATATTAATATATGCAAAATATGCATTTCTTTAATTTAATATTTGGCATTAACTTTACACGAAACGTGGACATATGAAAAGATTTCGTTGACATGCCTAATAAAAACAATATATGCAATTGCATAGAATCCGTTCTTTAGTTATAAGATGTACAAGATTTACAAATGTGCGAATATTAGGAACAGAATAACAAAGTAAAATGTAATATGTAGAACAGATATGAATAGAGAAATAAACCGTAGGTAAGGAATTATATTGTCTGTGTACTCGCTAGTCGTAAACGTAAGCATTTTGACAGAATTTTACCTTAAACATGTTTATTACTATTTGCTAATTGCTAAAACAAAATCTTTCCTAGCTGTTGCTACTGCATAAAGTCATTAGAAAAATACGTAGAACGACTCGTCAATATACGGGGTTGTAAAGATGCTACAAAAATATGCGATTTCGAGAAAAAGTTATTAAGAAATATTATTTCATTTACACCCTGTATTATACCGGTTTTAGTTATTTGGGTGAAGTGTAAAAATTAAAGAATTATTATTAATTTAAATAGAGGTTTATTACAACGATAAATAAATATGAAAGGATAATAACAATGACGATTAATATAGTTAAACAAATATTAAATACTAATTTAGACTAAGATTAATTACTTAAACACAAATTATTTATTTATTTAAACAATTAAAACGACTATTTATTTACACGGATTTACTGATTATTTATTTCGACTATTTGTGTCACTATTTATTTATATCACATTCAACTGACCGATCTCCACTGCGTCTATATCTCAACTGACTCAACAGCGTCTATATTTTCAATTGCCGGACAGAATTCACTTCTTTCACTATCTGTCTATTTATGTCTAACTATCTAAGTGTCCTTCTGACGAACTAACTGTTCTAACTTCCACAGCCTCAGTATCACCGACTGTTCGTATACCACACCACTGCTGAGTATCCACCTCCACTCGCCATTACTGTCCCCGTATGTATAGCTTCTTAATACTTCCCAAAACTACCGAGTATTCACTTCCACAGCTATCCCGGTAAACCAGTAACTTACAGAGTACTCCACTCGACACTAAACCGCATACGCTCGCCACGATACTGCTGTGCTACTAAACTCACTGACTACTTAATTCTTACTATCTATGTAACTGTGTATCTGTGTAACTCTGTCTCCGCACACAAATACGTCGCCTATATAGTGGCTCTAATATTTATGGAATACATAACTGCCTGCCTCACGTCAGCTGCCTCCCTCTTTGGACTGCAATAAAATACAGACTTCAAACTTACAAAAAGTGACAAAATATATTTTATTCACAATCATTATAGTAATATATCGATTCCTAACCTCTTGGAGGTTTGGGAAATTTGTCATCAAAATATTTTTAACAAAATAAATTGTAAAAAATTTAATTTTAACATGACCATAGTTATATCACAATAAATTTCAATGTTAATCTAATTTTAATAAAAAATACGACATGTATCTTATTTTTATGTTATGAAACGAAATTGTAATAAATCTTGCATGTTATATATTATTCGTAGATAAAATATAGTATACAACTCGGTATAATGGCAATTATTACCTCGGATGATTGCAACCCTTGCCGCTTCGCTCGCTCTTCTTTCAAACTTCATCCTCGATAATAAGAGCATCCACTATAGCGTCGTTGTATAATATACTTTTATATGTTTAGTTATGATTAGTGTAATCTTTAATAATAAGTTGTAATTATGTGTAAATAAAACTTAGTATAGTAAAAATACGAAGAATGATCGTGTTGTCCATATATAAGTGTTTGCCATACCTCATCTGTCGTTATAAATATCAAGTGACAGTGTAAAGTGTGTGCGTTCCATCTCAGCCAAATCGTGGTCTACAGCCATCATCGACCAGCCAGTAAAATTCATCATCGTTGGGAAACCAGTACGTTCAGAGCTTAGAAGACCCCCATCGGGTTACAGCTGACACTTTTAACACTTATGCTTAGTTGCAGAATATTCATTAGCGCCTTGTTGAGATAGCGGATCAAACGAAGAAATGCAATACGATTCTTTAACAGCAATGATTTTAATGTTAAAAGTACAAGGAAACTGATTCGAATTTCTTCATTTTGATGACCCGCTAACTGAACAAGGCGTTGATGAACGTTTCTGAAAACCGGGCATTATACTTATAAATGATTATTATGAACATAATATAACCTCAGTACGAAACCATAAGCGTTGCTAATGTAACGAATCAATAAAATTAAGATATGATGATCTCTATTGTCATTTAATTTTTGTTTGTGCCTTATTCAATATACAGGCTGTCCAGAATAACTTTTCCAAGTCAAGAACTGTAAGACATACGAAGTCGGTTGAAGTAGATGAAAATTGTCACATTAGGAGACCATTTTAATGGTATTTTGTTATTTGGGAAAATACATAGGTCACTGGATATTGGCAAAAATGTAATTATTGCAGTTTTTATTTTTGCAAATATCTTTCAAATGTGAAATAATACTGAATATTAATTTGCACATCTTTAAGGCACTTTTTATATTCGTATGATGCCATAGTTTTAATTTTTATATGGACGACATATTAGAATGTTGCACCATTGAAAAGAGAATTTTTTAGCTTCCCAACCATGTGAATTTTGTCTATTTTCATTTGCCTCCAACACCTAAAATACAACAAATCCTAAACTTATAGGTTAAAAACAATGGTTTTTACAATGAAACAATTGGAAATAATTTGATTATTCTTTTTGATAATTTCTGTAATTAGATCTCAAAATTTTATAGTATTAATATTTTTATTTAGACGTCATAGTAGATAATGACATTTATAACGAAATTTAAATGTTTCAATGCTATGTAAGTTAGAAATATTAAAGAATATGAGTATTATAAAATTAAAATTAAACAAATGATAATACCTGACTGATTGTGTCATTTGTTTCATTGTAAGACCCATTTATTCTAATCTGTAAATTTAGAAATTGTTGTATTTCCGGTGTAACACATGGTTGGACAGCTGAAAAAAATCTCTTTTTAATGGTGCAACTTCCCAATATAGCGTCCATATAAAAAATAAAATTTTGATATCATAACTCGAAAACAAATACTGATAAAAATTCGAGCATCGACATCGGAAAGAACATAAAAAAGTGTTTTAAAAATGTGCAAATTAAAGTCCAATATTATTTCACAATTGGAAGATATTTGCAAAAATAAAAAACTGCAAAATTTACATTTTCGCCAATATTTAGTGACCTATGTATTTTTTCTCAAATAACCAAACACCAATAAAATGGTCTCCTAATGGGGCAACTTTTGTCTAATTTAACCGACTTTGTGTCTTTTATAGTTCTCGAGCTCGAGATCCCCATGTTGGAAAAGTGATTCTGGACAAGCTGAATAGCCGGTAGCAGATCAGATAAGTTATATTGTATGTAGACGCAGCACTTTTGAAATTTAATTTTATTTGCTGTAGGGAATCAAATAGTAAAATGATACTTTCCAAAATTAGTACCTAGGTCATTCATACTATTCTTGCTACTCATATTTACAATTTTATTTAATTGTCTAAACACGGTGTTTAAAATATGTTCATGTTACAATTCCATATTTTATTAGCAATAACTTCTGCACTAAATTCGTTGCAGCATTCAATAAAGAAACTACTTGTATTATTTTAAAAAATCATACTCAATAGGCAATAATTACAAAAAAGTTAGCAAATTATTTATAAGTAAGTAAGATTTAAATATATTTATAATTATGAGAATAATAAAAAGATACTATTTTAAAAAACACATATAAAATTAAAATCAAGGAAACGTTAAATGTACGTCAATAAGAAAAATATATAACAAATGCTCCTTTACAAAATTATATATCTAACCATATAACCAATCGACCTCCTAATTACTACTTATCTATACCTCAACCTCAAAAAATCATTATTATCCTTCAACTATGAATGCACCAATAACTAAAACAAAAGTTATTACTGTTGTACCACCTACCACAACAGTACCTGTTACTCCATTTCCGACATGGCCTTCACATTCTGAACCTTGGTCACAATTGCCTGTTACGGTTCACTGGCCACAACAATCTTGATCAAAACAAGATGGATGTTGGTTGCAATAATCTAATGGTCAACAACCAAGTTTTGGATCACAATTGCCTGTACCTTGCTCTCAAAAACAAGATTCTGGGCCACAACTGCCTATATCTTGGCCATAACTAACAGTTTCCATTGAGCAACAACCGTCTTGGCCACAACAACCAGGTTTGTGTAAGCAACAACCTGATTCCTGGTCGCAACAACCAAGTTTCTGGACAAGACAGTCCGTATTATGGTCATGTCCTCAACAACCAAATCTATGACCACAAAAGCCTGGATTTTCGCGACAACCGATTTCTTTGCAGTCTAATACTTCAGAACAGTATTAATCTGGATCTGGCCACAGATGAATCCCACAACAAACGGTAGCGAGAACCATTTAGCACATCATAAAAAAAATTATATAAAATCTCCTTGCCACAGATGTGACCAGGAGTTGACATCATTTCTAGAGAATAATACACCACATACTCAAACACTTTATTTAAATCAATATAAAAATTAAAACAAATGAGATGTGTTTGACAATAAATATCCATATCCTCACGCACATTCCAACTCCAACCAATATTTACCCCAAGGTCAAGGGCATAATCGCCCTCAAATAAACAAAATATAAATTATTATTGGGCAACAAGTAATAATAACCTTGGCGGTAATGGAATAAACTTTATTTTTGTTAAAGGATATAACTCATTTCTTTGTTAACAGAACAGACTATATGGTTTCCGCAGAGAGTAAACAACGCATGGAGGAAACAATGCATGGCATACAATTTTTTCTGGATTAAAAAGATGGAAAGCTTCTTTTGGGGGACATAGCAATTGGAGTTCTTTCTCTGTAGGTAAATCTCGATTTCCTTGGACTGGAGGTACCCAAGTATCTAATTTATAAGTTATGTATTGGCCAAAACGAGAAAAAAGTAATTTATTATGGCATCGAGTATCTGATTATAAAAACTTATTTGTGTATATTAATTCATAGTTAATGCTTCTGTACTAGGTACCAGATGCAATTAACTTTTCTTGAGAATACTCATGTTTCTAAATACTCTATGCACTTGTTATTTATTTTTCATAATTAAGTATGTGTAATGGAAAATAAATAAATCGTTATATTTATTGAGCGTTGTAAAGATTTTATTATTTATTTGAAAATAGATTTTATATTCTGGTAAGTATAGAATAATATATTAAAACATGATTTACAGAAGGCATCGTAATCTAGCACGAGTTACAAATTCGCTCACAAGCGCGCAGCGGCGAGTGGGCGAACGAACAAGTGTTTGAATTGTCTTCTGTAACGTGTGTTTAATACTATTTTCTCTGTTGAGGCTATCAATTTTTTTTATAGAAATATTTGATAATTATTTAGTTGCAGTCATGGTAATCTCAAATAACAAAATATTACCAAAATTTGTTTAAGAATGAATGCAGTTCCCTCTACCATCAATATGCGTGCTGGAATGTGACATTCTAATTCCGAAACAGAGAAAATTGTATCTCACTAAGAATAAATAAAAATATATTATAAAGTTTGTTCATTACTAGCATCATTAATGGCGACAGCTCATGCATTCTAGATTACTAGTTTCGTGCGCACGATATAATTTGGTTTCTTCATATTTTCACCGTTAATAACATATGGCTGCGGAAATTTTATTAAACTAAATTAATATTCTCTCCGTGCCTAAAACCCCATTATATCAAATAGTCCAGGATTTAGCTATATGGATCGGTTTTTTTGTGCCTCGAGAAGGGCTTCCTGTGTGCAGGGCTCATTATAGTTAGGTACTGCATCTCAGCATATGGTATTCATTTTAAATTATCCCGCTGTCGTAATAGGCTATTCCACGATATTTTTTTTTTCTTGAATTATATAGAAATATAAGACCACATATGAAAGTTCGAGTTCAAAATTCCTCCAAATAAACGAGACATTAGGTCCGAGTTTAAGTTTTGCTTTGTGATGTACGTAATGTGGGTATACCGGAAGGTCACCCGAACAGATCCGATTAAGTATATTCGTTATGCAGGCAGAGTTTCACAAAAATTAGGAGTTCATATTTGCATCCTAACTGCTCAACCACGTGCGTAGCTGCCCTGCGTCATCAAAAGCAAAACACCACGTACCTGTTTGTTAAAGAGAGTAATTTAGAATAATAGAAATGGAATTTACCGTATCTTGTAACTGTTATATTTCATATTTTCAATAAACTTTCATTATTTTTATATTACCGTGGAATAGGATATTATGGTGACACTCGATGTTTTCCACTTAAAAAAAAATTGTAGTACTTGCGAGATGATCAGGGATGTAAAATTACCAAGAAATTAGCGAAAAGAAATTACCGTGCGTGCAGAATTTTACAAATTACTTATTTATAATATAAGTGTTAAAAGCGATATATAATGAATGCTTAAAAATAAAAGTTTATCTGAGAAAATCAGAGGTCGTGTGATATTTGGTGATATAAATTTCAAAAATAACGCAAAATGAAACAATTTTATTATTATTATTTTATATTTAAACTTAAAATATTAACTGTCACCCTGACAATTATAAACAATAACAACTGTTTGTTTACTAGGTAGCGGAGATTTATCGTGGTAACGGAGTTTTATCAGTACAATACTTTTCCCATTCGTTGAATCTTCAAGTGTTTTGCATCATGATTGGTTAAAAACTAGTCGTTGGAATTTCTCAATCTGAATTGTATTCATTCTGAATAATATTAGATTCGGGCTTAAGAATCATCAGAAGAATAAACAAATATACCTTTATTTATATTTGCATTCTCTGCATTTTTCTTTTGAATATTAGTTTACGCATAAAATGATCTTTCACTTACACCAGTTGTAAGTGTAAGATGAAGTCTAACATCTATTTCCTGTTTACAAGCGAGACATTGACGGCTGTTTACGTACTATTAGTTATAATTAGGAATAGACTATCTCTTAGCCCCTCTACCTGCCAATCGCATCACACAACCATGAGTAAACAACATGCGTATTTTCTTAATTTTTCTCGATTTATTTGGTAATTTACGGTAAACAAAATTAGGTAATTTACGGTAAATTACGATAATGTAATAATTTGTTTTTACATCTCTGATCTCGTTACAGCTGTTGTAAGGCGATTTTGTGATTCCCACGTAGGATAACAGAGCAGAGACCCAGCAGATAGTTCTTTATGTTCCAAATATGCAAATTTAAATAAAATTACAGCTTGAGACTGAGATGTTTCAAAAAATTTTCTAAAACCAATAGTTTAGGTATAATTGATAAATCTCTCCAGGTTGTTCTGCAAGTTGATAAGGGTTAAAAATGAATTACACTTGTTGTGTGATGATGCAGAATGTATTTTTTATTTGTTTTATTTAAGTGGCGATCGATTTCGGACGATAGTCCATCATCAGGCCGACGCGTCAAAAAAGTACAAATATATATCGTAGAATAATTTTAAATGTTAAAGACATCTTATATTGATGTCGAAAAATTAATGAAAATATAAAGATTACATTGATAAACGAAGAATTATAAAGATAACGTGTGTTACTTCCCAAGAAGGAAACCACATCAATATAAGATGTCTTTAACATTTAAAATTATTCTACGATATATATTTGTACTTTTTTGACGCGTCGGCCTGATGATGGACTATCGTCCGAAATCGATCGCCACTTAAATAAAACAAATAAACAATACATTCTGCATCATCACACAACAAGTGTAATTCATTTTTAACCCTTAATAATTTAGGTAGGTATAAAATAATAGAAATTAGTTATTCATCATACCTAATACGAAAATGTAAAATTCTCTTTGCAAAATTCCATATACAGGTGAATCTGGGAAGACCTTCTCCCCTTAACTTTTTTATAAGTAATAAAAAAAAATGGCTCATATAAATTTTTATTATATTAAATGTACTATTTGGCAGCAGATGATCAACTGTTAATTTTTTAAATAGCACCCTTATTGAGAAATAATTTCTAGGTGGCCATGTGTAAATAAACAAATTGTAACAATGTTACACACTTAACAAGCTAAAACAACTTAAAACAATGTTATTTTATAAAGTGTATCTATTTAGTGGCTTACTTTCACCACTGTATAGGCCACTTAATAGATATAATTCTATTTTAATTATTTTTAAAACATATATCTCACATATTATTTGCTACTGATTCGAGGAAATAAACAGAAAATTATTTTGATTTTCCTAACACATATTAAAAAATTCTTTATGAAGAGAGCATAACCCGTTGTTCTGCTGAATTAAATTTAATATTTTACACTTTAATCTATTAAATTACAATAATAATTTAATTACTTCACTATGCTATTAGAATGTAGCAAATGAAAGTTTTTTATTTACTTTGTAAGTAGTGAACTAGATATTCCTTCAAGCAAAACGCTGTTTCTGGAAGTAACTGCTAAATGTTATTAGAGTAATTAATATAAATATTTTTTCACCAAGCGCAATAAAGTTAAATATTTATGATCTCTTTAAAATTCATTTAGAATATAGTTTTTATCATATACATTCTATCAGCGCTCAAATGAGTGCTAATCATATATATTTTATAAATAAAGAGAAATGTTTTTTTACGCTTATTTGAAAGAAGATCTTCAAATCGTAAGGTTCAAATGGAGTTATACATGGTATGTTACAGAAATAACTAAGCATTTAAAATTATTTAGAGGTTAATACTCGTATCAGCTCTAATAGAAATATGACGTAATAAATTTTATTGGTTAGTTTTATGATTAATTTTATTTTATGAAAACCTAGTTAAATTGTTTATATATTATGATAACAGATTTATATATAATTAATATTTATTTACTCAGTACAATATAATTTTATTATAATTCTGTATTTTGTTTCAGAATTGTTTTTTATTCTCAATATTATTTTATATAGTTACGTGTCATTATCAGAAGAAGACTACTTCCGAAGGTTATAGTTACAACATTTTACAACACCATGAAAATTACAGAACAAATAAGTACCCGAATTTTCATTTAAACTTTAATTCACTTTCTTTCAACAACCCTGTTGCTAGGAGTAGAGGACCTTTACCAATGTCGTGGTTAATGTATAGAATAAATGTGTTACCGCACACATATTCGAACTCATACGAAACCACGCATACTATTAAAAATCATCAATTTCAAAACAATTATGTCTTGGGTCCAACAAGAACATTCCTACCAAATCTCTCTCATCATATAATGAAGAGGCACATAGCACATGAAAATAGTATACAGAATATAAAGGAATTAGATAAGAAAGAAAAAGTTAAATTGTCGAAGGAAGAGGAATCATCCAGTCATAACGATTCGCCTAAAGCTTATGAAGTTTATGAATCTATTTCCGACGACTTAGAAGATCCTAATTATAATAAAATTTATGGATATGTTCCAATAGATAAAAATTCATTTAATAAAGGGCATGGATATAATATATTCGGCAGGAGATATGCCTTCTACGTGTCTTTGAAACCTGAGAAAAGTGAAACTTCTGTAACTAATGGTAAATTAGTGAAACAAGAAGAACGAGGTAATATTGGCAATGAAAATAATTATATTTAAACAATGTACAACCTTTGGTAATTTCAAATAAATTATATGTAAATAAATTATCAATAAATATTTTATAATTTTTTTTATAAGCGTAATATTTAATAATTGTTCACAGCATATTTACAGTAAATTATTTATACTAACTGTTAGCAATCAATAAAAAAAGCTATAAATTCGTTTCATGTGCAATAAATTTCATTGAATTATTAGCTTATAACAACATTGGAGAATTTATAAATAGAATAAAAATCGTTGTTAAAATGTATTCTAATAATAACAGAAACTATGCGTACATATAAGGTAAGTTACAAGTATTATATATGTAGTTTATTAAAATAATTCAACATGATTCTTTTAGAATATTCTAATATTATGCGCAGCAGTTTTTTCAACGCATGCTTTCCCTGGACCTTATCCAGTGCCAAATACTGACGATCAGAATGCAAAAGACTATATTCAAGATGCACAAAATAATAACAATTTTTATACCGCTCAACAACATAATGATATTCGTCCAGTAAGCAGTTTCATATCAGGTAATGATATATGAATGTAATTATTAGTTTTACAAATTCTCAAAAAGGTATAAAAATATTCTTCATATCATAGTTTGTGCACTTCGCTACTTATTTTAGATGAAGCTGTGAGAAATATACTATTTTTGCCAGAAATTGAGAGAGGAGAACAATATTATGTACATTTTCCAGACAATTTTAATACCATTACACCGAACTTAGAATATAGAACCATTGATTTGACCGAACCATATTTGCGACATTTAAGATCAACCCAAAATAATGGAGAGTTTAATATCAACTCATTAGAGTTTATCACAAACAGAAATATAAAAAATAATAATTCCAGGGAAAGAGTGAAAAATATTCGAGAACATTTAAAAAAATATATGAGAAATTTCAAAGGTACGGATAACACAAATGGAGTCTCAAGACATAATTTTGAGCCCTACAATCCCTCTCAAAATGCTATTGTTTTTAAAATGCGAGACGACAACAGTGAATTATTCAGTAGAAACATGAACGAAGATGTTATAAAATATTTACATATTCTTGAAGGCAATGAATTATTGCAAAACACGGAAGACACGGATTATACATATAAAATTGCATATAGTGATTCTTAACATCCTAACACATTCGTTTCTGAAGCAATATTTTAAACACAAGAGCGTAAATAAATTTGTTTTTAGTACTCGATACACTGCTGTATTTTATAATTATACAAAAAGATGAGTAAATAAAATTGATAGTACTTATTTTTGCTTTTTTATTTCCAAAATTTAGATACACATCGACTATAATGGTCACTAATATCAATTTCGTCGACCCAGAGGGAGTAGCGGTAGCGCTATCGCTTCAAGCTCCAAGGGTCCTGGGTTCGAATCCCAGATATGGCATGCTTGGTGTGTGCATCGAGTTAAAAATATAAATTTACAATAGTAATGAGAAAAACTGTTTCATCGCCATAGTATCACCACTTAATACATGAAATGTATTAAAAATAGGACTTTAATATGTAAAATCATACTTTTGTAATTTTCTGCTTCCCTCATTCATTTATGTAAAAAAGCTTCAAAAAAAAGTTATAGGGCATAAAATTCTACATTTCAATCAATGGGCTAAATTTATTTTGCATGATTTGTACCAGCACAAATTAGGTATGAAAATATAGAAAATTACTACAAATAGCGATATTATGCTTATTGAAGGTGTATAATAAGAGGCGTGTCCAATTCTGAATCTTCTGATGACAATTTGTACTTTTTGTGAGCTAGCTGCTATTCATAGAGTGTCATTTTATTTTTCCTTAAATTTATCATTGCTGTCAATAATCTGATTTATTTTTGGAAGTTCAAATTTTAACTGGCCATTGTCAGATTGGTCCTATGTTGTTGTTACTCGAGCCCAACTCTCATTCCTTATCTGTTTCTAGCTTCTTAATCTGCTATTTAGTTACTATTTATTCCTCCGTGGCCATTTATCCGTACATTACAATCAGCAAACGTGTTGCATGCGTGAGAAGAATAACAAAGAAACACAAATTTTGTTCATACTTTTCAGAAAGTTAGCAAATAAAATTAACATTTAAATTATTTTTATGTGAAATAAAATATCCTCAAATTCGCGGAGATACATAATTGCGGTATTGCAAGCTTGCATGAATGACAACTGCTGCTGAAAACAGTCTCCTAGATTCCATAAAACTTATCTGGAAACTGTAGTGCTTTTGCGCAACTTTTTTTTTTAAATTTGAGTAAAGATCATCGCGCCAGCATACCAACGAGTCTGTTTCTCTTGCAATATTAGGGAATTTCAGATATGTCGATTTTTTCTTTGTAGCGTCTTTAACTTTCAAATTTCGAAAAGTATTTGTGTATCGGCTAATAAATATCGCTGATATATCGGTATCAGATGCATATGTAATTAAAAGAAAAGCTTACACAGTACATCGTATAGGTTTGAGTAAGTCGGTTTATATCATTATATTAGAAAATAAAGAGTATTAGTAACATCATAGCAATAAGCGGCGCTCTGATTTTTTAAAGCTTACGAGTACCTTAAACTCAAAACTGCATAGATCGCTACAACGAAATCGTGCGCAAGCGCAAAGAAGGCCGGTATATCAGAACGAAGGGGGCAACAGAGGAAGAGCCACGCGTGTACCATCGGGACGGCATCCTTTACATTTCGGACTTAGTCAACCACCAACCAGATAAGAAGTTCATAATTTATGTTGTTCAGGTTAGTTGGGAATTCCCGCGGCTCTTAGGCGAGACTTGTAACAACAAACGGCTTGTCTATGACCCCACCAAATTCCGGGATGCTGCAGCCCGTCGTTGGCCTGGGAAGGATGTCCACGTCCTCCCCCTCAATGTAGGCGCTGACATCTGACCTCGACCGAATATCCCCACGGCCCAAGCATTAAAGCTCCTTCGGTTTTGAGAACATCCTGTGTCTATATCTGCCTCAGGTAGGGCGATAGCCTACACAGGACTTTCATGGCTCACGTATGGCAACGTCGAGGACCCATTCCAACCCTAGTTCAGAGGGCACCAGCCGGAAGCACACTTCTAACCCTGAGACGACCACCCAGGGCTGTTAGAATTGAAGTCTCCCCTCCCTCTCCTTTTTCGAATTTTTTTAATTCATTGCAAAATTATTATATTTTTACGTAAATAAATGCTGTGTCCTTTCTTTCTTTTTAACCTTCTGGTTGGGTAACATTTTAAACCAAAATGCTATTTTTGTACTTTACTATTTGTTAGAAAAGTCAGAGTGCCAGTTATTGCTACTCTGTCAATATATTTTTATTATCTATGCTATTAGAAGAATATGTATTTACTTTCTGAAATCTATGCGTTGTACTGTGTAGGCTTTTGTTTTAATTTATAGCGTTGTTGATCTATACCTTGTACCATTTAAGCCATTCAGTATAGGGCATAGTTAATTATAACTGGCGCTGATGCGAGCGCCTTCTACTGCATGGCTTAAATGGAACATAGTCATTCTCCTTACATATGTAGCGGATCGAGTAGTAGAATATACGGTTGGTGCTTGTACTGTGCGATTTAAGTTTTAATACGTCATATTTTTTTGTACTTTTAATGAAATGGATAGTGATTTTATATCTGTATCGCAAGACTAAGTATATAGCTTGCAGCTATTTGGAATATGTGAAGGTTTTGTTGGCTTAGCAGTCTATCATCATAGCGATGTTGAAATTTGAAATTTAAACGTAGAACTCAGGAACAAGGAAAGAGCTTCCACGAAGTACACTTAGGCGTCCCCTGGGCAAAGGTTTCTTATATGTAGCGGCTAATCTTTCCACAATAGGAGCATAGATAAATTTATTGTATACCTACTATGCTCTTGATACGAAATAAATAAATAGCGATGTTTGTGCTATGAATACAATGTGTTGGAAATTTGAATTTGTATTTCTGTCGCTGCATTTGTAGTTATTTTCATTTTAACAATGTCGATGAGAACGAATTATTTCTATATTTGCTTTTTTTACATACATACCTTCTTAATATTCTAGAGACTTTCAAATGTGCTTATTTAGGAAAACTAGTAATATACTTACCTATTAACCCTTAACTAGGCGCGTGGGGGTACTGAGTGCTCCGGTTGTACAAAATGTTGTGTATGTTTCACTCTGTTAAAACATCTGCTAAATCTCTATTTCGCCATTTTTTATTAAAATTAGGTTAACATTGCTATGCATTGTGATGTAACTATGGTGATGAAGATATATCATGTTGTAAATTAATTTTTTTGCATATTTATTCTATTACAAATTTTCTGATTGGTGCAGAGGGAATAGTGACTATTATTCCCAGGTCTTTATTATTTACGGGTTTTATACATAGTATTATGTAGAAAAACCACATACTTAATAATCATATTATTTATTAAACATAGATAAAATTATATTATATTCAGTGCCAGTGGCGTATTAAGCAATATAAGCGCCCAAAGCCTATAACATTTTGCGCCCTTTCGATTATGATTTTTTTATAGATATAATAAGTACACAAACTTTATACATAATAAATGTAATAATTATTTTTTTAAATCGTTGAATTACTTACTACAACCAAAATGAAAACATTCAATCAAAAAAAAAAAATAAACATCTCAATCTATACAATGGAGAATATAGGCCGGTATTTAGTAACAGAAAATTACAAAAAAAAAACAAAATTTATTTTTATTCCAAAACGTACATACATAAGGAACGGGGAAATCAAGACTTAATACTAAACTAAAATAGTAAACGAAACTTAAATGATCATATAAAATAAAGAAAATAACAACATAATGTAAAGATAAAAAAAAACAAGAATCATAGACAAGTAAATTTATTTTTTCTTCAAGCGTATTATAATATTAATATTATGCTCCTGTACACACACTGTAGAAGATGTTCATTGTCTTACTAGTACAAAAATGTTGTTATTGTTGTACTAGTAAAAAAATGTTAGTGTTTTAGTTCACCGCTGGCGGCGGCAGTTGTCACAGCAACACATATTATATTGAAAATTGTTATTTGACAGTTGTGTTGTTTTTGTTTTGTAGTGTACACAGCCTGCTTTGGCAGAAATTGCAAACTCTACAATTAAAAAATTTCAAAAAAATGTCAAAAAATTCTTTGAAACACTTGAAGAAAAAATAGTATATGTCATTCGGAGTAGAACGCCCTTTTTGTGTTTTACCCAGCTTGCCTAGCCTCGGCCGCAATAGCTGGGTTCAACACAAAAAGACCGCTTTCTACTCCTAATAACATAATATACTATTTTCAAGCTTAGTTATAAGCAAAAACTTCAATAATCTTTGTAAATTTAATATTATTTAACAAATCAGTTTCAATAACCATTGTGGCTAAACTAATCAATTTTGTGTTAGAGAGTTTTGATTTTTCTTAAAACTTAAAAAAAAAGTTGTATATATTTTGTCATATTATGAAAACCTGACTACACTCCTTTCATTAAATAAGATCAATCAATTAAAATTTTAAAATATAAAACTTTTCATTCATAATTTTAATAAAAACTTAGCGCTATAACGATATGTCATCACAGCCGTCACAACTTCAATTTTGTTACCGTCTAGCAAACCAAGCGAATAGAATACAATTTTATATTATTCAAAACTTGTGAAAATAAAATCCATATATTTATATGTAGTTCTATTTTACATGAAAATGTAGAAACACATAATTTTTATTAAAATAAAACAAATTTATTTAAAATCTTTATAACAACAGATTTTTCCTTTGACAAGATACAACTATAGTTTTCGAAAAAGCTGTCACTAGTTAACCCAACTTGACATTAATTTTTGTGACAGAATTAATGACATTGACAGATGTGAATAGGGGACCGATTCTAATTCGATTGGAGACAGTCTCCAAACATAGTCTCAGTTAATGACGTCAGATTTATGACGTTTTTTTTTTTTCATTTAAAAGGTGAATGGAACCGTTTATGAACAAGAACTTGTCTTGTTAATAGTTTTAATAATAGTTTAATATTTTTCGTATTAATTTATCTTTCTCAGCCATTAAAAAATCTCAAATTAGGATATAACGCAACAGAAAGAACCATTTCCTAAAAATATAATATGCATTTTAAATAATTATGTATTTAAGTGTTTCTAAATAAGAAGACGCCTTATATTTCATATTTGTCACGACAATATTAGCGATCAAAATGATTGAAAATTAAATTTTCAAAATGTCATGTCATTAATGGCTGAGGAAGATAAATTAATACGAAAACTATTAAACTATTATTGCTATAACTATTAACAAGACAATTTCTTGTTCATAAACTGTTCCATTCACCTTTTAAATGAAAAAAAACTTCATAAAATTATAACGAGCATAAAGTCCTGTCATATTCCACTCTGTTTATGCGAACCTAAAAAATTAAATCCCTAAAATCTGCCATCATTAACTGAGACTAAATGTTTGAGACAAGTCTCTAAAATTAATGGGGTACACCGTAGTCATATTTTAATTATCTTAGATAAAAATGCGAAAATATACGTAAATTAATGAGTATTAGTGAAAGAAATTTGTTTAAATACTAACTAGTTCGCAAACTAATTAATAATTGGAATACTTCGGAAATAAGAGGGTTTTTGTTTTAGCAGCTCGTCACTCATATGAAATCCATATACAGGCTGTGTCTCACAACTCGCGCCCCAGACGAAATTGACACTTGCCGACGACAATAGGTTGCCAACAAATAGAAAAAAATAATTTGCGGCTGCTTGCATAACGGACTTACTGTAATTTTGACACTTTAGAGTTGACTTTTCACTGTCAACAAATTTAGATTTCTATCCGGAAAACGTTCCGAATAGACTCGTGCTATCTCTCTGGTGTTACGTCCACATTCTTCGAAAATTATAATCATTTCTAAGTAATCAGCGGCTGAATACATGGTAAGAATTTGCCTTTTTTATTCACCTTGTCAAATTTAATTTGACACTGACATTTTTCGAAAACTACAGTCGCCCACACATTTTAAAGAAGATTTGATTTGTATAAAACCCTAGTAACGTAAAATTACGGCAAACACACGTTAAAGGTGTAGGTCTCTGATTGGTCATTTCTAAGACGTCTTTTCTCGAATATCTTTTAAGCTTGATTTTTTTTTCTTCGAAATTACACATCCTAGTGCAGTCTCATGTTTCCTCATTCGCTCTGGGGCGCGAGTTGTGAGACAGCCTGTATACTATGGAAGTAGAGATATTCAAATAGCGGAGACGTGGCTATCAGTCCAGTAATGCAATTCTCAAACAGTTTTTATTTGAATATAAATATTGTGCATTAAACTTAATAATTTAAATACATTTCCAATTATAAATCATGTCGACTTGTACAGTATAATAATATTCATTTATTTTTTATAAATATAATTTAGAAATCGCATATATTTCAAAAACATTTAGATCCACGAAGAAAATAGTTTGATATAAAAACTTATATACGTGACGTCACATATATATTTTCAAATTACGGAGGACTGTAACTCGCTTATTAATAAGAATTTTTCACCGGATTTTCACCGACAGTATTAGTTTTACTTATACGTTCAGATGAAATTATAAAAAAAAATGGTCAAACCCCCTATTAGATTGGTTCCCTGAATTTAAAAACGAGACTCGCATCTACCGCCATAGTTTGTATTACAATATTGCCACACAATGGTCAAACTGTTTCAATGTTCTATACTTTATTAGGAAAAAACGCATTTTATTTATGTTATTTAAGCTTAATAATAATAATTTCTTCGTGAATATAACATACAAGTTTATACAGTGTGCGTTTAAAGTGTGGAATATCAAAAAAAAAGCCGAACTCAGCCGATTTTTATAAAAACGCTGAAACACGTCGATTTTAATTTTTAAAAATACACATTAATATGTACGATTCATCTTCCGACTTTCATTTGTTTTTCAGTTATGACGTCATCACAAAAAAAATTAAATGACAACATAGATTTTTAGTAGTGAAATCCGATAGTGATTTTTCTTCCCTTTATGATCATGTAAATAAATCATAACGTTGCATAACAAAAATTTTGAGAAAAATCGAGTTGAACATTTAATAATAATGAATAATCAAGATACCTAACTCGATAAAAATTTTAAATGTAGCAAACTGCCAAGAAGTCAATGGATGTCATTTTGAACATTTAATTTAATAGTGTTAAATTTGTTTGCTTTATTTTTCATTTTTCAGTTTAAAACATTTCGTTTTTCATGTTTTATAAGTTCCAGGATATCTTGATTATTCATTATTATTAAATGTTCAACTGGATTTTTCTCAGAATTTTTGTTATGCAACGTTATGATTTATTTACATGATCATAAAGGGAAGAAAAATCACTATCGGATTTCACTACTAAAAATCTATGTTGCCATTTAAATTTTTTTGTGATGACGTCATAACTGAAAAGCAAATGAAAGTCGGAAGATGAATCGTACATATTAATGTGTATTTTTAAAAATTAAAATCGACGTGTTTCAGCGTTTTTATAAAAATCGGCTGAGTTCGGCTTTTTTTTGATATTCCACACTTTAAACGCACACTGTATATAAAAAATATTTCAGCTATGCGAACAAGAAATAATTGTATTCTCTAAAACTAACAGTTTGTCGACCACTGTAAGTACCTGCTACGTCAGGTACCAAATACTTAACTTAAAAAATTTATATCACTATAATTCTTAGTTCATCATATTCTTACAGAAATAACATTTTTTAAAAATTGGTATTGGACCCCAGTAGAAACGGTCGCCAGTAGTCAGTAGGAGAAGTAAAATTAAAGGTATGATGTCACACAAAATTAATTATTTATAAAAAAAAAATTCAAAACCAGTACAAATTGGGAGAGTGTAACAAACGCTAAAATTCATTATTTTATTCAATCTTTCAGAAAAAAAATTGAATAATGAGTACCGGACCCTTGATACAACATAATATGCTTTTCATGATTCTCAGTTAATAAAATTTATAAATAAAATTATGTTTGTATATACGTAGCATTTATTGCTTTAAAATTTTATACCTATCATGTCCTCATTGACCGTCCCGTCAGTTCAGTTAATAGCAGGCAATCAGTGCATTGCATAGCGTCTAATGGAGAACTGAGGAACTGCGCGTATAATATATTTTTGTAAATTATTCGGTAATTTATAATTTTACATTCCTGCTACCAGCTCCACTATATTTTAAGTAGGTAGTCAACGGTTACATAGATTTCAACCAATTGTAGTCGTGGCGACGCCGGCGTCGTTTGGTCGTTTTTAAGTTTTAAGTTAGCATGGTTTTTCAAAAACATTCATCGGGAATGGATACATATTTTAATCCAATAGAATATATTTATGAAAGGATACACTCCATAAGCAGATTCGTTGTCGTCCAGCCATATCAGAGACTCTTCAAAAGTTACGAATGGCTCTTCAATAAGAATTTGACGCAATTCCCCAAATTTACATAACAAATTTGATCAACTCAATGCCACGACGGCTAAATGACGTAATTCAGGTTCGAAGTTCGAAGAAGATATACAAGCTGTTGGCGATACCAGCAGGTCCATTAGAATGAAGCCACCTTTGTTTTTATTTATTTTATAGTTAAGAAAATAAATTATTTGAATTGTTTCTGTTACTTTTGTGAATTAGTGTTAGTGTATTTAACTGTAAATACAACATATTGTTCTATGATTGACTCTATTTTCTCAAGTAAATACTAATATTTCCACATAATTTATATACTCATGGTTAATTAAAAAATATAAAAACAACGAGCAACAAGATACATAGAACTCAATTATTATTTAAAGTTAATTTACTCTAGCGATTCCCGATTTGAGGGCTTTTTAAATTTTCACGGTTAATGTAAATAGCGCCATCTGTAGTCTAATAGACGAACTAGGTACATTAGGTTGTATTTAATATTACAGATTTAACACTGAAGATCTATTCATCTCGTCCCAATTCATCCCAT
This sequence comes from Harpalus rubripes, assembly GCA_963082715.1. Classification (NCBI taxonomy): domain Eukaryota; kingdom Metazoa; phylum Arthropoda; class Insecta; order Coleoptera; family Carabidae; genus Harpalus; species Harpalus rubripes. The sequence continues at coordinate 49,861,587 of OY720450.1, read as the reverse complement.
TTTATCACTTGTAGGATTGTGCATTCTGAACATTACGTCATAGGTGGAGGGGTAACTTTATCACTTGTGGGATTTGGGATCTGTGCGATTATCACGTGTGGCATTGCTGCGTTTTATAACTTGTGGGATTGTGCATTCTGAACATTACGACATTGGTGGTGGAGGTAATTTTATCACTTGTGGGATTTGTGAACTGTGCGATTACCACTCCTGGCATTGCTAGGTTTTATAACTTGTGGGATTGTGAATTCTGAACATTACGTCATTGGTGGTGGGGGTAACTTTATCACTTGTGGGGGGAACTGTACGATTATCACTTGTGGCATTTCTACGTTTTATAACTTGTGGGATTATGCATTCTGAACACTACTTCATTGGTGGTGTGGGTAACTTTATCACTTGTGGGATTTGGGAACTCTGAGATTTGTTAGGCGTAGGATTTGTGAACTGTGGGAATATCACGTGTGGCATACTTCGTGTGAGTCTACGACAAATTAAAATTTTTAGATAATGTTTATTATTTCTTTTAAAATTTCTACCGCCACAGTATCATTCAAGTATCTGAGTAGCAATTGTTTTACCTATACAAAACTGTTTTTTTTTTCAAAATTTCAAATAGTTGCCGCATGTTATTTTATCCTGACAGACCCCACCCGATCAAAAGTGTAAATATATATATATATATATATATATATATATATATATATATATATATATATATATATATATATATATATATATATATATATATCGGGTGACTACTATTTTCCCGAACATAGGATATTTAATGTTAAAATTTTGATTTGCCGATATCTCTTTACCTATTAATTATAGAAAAGAAGTGTAAGGGAGAAAAATGTTCAGAATAGAAGTGCATCGATGAGTACCAAGTGTTTTGTTCAATTGTTTTTATGTACGAGTGATCAGCAAATGAAAATACACGAATTAAGGCAATTATCAGAGTGCCTTAAAAATATGACGATAATTTGTTTGTTTTTCTGATATATCAGTTTGATTTGACATTTCTTTTGAGTTTATTATAATTAAAATAATAGAAAAACAATCTAGAAGTGAAAAATTAATAAAGTCTAATAATAATAATTAAATCAAATGAAATGTCAAATCTGGAAATATATGTCAGAAACAACAAACATAAATTATTGTCTTATTTTTCATGGCACTCTGATATTTGCCTTAATTCGTGTATTTTATTTTGCTTCTAACTCGTACATAAGAAACAAATGGACCACGAATATGGTGGTCGTCGATGCACACTTTCATTCACCTAGAATTTCCTATATTCGGGAAAAAAGTAGACACCGGGAATATACTTGTATATCTTGAAAAGCGCCACCTTAAATTTTATTCTGACATCATTTTGAAATTTGTCTCATCAAAACATGAAACTTTTATATTTGAAAAAGATTAATCAGAATTAGGACAGGAGCGAAAAAGTATTAAATATGAATGTCGCTAACGTTTCGGTTTATTTAAAACCATCCTCAGAGGATTCTACAAAAAACATTGTGTTACACTAAACAAATAACAAGTTAGAATCATACAAAACAATAAAATAGTACATACCGTTGAGACAATCCAGAAGTAAATCATAAAATACAAAATGAGTAACTCACTTCAATGAATTATTTTATAAATTTAAATTTAAAGTTGAGTAATACATTTCAAAAATGTTAAAGTAAGAATAGTAAAAAATTATGGAACACCACAAGAAGAACTGAAATATAGTTGTTACTATTGTTTTGTAAGATTATAACTTGTTATTTATTTATTTGCTTGATACTTGTAAGAGATAGTGTAACACAATATTTTTTGTAAAATTCTCTGAGGTTGCTTTTAAATATATCGAAACGTTAGCGACATTCGAATTTAATATTTTGTCGCTCCTGTTCAAATTCTGCTCATATCCTTTTCAAATTTATCAAAATATTTCAGACGTTATTTCAACCATAGAAACATTTGTACGAAACATATTTTTATATCTTTTATAATTATGGGGTTATTTCACATTATCTAAAATCGCGATTTTCATTTTTTTTAAATAACTTTCAAACTGTTAGGAATTATAATTTTTTGTCAGTGGAATCAGATTGACCAATCAAAACAGCACAACAGTGCCTGTTTAACCGACCTCGTAGCTCTTATAGTTTCCGAGATCCCAATGGTAACCCAATTAATTTATGACACCCTGTATATTTATGTATAGAATTTTATTTTTTAGCTTTTATATTTTTTATAATAATTTGTATATTTTAAAATAAATATTTTTATATGGCAATTTATTTTAATTTATTTATGCGTTTTTCTCAAATTTTGAAAAATATGCTGTTAAATTGTTAGTTTTTCTTCAAATATAACTGACACAAGAAAAATGTGTTTGGAATTGTTCCTGTATTAGGCATTATAAAAACAGGTTCGTAGAAAACATATTTAAGCGAAATTAGCACTGTTAGTAACTTATTTATATCATTCTTAAGTTCTATACAGTCATTAATTGTATAAATTGTCTTAAACAATTTGGTTTCATCAGACTATTTGAGGAATGAACAAATATAGTAATATTTATGAATAACAGAAACGAGGGAAGACATAAATTAGAGCCCTGAGGCACTCCAGAGCTGGCTAAGAAATTATTTGATGCAAAACCGTTAATTTCAACATATTGATATCGATCAGACAGATAAGAGACAAAAAGCTGGAAAAGTGGGAGAGAAAAGTTGAATTCGTTAAATAATAATGAGTATATTGTGATTTACTTCATCAAATGCTTTCGCGAAATCAGTTTAAACTAAATCGACTTGAGTATTATTAGTAAATTTAATTGACACAGTGTTCGTAAAATTTAATAAATTTGTTACAGTAGACCTACCTTTAAGGAAGTAGAAATATATTTAAATATATTAATATAGATATATTTATGGATAATCGTTTCAAAGATTTTGGAAAATTTTGATAATAAGGCTATATAGGTCTATAATCTGCAATATTTTACTTGAATCACCAGACTTAAAAACCGGACAAATACGAGCATTTTTTAGAGATTGTGGAAAAGTACATTTTTTAATTGCTAAATTAAATAAAATAACCAATGCTTCAACAAAAATATCTTTACAGCCTTTCAAAATATAGGAGGAAAACTTGTTTGGATTTTAATTTATTAATAGCATTCAATATATCTTCTCTTGTAATAAAATTTAGTTCAGTAATTTTTTTGTTAAAAGCATCTGAATTATATAACAGATATTTATATCACCATGTTCAGCGTAAACACTTGAAAAGAAATCCGCAAATCCTTGTGTTATGGACGAATCATCACAAAACTTTGTCTAATCTAAATGCATTATGTTGGGCACACTCAATTTCTTTTTACTTTTTATATAATTATAAATTGACGTTGCATCAGCTGTTACGTTTTCTTCAATTTGTGACATATATTAAGCTTATGCTGATATAATGTCACGCTTTGTCTTAGCTTGCAAATATTCATAATCTTTTTCACAAGATTCAATACCTGTTTCTTATAAAATTTACGGTTTCTTTCTTTAGATTTTAAGTCAGAAATAATATCTTGAGTGAACCGTAGTGGATATTTTGCGATAGATGGCTTTTTGATAGGAACACCTTCTTGAGTATAGAAATAATAATAAAAGTAAATTAAACAAATATATCATCAACGCTTATTACCCATTGCTGGGTCTGCCAATCTGCATTGTACACAGATATGGGTAACGATGAAATATTTGCACCGTGCGGGCGCTTACCAGGCGTCACCTCATGGGCACTCATTTCAGGCGCGGGGGGTGCACCACAGGGGTCAATTTTGTGTCATTTAAAATTGGAAATATTTGGCGTCGGTCGGGATCGAACCTGGTTCCGCAGATTCGCGACCTGACACTCAGGCACGCGGCCACGAGACTCCATAAAACAAAAATAATAATAATAATAATAATAATAATAATAATAATAAATAAATAAATAAATAAATAAATAAAATAAATATATCATCACGGCTTATTACCCATTGCTGGGTGTGCCAATCTGCTTTGTACACAAATATCGGTTAATGATGAAATATTTGACCGTGCGGACCCTTACTATGCGTCACCTCACGGACAATCATTCGGGAGAGCCACATCCAAGAGATGGCAGCACTAAAGACAGACTTATAGGGAAAACTTTGAATTTTACATTTGTAGTCGTTGTAGTTTAATGCTTTGTTTTAGGAAATATTCTGTTATTTTTGATTAAATTCAGAATGTTTATTACAATGACAGATGTATATATTTATTTAAAAGGTGCTGTGCGACCTATAACCGAAGGAGAAGCAGTGTGTAAAGGTAAAATGAAATACAAATTTGTGGTTATCTTGCTTGTTAACTTATTTATTTTTAGTTATAGACACATTATATTTCGAGTCTCGTTCTTCGAGATTACATTGTAGTACCGCTACTTTCTACTATTTTACGTCACAAAGTTCAGAGAATAACTTTCAAAATTCCCGGGCTCCTGTCCCGTTCTGCCATCTACCGCTCCACCTTACACTCTTCATAACGTTCTTTGTGCTATTCAGCGTCACATTTTATTTTACATTTTATTTGGTTCAATTCACGTTTAAACAGTTTATAGTTTGGGTTGAAGGTGTTATTCATCACAACATTTTGGGGAAAAGTAGAAAACGTAGTAAAGAAAGAGATGAGGATGAAAGTGTAAATAAAAGATTGAGGAGGTTAGAAAAGTTGGTTGTGTCCTTGGTGGAGTCTACTAAATTGACCAGTTCGTCAGCAACAGCAAGTAGCTCGGAAAAAGGTATTTATAAATGTTTTTTGACGGCATGTACTCGGTAGGATCGAGACATGCTCGTGCGTTTCAGACTAGTAAATTTTGCACGAAGGAGGCAATAAACACTAGTGCTTTGACGTTCATCTTGTTTTCAGATGACGATCAACAAAAACACATTATTAATACTGTTGTAAATCAACAGAGTGTGATCGATATAGATCCCTTTGATAAAAACTCTCAAACAGATAGTGTTCTGTCAGAAGTTAGTCAACAGGCAGAGTCGCTTGTAGCTTCTCATACGAAAGGAGCTGTTGAAGGTGCGTCAGTAGGATCTACACTGTCTACAGACGAAGTTGACCTTGGGAATAACCCTAAAAAACTTGATGAGGATGTTGAAATAGTCCTAGATGATCCTGCAGGTGTTAACACCAAAACAGTTACCTTGCATAAAAGTCTTGTTTCTAGATGGTCTACTTGGTTAGTAGGTTTGTCAAAAAAGGTTAAAGACACCATATTGGAGAAATGTCCACGCAAAGGAAATATTTCCCTTGAAGCACCAGATTTGAATGAGGAAATTTTATCAACTCTCAATGAAACAGGCTTGAAAAGAGCCAACTTTTCACATTTGAACAAAATCTAGCAGGTTCGGCCTTGTCAGTTTTGGGAGAAGGCATTACAATGATATTAAACGATGAAGAAGAGCCACTAGATCGGCTAGAATTATTAGAAAGATTAGCTGATGCAGGCAAGTTAATCTCTCAGCTGCATTTTCAGATTTCTTCTGCTAGAAAAGCCTTTATTTTACCAATCCTTTCAAAACCGATGAAAGAATTTTTACAGAAAACGAAACCAGGGACGTTGCTGTATGGAGAAAAGTTGAGCGATAAAATTAAAGCAGCAAAATCTATGGAAAAGATTGGTAAAGAAATAAAGAACTCATCCACTGCTTTGAGTTCGACAAAGAATTTTACGCCAAAATTGTCATCGGGGCGGACTTTAAACTGGCGGGGTCAGTATGCGGGACAGGGGACTCAGCATCAGGGTCCAAAATTCTCTCGGCCGAAATATCCCCATCCAAACCAGTTTCACAGCAAGATTTCTCACAACAGGGTAAACAACCAGACCAAGACACTTCCTTCCTCTCATCACGACAAAAAGAAGTAGACATTAAGGTGAGAACTTTTGCGGGACGTCTTAATGAATTTTTTCATGAATGGAGAAAAATCACTAGTGACAATTTTATCTTAAGTTGTATACAAGGTTACAACATTCCTTTTCGAACACATCCACTACGGTTCCAAAAGCTTTCGAATGAGAAAGTTTTTTCTCCAGAGGATGAAAAATTCTTAGAAATAGAGATAAATAACTTATTGTCCAGTGGGGCAATAGTTAAATGTGAGGCCGTTGAAGGACAGTTTTTATCGCCTTTTTTCTTAGTGCCAAAACCGAATGGTTCAAAAAGGTTCATTTTAAATCTTAAAATATTAAACCGTTTTATTGATACTTCACATTTCAAAATGGAAGATTTAAGAGCAACCTTAAGACTAATTTATCCAAATTATTATATGTGCAATTTGGATCTTAAGGATGCTTACTTTTTAATCGCAGTCAATCAGAATAGTCGAAAAATTTTACGTTTTAAGTTTAAAGGTCAAATTTTTTAATTTACATGTTTACCTTTCGGACTTTGTACTAGTCCCTACGTGTTTACAAAAATATTGAAACCCGTACTTAATTATTTGAGGAACAAAGGATTGTTGTCGACTGCGTATTTGGACGATTTTTTATGCATTGGAGCCTCTTTGTCAAGTTGTATAAAAAATCTAAATTTTACGAGAGAGTTTCTGTGTAGACTAGGCTTTATCATTAATGAAGAAAAGAGTTTAAAAGAACCTGTGACTGCCTGTAAATATTTGGGGTTTATTATAAACTCAGAGGATATGACATTATCCTTACCTGCAGAAAAAAGATTAAAACTGAGTAGAATTGTACAAGATTTTTTAATCAAAAATGTTTGTTCAATAAGAGATTTTGCAAGTATGATTGGGTTACTAGTTGCAGCTTGTCCAAGCATTCCTTATGGTTTGCTATACATAAAAATTTTAGAGAGAAAAATTAAAGGCCCTAATTTTGAATGATCAGGATTTTGATAAAAAGATGATCATTCATCCTTGTGTTAAAGAAGAATTAAATTGGTGGTTAGCTAATATCGCTATTGCTAAAAGTCCAATTAGATCTTTTAATTTTATAAAAGAAATTTTTTCTGACGCGTCACTTACTGGTTGGGGTGCTCATTGCAATGGTGAAAACGCGAACGGGTTTTGGTCTGGGATTGAAAGAAAATTTTCTATTAATCATTTGGAGCTTATGGCTGCTTTTCTAGCTCTTAAATGCTTTGCTCAAGATTGTAAAGATTGTGAAATTTTATTAAGAGTTGATAACACTACAGCTATTGCGTACATTAACCGAATGGGTGGAGTACAATACCCTGAACTCAATAGTTTGGCAAGAAATATTTGGAACTGGTGCGAAAAGAGAAGGATATGGATTTTCGCATCTTATATTCCCTCACGGGACAACACTGATGCGGATAGAGAGTCTAGAAAAATAAATGTTGACATAGAGTGGGAGTTAGGAGATTATTTTTTTTCAAAAATTACTCGAAAAATGAGGCTTACCAGATATAGATCTCTTTGCATCGAGAAGTAACGCAAAGGTTCAAAAATTTTGTTCGTGGAAGAGAGACCCTGAGGCTCTTTTTATTGATGCTTTCACTATAGTTTGGAATAAGTATTTTTTCTATGCTTTCCCCCCGTTCGCTCTACTTACGAGAGTTATGCAAAAAATTAAATTAGATATAGCTCGGGGAATGGTAGTAGTTCCAAATTGGCCTACACAGCCATGGTTCCCCTTGTTTAAATCTATGTTGATAGAAGAGCCGTTATTTTTTCCTCCATCACCTGAATTGTTATTATCTCCATGCAGGTTGCTGAAGCATCCTTTGATGAAACAGCTTTCCCTGGTTGCAGGGAAGCTTTCAGGATA